>CM057817.1:104087398-104687398 GCA_030067965.1 Latrodectus elegans | reverse complement strand
AACCTTGGAAATGCTTATATATTTGAAATCTTAAATTTTGGTACAAATTTTTAATAAATTTTTTTGATATCCAACAAAATCCATTACCCTAATTGTCATTTCAATTATCACATAAAATATTTAAAAAAAACAATTAGAGGCTATCAATCAAATAATTAATATAATACAATTTATAGGTAAGTTTATAGAATATTAAACATTTTCTTTCTCTAACTTTTATAGTATAATTTATTGTGCTATACTGCATCAATGAGATGTTTTCTAAAAATAATCTAAAATTAAATATCTGATTCTTTTCTTTCTTAAAAATCCTGAAATATTATGAGTACTGTTCCAGTATTGAATAACACCAAAAAAACTTTGCAAATAAATTAATAAAAAGAATATTTTCCTCTTATCTAAAATACTTTTCAGTAAACACATAATAAACTTCAACTTAATAAATATAAGAATAATTTATAATTCCAGATTACTGTATCACATGTCTTTTTACAATGCTCTGCATTTAGAAATGCTTTTCGCATTCACGTGATTTAGGAATTGAATTTAAATTAAAAATGCTTAATGCTCTACTAAAAATTGTCCCATTTTTCTCCCTTTTTATTCTAAAGTTATAGTTTAAAAGATCAAAGTTCCTGGATTATATGAAACGGAAGTGGTTGACAAGATTTTTAAGATTAAATACGATAAAATTAAAAAAAATATCCAAAACATATATAAACATTCCAAAATGTAGAATTAAAGTATCAATATTTAACTTAAATATAAATAACTCCCAGACTATATAATAAATATTGTGCAAGTTATTGCTGATGCAAAGCCCTGAGAAAAATAAATCAGTGCAATTTTCGATTGAATTAATTTTTGCTAATTGTATATAGTTTTAGTATTTATTATTTCTTGTACTCTTTATTAATAATATTTCAATATTTTGAATTAATTTTAGTGGTTTTATGTTAATATAATAATGATTAATTACTCAATTTTTAATCTAATCATATATGCTAATTGAAAGAATGATATCAACTACTTAAGAAATTACCGTAAAAGTTATTAATTCTTAGGGCTTTGTTTCAATTATGTTTTGAAATTTGTACCAAAAAGAACAGCTTCTGCAGAAGAAAATAATCTTTTTCCTCCATCCATGTATTCGCAGTGGCTTTTGATAAAACAATAACTTGCGTGTTCTTAAAATTAAATATTTTTTTTATTACCCCGTGATTTAGTTACTAAGTCAAAATAATTTTATATTCTAGTTGTTGCCTCGAATAGGAACAAAAACACTTGTGAGCAGCAGCTCAGTTGTTCTTAGATTAATACTGCCGAGTGTATTTTTCAGTCAATGTTTCCGATGAATTTAAATGATCTTATGGCAATCTCTTATTTGAAACTATGTGTGGCTCCTTAAATAAACTATTGAAAGTCTTATGTCTAGCAGAATGAATTGGTCCTAAAAATGTTAGAAACAATATGTTTTTATATATTTAAAATATAGAAGCAGATATTTTTATTATTAAAACATGTAAAACTTAAATATATGATTTGAACTTGAAGCTAGTTTATATAGAAAAAAATATGAAGATAATCCTTCTTTTATAGTGAAAATATCTATTTCACTATAAAAGAAGAAAGAAAAAAATCGCAAATATTTCTACCATAAAAGAAATAATAATTTTAAAAAATCAGAAATGAAATAAAATAAGATCACTATTAAAAAAATAAACAATTTTTATAGAGAAAATATCTGGGGATAGATTTTTCTCTATAAAAAAAACATTTTTAGATTATTAGTATTCACAAAATATGATACATCTTTAAGCATTTTTTTTTCGTGAATCTTTTTAGCATTTTTCTAGAAATAAATTATTAACGCAAAATATAGCAAAAATAAAAAGAATAGATATATATTGCGACTTTAAAATAAGTCTTCGCGAAGAACTTAAAAGGATAGGGCATACTCGAATGGGAAACTGTGAGACAGCAGTGAATGCCACAAGGGAGTGCAAGATTAAATAAATTCTTTGTTTCCGATTTCCAACCCTAGTCTGCATAAGCATTGAATGGCTTTTTTTCCAAAATTCAAAAGCTCCGAGGACAAAAGTAAGCTTTAAATTGGATCAGTGAAAAAATTAGTAAGATTTCTATTTATGGGGCACCTAAAATAATTTTACACTATTATCTTAGGTGTGAATTGAATTTGAAGCTCAGCCCAGCTTCCGATGCGGTTTTTTTCCTTTTTAAGATTTCCTTCATCTACATCTAATTTTGATAAAAAATAAAAATAAAAAAAAAGTGTGATCTGAATTCATTCCTCTATAACATTTAAAATCCAGCTAGACACTTCGATGTCTCAAGTCTATTGGGATATTGTTGATCTGGTTGCTATCAACAAGCTATAATGAGAAATAACCACAATGAGTAAATTAATACATGTACCGTTGGATAAATCTGCTTATTTTCTATGTATATGCTTATTATTTCATGAGTTATAATAAAACTTCAGATCACATAGTTTTTCTCTGTTATTAACGTCACATATATCGTTAACTATACACTGTATCGGAAAACGTATCATAATTTTTTATTTGTTGTATAAGGTATTTATTTCGCTCTGGGATATCAGCACAACATATATTTGTATAAGCCCTTTTTTTATTCATTTAACAATTATAAAATGTAGTGTTTCATTTTAGTTCCAGTAACATATTATTAATTGTTATGGTATGTTTTTTCACATGATCTTTAAAATTTGTTGGAAGAAATTTAATAACAAAATGCAAGAAATAAAAACTGCTTATTATTCGACCAAATTACTGGATATACAAGTTAAATGCTCTAAAATCAATAATATTTGTATTTGTGATTTCAAGCTCATGAATGTAGTCTTCTCACATTACACACTATAATTTTTAAGCTTGCCAAATTTACACAACTGAAATACAAACAACTGAAACTTTCTAACTGTATTTCTGAATATATATTTTAAAAATGAAACAGAAGAGATGTTAAATATAAACACAAGGTTTGATTTAGTTGAATTGTCAAAGTAAATCTAAGCTTAAATTGCTTAAATAATTTTTAAAAAAAAAACAATAAATATTTTAAATAATAAACAATTTTTATTTTTTAAATAAAAATGAATAAATACTAAATTCTACTGAAAATTTCCACAAATTTTCCTTTCAAGAATCATTTATTTGTTGCTAACTTTATAGTGAATGTCATACTAACAATACAATGATATCAATTTAGACTACAAATGTTCTTGTTGTATAGACTTTATATGAGAAAATGATGTTTCGATTCATTAGCATTTGTGTTCACTCTAATACAGTAAAGTCAAATATATTTTCCTTTTCATAAATTAAAATGACGAAACTTACTTTAATTGTTTCTGAAAAATTTGCTTAAGAGGAAACTTGCAGAATCTAAGTTTGAAGCAAGAATTTTTTGTTATAAAATATCATTTTAGCTATTATTGCTTTTTTCAAGTTTTAAAACGATTCTTTACTAATGATAGGTTTTGATCTTATAAAGAATATGGCTTATTGTTTTTCATTTTCATAAAAACGTAATTATTAGAAAAATATTAAGATAAAATAACATTGCAGAAATTAAGTATTTGGAAAATCCAAATTTCAAAATGTTAAAACAGATTTCTTGCCAAAAAAAAAAATTCTTTGTTTTTTACTTAAAGTTAGAGTTGTACACTCTTCTTCACATTTGCTGAAGATTAGTATGTGAACCATAAGTAAAATAGAATAGCAAAAATATATATATAATGCCAAGATATTTATTAAGTTCCATCCCATTCCTTCAGAGGCCGAGATGGCAGGTTAATGCTCAGAAGGCGCCTACCTAGAGCTTTGATGTTGTTAAGGGCTCGGAATCATTGCTAATTTATCGCAAAAAAGACTGTTGTGTGACAAAAAACTAAACTGCTATCTCACAAGAACTAAATAGTTTTATAAAGAGTTTTAAAATAAATGACTTACAGAATAATAAATATTAATTATATAACAATTGTTTATACTCGCAGTTTATAACTTTAGAAAATCGCATTCTTATGTTGTAAATATAGTTAAATAACACTGAGAAAACGGAAAGTTTGACATTAACTATGAATGTTAAAAGATTATATAAATAATTAACTACTTGATTAATGTGTGAAGAATTTTTAGTCATTTTATACAGGTATATAACTTTATTAAGAATTATGAAAAAAATTTTTCAACGATTAAGGTACCAAATTCGATTGTGAATCGCAATAAAATCATTTGTGTCCATAAGGAAGGAAGATAAGAAGTGAAGATTCAATACTCCTTGATTAATATAATTTGAAAATTTAGAGAAAGGAGTTCAAATATTGATCCTTATATTATGGCTTCAGTTTCTTTTACAATCCAGCGATTATATTGCCCAAATGCATTTGCAAAAAATAAATGCAAAATTAAGAAATGGAATCAACTTATAATACATATTTTTAATGTATTAATAAGGAAGGAAAATAGAGAACAAAAATTTAATGAGCGTATATTATAGTTGCAATGATTGATTTAAAAAGGAATTAATACGTTTTATCATAATTAATATAATTTGAATATAGATTTATAATTATATTATAATATTATATACTTTTAAATAAAAAGGTCTCAAACCCTTGAATCTTTGAACATTAATAAATATTTCAAAGGCAACAAGCGTTTCCCCATTTACAAGAGCTCATCCTATCTCTTTATATCAGAAGTTAAATCAAAAGCTTTTATAAAAATAAAAAGAAACACTTTGTTACATGATGAGAAAGTACATCGACATAGAGGTCATGGTTAATTGTTAGAAATCGTTTGCTTATATTTTGATAGCTGGGTTTGTGTTTAGAAAGTACGAAAGCTTTTTTTACTTGCGACGAAATCATACAATAATTTTGATTTCCAAATAAAACCTACATTTTTATGCTATAAACACATATTGCTTACATAAAATTACATGTTATTAAGCATAGAAAGGTTAATTGTTTTGTTATTTGAGAAGGGCAATCCTTAAAAGTAACAATTTTATGGAAACTTTATCTCTAGAAAAGGTTATTGAGTCAATTTTTTTCAACATTGAGACTGGGATATTTTTTTAATAATTTTTAAATAATACCTTAGCTTTTATCGGGAATTTCTGATTTGAAATAGTCATCGGGACCCAGACCACTTCGGAGTAAGAAATCTCAAACTTATCGTCAGTTAATCAACAGATGATGAATCTTTTTGATATATGCAATTCCTTGAATGGATATTTCAGAATTGTGTGACTTCTCTTCCTTGTGATGCGTGAATATAATCCATTGTCTGTAAAATTTGTGCAAAAATCTGTAATATACATGGAATTAGGATGGTTTGTCACTTTATGTTGAAGTATAAGAGATGGTTTGACGGAAACAAAGTATATTCCACTCAACTACAAATATCCACGTCCAAAAAGGATGTCGAATCCGTAAACATTTGCAAGGAAGGCCAGTGTGCTAACCATACACTACTAGTTACTTCCAATATGTTGTTGGTAACGAATCTTATAATTATCTTCAGCTTTTTGGCTGTCTATTTAAAAGTGTTAACTAATTAAAAATAGTAATTTTTTAACTGCTCTAAGTTTCAGTCTTTTTATTCATTGAAGTTCTATTAATTTATATCCATTACGTATAAGATTTCTTTACATTGAAATTTTATCCTTACTGTCTGATTTATTTCAATAAAATTTTCTTTTTTAATTACCTATTGTAATTGCTAGCGACAGAAAATTGTTGAAAGATTTTTTGGACTTGCCTTTCTGGACTAATCAATGTATTCACGTAGAACAGAATGAATCTGGTAGGATTCATTCCCACACGATTTTGTACCGAAATAAAACCATAAGCTTAAATTCTTGCTTGCAAAATTGACAATAAATCTCTTAAATTAAACTTGCTCTATAGTGAAAACAATGATGATTAAAGACATCGTTTTCGATGAAGCAGCAACAGGAGTGGAGCAGATGTATTTCAATAAATGTAAGAAAACATGTCATATTTTCCTCATTTTGCTTTCAATCGATTTGTTCTTTTGGAACTTATCTGATAGAGATCCGTTAAGTAAAATATTATAATGCATGCACCTTAAAAGAGATATGCGGTTTAATTGGGGAAAGAAAGAATTTAAAGAGTCCCTGTGTCATTCTGATAAAATCTAGAATGAACTTTTTAGGGGAAAATTGCTAGCACGTGGAAAGAAAAGCTAGAGGAGGGGATCCCGTGGGAGGAGAAGAAGGAAGCATTTGTGTGTAACTGGCATGAAATTTTAGGAAATCCCCGATGATTTCGCTACCCTAGGAATTAATTATTGATTAGTACACAAAAAAAATTGGGAAGCAACAAAAATTTTGAGGAATTCAAAGCATACATCGAGAAAGTGTTATTTGTAAGATTAGCTTTTGGTATAAATACTCGAATAGATATCTATATTCACAAATCTTGAAGTTAGCAATATTCATGGAGTGATGCAGGGTGTCTATTAAATGTTTGGCACATGTGTGCTTTATCTTAAAATAATAGATTTAAGTTCATAACATTAAAAGTTAAATGCAAAATTTTTATGCCCTGTGTCAATAGGCAACACGTGTGGGATTTTCATCACGTGAGAAACATAAAACGATAGTCAATTTCTAACCAGGTACGGACAAACATCTTAATTACTGGAGTTATAATCCTGGCCAGACTTCGACACTGTAACATTATAGATATCCAAAGCTCGACACTTTCATTTTGAAAGCAATACATTTTACAAATCATAAGAAAGTTCTGTAATGGTACATCACATGATCTAGGTTTCCAGGAAATAAAGCCCAATCCATTTTTATGTGAAATGGTCAAGACAAATGATAAAAAAAATAAAAGAAATTCTCAAATTAGAAATGGAATTTGCAATTAATAACAGGTAAGGACAATAGTTACAGAAGAAAATATATTCAAACTAGAAAAAGAAATTGCACATGAAAACATCGACACTGCATAAAGATCTTTGCTTATATCTATATTATTTTATGAATTATTAAATATTAAAATGTATCAGATATTATATAGACCGTAACAGTACATAAAAAAAAAAGAAAGGAAAGCTGATGAAAAACACAAGCTTTTTTTAGCATGTAGATGTTATAGTTATTTTACCAGGTACACGTGAAAATATTTATCATCGTTGATTTGTGAGTAGATTGAAAATCCCATATTTCAAACTTTTTTAATGGTATTTGAGTACACATTTGTAGAAGATAGAAGTTGGAAAAGTATTATACCTATAGTGTACTATTAATTAATTGTTTCTTTTTGTTTTGATAAATAGACCAGATAGATATATCCTAAGTTTTTTGTAGAAATACTTAATTAGACCACATTTGTTTTATAAATTTATGCTTTAGCAATTGGCAGTTTAGATATTTGTGTGGGCATATATATATTCAATCATTTGGAATTTGCTACTTTCTCTTGAAGAGTAATGGTATATATATATATATATATTCTTTCCTTTTTCCCTACTTCTTTAGAAAGCAAACCGGACACATATCCGGAGTTTATCGAAACGCGATCTTGAAAATATTTATTCTTTATTTGCGCACACTAAAAGCTTGACGTTAAACAGTTTTGATATTTGCATATTTACATTCAAGAATTGGTTACATTCTTGAAGTCAGTATCAACTAGCTTCACCTTCTCCAAATCATTTTTTAAATAAATTGGATTAATTATGTTCAGAAGGTTATTAAGAAAATATTTTTCTATCTGTATTTCTACCAATTAAAAAATACATACCAACTTAGTAAATGCAATAATAATAAATATAGTAGCAGTAATTTGCAATTATCTTTACATATGTTCTCAACCAATAACAATAGCTAATATTTTTCATCGTAAAATATCGACTAGAATATAAAGGTTGGAATTATCCGAAGAAAATCGTTTGATAGCCAAATATTTTTCTTTCATATAATTAAAAAATAATTAGTATATAAACTTACTGTTAAAGATTTATTAGTATATAAAATAACACTTATACTGACCCGATTATATAAAGTGAAATTCTTAGAAATTATATATTCACACAGAGTGGCCATCTCTCAATTTAACTTAAAATGCTCAATAGAAATTTTTTATTTTAAATAAAAAAAAATTATTTCAAGTTAAAACCAATGTGTTACTTCAAGCCAAAATGCTCAAGTTCAAAAATGATATTATTAACTATCAATCTTTTTTTTTTTTTTTTAGGTTTACAAATAGAAAGACTAGAACGAATTTTACTCTCCCTAAGTGCCTTCGATAAAAGAAAATTGCAAATGATTCGAGTTTTTTTTTTAAATCGGTGCAAAATTTACGCAAATTAATAGTATTTTTACCATGATAACTTTTCTATATCTTCCAAATGAAAAATTAATTAGTAATTTAGTTAATGCATATAAATTACAGCTAAATTTTAGCTTTTATATGAGGCGAAAATTCTCTCACTCAAATCAGTTATAACTACTTCTTTTAAGGAAATTTACCCAAACTATAAAGATGTTTTAAAATATTTTTTTCAAACAATAGAATCATGACATTTCACCGTTATAGGGAATCATTTGAAATATATTTTCCAATTATACACACAAATAAATGCTTCAGGGGAAGATTGGTAATTACTTCAAAGAAAAAACCTAAAATATTTTTATAAAAAAATAAAAAAAAAAAACCTAATAGTTTAAAATATGGAAATGGTTTTAAATTTGAAAATTCCTTAATATTCTATAAAATGAAGTAAATTTCTGCCTATTTCTTTATTATATAATGTTTCTTATTTTCAGATTAAATACTGAAACACGAAAATTAAAGTAGTTGAAAAAACCATTCTCTTACCAGCCACATTTAACCCAAGTAATGTTTTATAAATTTTTAAAGTTAAATGAATTTTAAAAATTGCTGATAATAGTTTTAATAAAATCATAATTATAAATTTAAACAATAATATAGTATAATACAGATATTCTTTTACTGAATAGATACACCATAATAGTTATAATATTTTATGTATTTATTAAACAGGTTATGCCATACATCTGTATTGTAGTCAGTTCCTTAAAAGTGTTAACATAAATTTTAAGCAGTTAATGCTTCACAAAAGTAACATAATTTCTCACTTTTTCCTCTATTAGATTATTTTTTAAAAGATGTATGCTGGAACGGAACAGTCTCTTAGCTATTTTGAATTTTCCAGTAGCATTCCCCCTAGTTTTAAATTTAAATAAATTGTGTTCATCTCTTGGTTAAATTTCCATTCCATAAGACAAATGAGAGTACTGTCAACCTGATATCAAAAACAATAAGTAAAAAGTAGTGCCAGTAGTCTGTCTTAAAATAGTGAGGATAAAACGCCAAGCCTTCCGTGGTTCACAATCATTAAAAATTGAATTTTACTGAATAATTTTGACAAAGAAACCATGTCTTCAAAAAATTATTTGTCCATGAAAACATAACAATCGTCAGAAAATAGAAAAAGCTTGTTGGAATTGTTTTAAAAAAATACCGGTGTTCATAAAGGAATAAAATATCGCGTTGGTTCTATTAAATAATAAATTGACTTAGTAAAGTTTAAAAGAAAATAATATAAATTGCTTTTCGTATATAATACATAAGTAACTGAAAAACATTATGAAACTAAAATTCTAAAATTCAAAAGGGATTCATCCATTTTGACGTCAATGGAAATTACTTAGGAATTTAGACATTAAAATACTGGGGCAATGCATCGAAATAAATGAGGTGTTATCTTCTTTCTTTCTTTATTTTTTTGCACTTTCTGCTTTAAAATGAAGCAAATGATTTCTTTACAGATAGTTAAATTCATTATAGTTTTTTTTTCTCTAAAATTTTTCTATCATTTAAACATCCTTTCAGATATTAAGACAATGAGACACATAAAAGCAAAAAACATTTCATTGAGCTTAAAATTATTTTATTCTTTTTTCTAAAATTTATATGTTAATTCCGTTTCAAATAATGAATGTTATTTATAAATTATGAATATTTTTTAGCATTACTTAAAAATTTTGGACATTTTTCTTTCCCATTCAAAATTCGATAAGTTAATTTTTAAGTCAAAAATATTCTATAACAGGAAAGAATTTTTCTTCTCCCAATCTTCAACAATAATTTATCCTTTTCAACAACTGCCATTGAACTCCATATAATTATTTTATAAGATACTTTGATAATTTTATTTTCCAAGTCGTCATTTTTAAAGACCGAATTCAATCGTCGCACTCGCATTACAACAGCAATTATTTTAGTCTTATTTGTATAATTTAATGATTATGGGTGAATTGTCTGCACAATAATAACTTTGATGCAGTTTCTTTAAAATGTGTAATTTATTAAAAAAAGGAGAGTCATTTTTACAATAATTAGGAATAATCAATTCCCAATAATAATAATAAAGAAAAATTCAGATTTGACATTAAGTGTATAACATCGTTTTATAAATAATATTTTAAGCCTATTTAATCCTCTTATTTTCTAATTTCTTGCATAAAAAGTAACCACAACTCTCATTTATTTTTTTAAAAAACTTTGCTTTTTTCATTTATTTATTTATTTATTTTTACGTTTTTGTGAAATTATTTATGTGAATTTTAAGTAAATACGTTGATGACTGTTAAAAATGCAAACTACATTGCCTTTCACAAAAAAATATAATACACTTCTTCCTTCTACTAATTTGCCTATTCTTCCTTCTACTAATATTCCTAAGTGAAAATTTTCCTTTATAATCACGTTCAAAGTTGAAAATTTCCTGAAAATATAGTTAAAAACCAATATTAGCACTAGTATGAGCAATTTGCTTTATAAATTGTGAAATATACCTCATCATATCAGAAGAGTCAAACTATATTTAGTAACAATTAACCTATCCAACTGTCAAGTTCAACTAACGGTTTCCCAGTTGAAACAATACAGTAAGCTCTAGATCGATGCTAAAGTAGAGATGAACGATTCCATAGAGATTTATTAGAAAAATTCTTCAAAAATCTTAAAACTGTTCCCTTACTCAGTGGGAATAAATTCTCTGTTGTTCAGTCTCTAATGTTCAAAGAAAAAGACAAGAAAAATTATCTACATGTAATTTTAAATTAAGATTTCACCGGTACTACAAACATTAAAATAATTGATTTTGTATAGAAAACAACATATATATATATATATATATATATATATATATATATATTTGATTAGAACATTTGATATGGAGTATAAGATCAGATTCAGCATCCATACCAATATCTCTTAAGAGACTGTCCCAAACGGATTGTGTTTTGGACAAGAAAATGTAATGTCAAATGGGGACAGCAATAATGCATTCTAAGCAAACACTATATCCTTCTAGCGAATTCTGAAACTTTTCATTGTTTATAAAATGCTTTTTTATGATGTGTGTGTGTTTGATGGTAAAAAGTTAAAGTTTGGTGTTTTTGTTAAATCACAAGGAAATAAAGTAATAGGCAATGATAAATTTTTGGTGAATGATGAATGAGAAATCGATTATTTGTTGGTTATTTTGTGAAATAAGTTCTCGAGATGAAAATATTATAAAATCTCTTATTGTTCAGCCAGATACTAATATCAACCACCTTTCTCACCAAAGTCAACTTACCCTAGACTGCATGAATTCTTGCATATTATATGTATTTTAATACTAAAATTCATATATGATATATGTGTTGTAATTTATTGGACTGTGTGATTAAATATAAACTACAAGTATAGGAATTTTCCTAATCTCTGATAAATTAACATTTCATGAAGACCGGCAGTTAAAGTATGACGGAAGGAACTTCAACAAAACAATACGCATATAAAATGTTCGGCAATTTATTTCTCAAACCAAATAAGATGTAGCCGAACAGGAATGAGTAGGATCCACCAATGGTTAGAGCGTTTTGAAATCCAACTGTGAGAAAATCTTGGTATAGCCATTGCAGCAACATTTCTCTTTGATGAACTCAATGAATGATGGATTGAGTTGCCTTTTGTTAAAATTCATCTTTGCACACAAGAACTAATTCGCCTGGAACTCTTGGTTTTAAGAGAAGTTTAAACCTCTTAAAACATATCCGTGATGAGGGTCGAACTGTTAAATGAAGACCAGATTGCAAGTTATCCAACTATCAATTCATCAAAAATGCATTCTAGAGAAATTAAAAATATAAAATTTTATTCATTTTAAGTAATTTCGTTTTGATTATTAAAATTACTTTGCTATCTCATATTTAATTTAGGCACATGGTTTCAATTTCCTAGCGTATTCTGATGAGGTTAATTTAACGCTATTTCAAGCATTCCTTTTGAAATTATCATGTCAGTTCTTTCTCTAGTTTATTAGAAAGGAAAATAAACTTAATCAAGAATAAATTACATTATAAATATGTTCAATTCATTTGAAACTTTTTTATTTCGTTGATGTTATTCATTATTGGCTTACGAAATTTTATGAATGGTATCTTATTATTTAATTTCTGTACACGCACTCACACACACACACACATATATATGTATATATATTATTTAATTAAATAATAATATTATAATTTATATAGTTCTCCATTTATCTTTCTTCTAAAGACTAAAATCACTCAACAAAAACACCTCAAACATTTTAATCCCAGTCCAACGAAAAAAATACATTTCTCTCCATATCAAACCATACCAGTAAAATGACTACGGAACAATTATCGTATCTAGACAGTACGGACATTTATTGAAATTTTTTCCGCAATGTTATTCATTAATTTACATTGATATATAAAATGCACAGTTTAATATTTAAGTTATTTCTTTAGTTTTTATTACCAATAGTACGAAAATCTCAGAATATGAAAAATCAAGCTTATTTAAAGGATACATAAAATCATCATATTACATCAGCGAATTCAAAGAAATTTCCTATCGATATATGTGGAATTAACCTTACGCGATCATTAAATTCCAGAATTTAATTTAGTGTGCTTGTATAGATAAAATATTATTAATAAAATCATAAGCAGTATAAATAAAATGTCATTCATTTGCTCACAAAGAATCTTGTATTCTCATAAATTTGTTAAAATGTATTATTGATCAGAATTGTTTCAAACATTTGAAACTAAATTATGGGATTCTCTACTTACCTAAAAATAAAGTTATCGCATAAAGAATATAACTTCAGGTTCACATTTTGTTCTAAGTTGCTCTTGGTTTCTTTTTTAAATAAAAAATTAGCCAATAAATTAAAAATCATTATACCTTTCATTTACTAGGATAATAATCTGCCTAATATTTTGGAATGCTTAAACAACAATAAAATTTTTATTCACTTAAATGAATTCTCAATTACTAAGCGGCACTATACTATTATTAATTAAAAATAGGCTTTATTTTTCTGTAATTTCATGCATAATATTATTCCAACAATGTTTGAAATGTAAGTAATATATATATATATATATATATATATATGTATGTATATATATATATATGTATGTAATATATATATATATATATATATATATATATATATGTATGTATATGTATTATATATATATATGTATATATATATATATATATTATATATATATATATATATATATATATATATATATATATAGAAATCAGCAGAGTATAAGTAAAATATATATTATGTAAATTTTTCAAGCGTAATGTGTATATATTTATTTTATGAAATCAAACATTACGTAAAGATAATGCAATCAGTCAATAAATACAACTGAGAGTCACAATTGACTATTTAAAAATATTATTGAATTTTTCATTATTTTAAGTCCTTAAATTAATAAATTACTATAAGGACAAAGAAGCAATGTGTTTATACTGTAATTTAATTACTTTTAACACTTTGATATGCATAGTAATGAGATTTTTTCAATAAGTACATGTTTTCGTGACTCATTCCACTTGCTTGTCAGATATTTTAATACCAGTAGGAAAGCATGCCTGTGTAGGCAGCATTTTTAATATTTTCGCTTCGAAGTTATACTTCGAATCATGTTCGAAAATATACTGCGAATCGTGTTCGAAAATATACTGCGAATCATGTTCGAAAATATACTGCGAATCATGTTCGAAAATATACTGCGAATCATGTTCGAAAATATACTGCGAATCATGTTCGAAAATATACTGCGAGTCATGTTCGAAAATATACTTCGAAATTACAATAAGAATCTATACTTCCGTGTACGAAAGTATTTATTATTTGTTATCAAAGTCTCTCTTTCTCTCTCTGCTGCATTCTTTATCAATAAAAATTCATTTGGCAAACAAATCCAGATATGCATATCTGTGTAGCATGTATTTGCTGAAATTATAACTCTCGTTTTTCTTAAATGAGCGTTATAAACAATAATTTCAATTGCTTATATAATGCTAATTTATTGTTAATTTTCAACTTTTTGTTGTATAATGTCCCAGCAATTGCCGCGGGCTTCAAGGATTTTCACCTTCCTTAAAGACATTTTCACCTTCCTGCTTCTAAATGATGGTGCGCGTTTAACATTTAGAAGCAGGGACCAAGCATATAACTATTAACAAATACTTAAAAATAGTTTTTAAAGTATTAAAAATATTTTTTTTAAAAAGTTGAGCTATATATATTAATCTAAATAAATTCAAAAAATTTATTGAGCTAAATAAAAAAAATTCAACCCAAAATTATTTCCTAAGATTAGAATGAGATATTTTATTTTTTACTCATAACATTGGAAATAGATTGGGGGTTTTTCTGTAAAATCTATAGATAAAAAGTAATTCTGTTGGGAGGACAATCTTCTCGTCAGCTCAACTAAATACCAGAGTGAATATGTGGCTCCTATGAGACATTGTTAATGAGAAATGTAGAAGTTACAATTTTATATAACTGTCTGAGCAATATAAAATAAAATGCAATCTTTAATTTATTTACGTCTTGACTTGTGAAATTTAAATTTTTTGTTGCCAATTTTTTTGGTTTAGGACTCGAATAAAAATATAATATTCTAAAATTTGAATCCCAAAATCTTTTTCATAATATTTTATCATGAAGATTTTAAGAGATTTTAAACATTTGGTTATTTGGCTACAATTAAGAATTAATCTTTGTCTCCCACCCTATATTTAATGGCAATAGGAATAAAAAAAAAATTTATATCTTCAAAATTTGCATAGTTATTGTTACAATTAAAATGTAAAAAAAAAAATAATAATGAATTGCAATGATAGTAAGAGTGTTCATCAACTGACAATATTTTCCCAAAGGTATTTCTCTAAAAATTTCAATTTCAACAGACACTATGCTTTCATGAGTGCACTGCCACGCAATCTTTCTTTAGCTGCGCTATTCATAGCCCTCTTTCTTCTCGCTCAGATTCCAAAGATCTTGAATTTCGAAGATCTTTTACAGTCATTACGGAGAGTGTTTATTCACACCGTTGTAAAGGCTTTCCTTTTACCAGGTTCTTCAGTGTTTATTGTACAGGCATCTTAAGAATTCAGGTACATTAAAATACATGATTTTTTGTATATTGAAATTCATCGTTCGCTTTCAGTTTTAATATTTAAATTTTACCGTCTGCTTTTTTTTTTTTTCCATGTGCTAAAATTTCAGAACTATGTCATTTCCTTCTTTATTGACGAATGACTGTAACACTCATTCATAGAATCGTTTACAAAAATTAAAAAGCTTAAAATAGAGGCGATGTTTTTCATTTATGTATTTATTTACTTTTAAATTGCTGATGGTTCTTCACAAATTAGCTCCTAAAAAATCAATATTTTCAGGGAAGTATTTCATTTGATAAAGGATGGTATCTTTTAAATAGTTTTCGAACAAATTTGGGGGAAGGCTAGTCCCCATTCACTCTACAAAACTCATCACTTTTTCTAAAAGTGTTAAGTATCTCATAATTTAATAACCCTAACTTTTTTTTCAATACAATTTGTAAAACTAATCACCAAACAAAAATTACTTAAAGCTGCCTTAACTCAATTCAGCAAAGTTATTCCCCCAGAGACTTAAGCATTTTTTAAAATACCTGCAAAACCCTTTAGCTTTGTTCCGAACATACGGCAGAAAATAGAAAGTTTTTAATAAATATATTCATTATTTTGTTTTCACTCCATGTGAGTTTTAGTTATGTGCGAGTTAAAAATAATTGTTCTAAACTTTGCATGTAGCCCACTGTGGCCTGATTGGATAGGTCGTTTATTCACATTATCTGAAGATAGTGAGTTTGAATCCCGACCCAATTGAAGATCCGTCGCGTTCGCTAATGACGGCTGGGACACATTAAATATGTCGTGGCCATAATGTCCTTCATGCTAAATGACACCTTTAGGGATGAGATGCCAAGTCTAGGGTCCCTGCTTCTAAATTATAGAGACCCACTTTCGAGCTGTGATAATACATCCACTGAGTGCCCCTTCATATGAGATGCCATCATTTCAGCCTCTTGAAGGCTTTTAGATGGAAATTCGGGCTTATACAACAACTGCATTTTGATATGAAATTCCCGTGAACCTCAGTAGGAAACATCAGCATTACAGTAATTAAACATCGGTATAAATACTTTTATGATACCTTATAGTATTTCTGAATAGTTAAGGGAGATTATATTAATTTTAAAATAATTTTTCCTATAAATCACAAAAAAGAAAGATTAATTTAAAGAAATTTTATTAATTTACTTATGATTAAATATAATCAGATTTGAACTACAATGGATTTCTGACTATCTGTTTTAATATGGCTGAATGGGCATGCCAGATAACAAATAAGTCACATAATTCAAATGCTTACAAATAATATTAATTTCCTCACACATATCATTAAATTCGAGCCAGTAATGAAGCGTTAGCCCTTTGATCTTCACATATTGTTCTTGGATTCTATTCCTACTTTGAAAATGAATGTTTTCAGCGGTTTGGAATTCCCTTTAAATTGAAGGTTATGTGTGAATTACCTTTGTGAAAAAAAGTTGCCATACTATATAACAATTGTATACTATAAAGTATGACCAGTAAATTTCAATATTCATTATAAAAAAAAGTCCGTTTAATTATACTTTCACCATATCTAAGAAGAGCTATTATGCAGTCACGACTTTTACAAGCAAACAGTAGATTTTATGGTGAACAAACTTGTTTACAGGTTAAATGTCGTCTTCAAAACTCTTCTAAGAATTATTGATATGTACGTTACAAAAACATACTTTACCAGTATCATTCAATTTGTGCTCGTTTCATAACATTGATGAAATTTCCATATTAATACTTATAATAGGATTGATCATTGGAAACTTCCTTCATTGCTTTCTTGTTTGATACGCTTATGCAACCCTTAGTAGTTTGGTTTGGTCCACAGGAGGCCAATTCAAATCATTCCATATGACGAAATCATGCCCTTGGCAATGTGTACAATTTTATCATTATAAAGATTTCCCTGAAAGTGAAATTCGTCAATAGCCTGTAAACTTCTTATGTTGACCGAACAGTTAAAATATGTTCCGGGGTGAGTCCCTCCGCAGTGCAGTTTCCTGCATGATTGGTAAGATCTGGAGCAGTCTGTACTTATAGACATTCCGCAGAAGTGTTGGTTTCTTAGTTTGGAAGTAGCTCTTGTAATAGTCCAATCTGCATTGATGACACAAAATTGGGGCTCCATTTTGATGTCTTTTTCTTTCAGTTTGTATCTAGCAATTGCATTGGCGTCTCTTAAAGTTACGGTGTCGGAAGTTTCCAAGTTAAGGCCTCTTGCCTCCTTAACAAGCCTATTTATTTCTCTGTTCTCCCCAATAAGATTATAATTTTAACAACACATAATGTACAAATGTTATGGTTTTAAGTTTATTCATCAATGATTATCATGATTCCCGATTGCTTCTTTGTTAATTTCAGCTGATAATGACAGATGAGGGTCCTGAGAAACCACATAAAATATAATATATATGTGTAATTTTTTTTTTTTTTTTGAAATTGTCTCCACATACCAATTACATGAAAGCAACAGCAATCTAACGCGAAACATAATTACAAAAGTTAAATTAAATCAGTCATTGATCCCTATTGTAAATAAACTATACAATTCGATAACTATTTCTATTTTTATAGGTTACAATTCGATAACTATTTCGATTTTTATTATAGGCTTTCCTAATTCATTTCTAGGACTTATAGCATTTGTCCAAAGTATTATTCGTAAATTTTGAACTGTTGTCGTAATTTAAATGCTTCACTTATTTTTTCAGTGTCTTTGTCTGTACTAAGATCATTATTTGCTCAAGATAATTTTTGGTAAAGTTGACATTTTCAAACATTGAAACTAAATTCGAACATTCAGACATTGAAACTGAGACACACTTAGACTGTTATAAAGACATTATTTTCAAATCAATTACCAAAGCATCTATAGATGCGGTCAAATCAGTCCAAATGTACAGAAAGTAACCACAGAATGACAAATACATAATGTAAAATATAGAGTTAATAGTATTTTTTGCTGAGACTGAAAGGCAGAGTTACATGAAGTCCTAATTTTCGTAACATTGCTTTTAATAAAACTGGACACTAACACAAAAATGCATCTAAAAACTTCTGGCCCCACAGAATGTATAATGTACTAGAGTACTTTTTCATTAAATGAATAACATAGTAAATCAATATAAATGGAAACAATTAAGAATACAAATTTTGTTGAATGGTGGATCATGAGAAAATCGGTATTTTTCGATGCAATAGATTAGCCATAAATGCTGCCATAAGCCTAGTTGTTGGAAGAAAGTAGCTTCAGATGTGTTCTTAAGATGTCTCAGCTCTTATGTTTCCTTCACATTTTATCAACATTGATTTGGTGTAAAAACGTAGAGTATATATTGAGCCTATGATTCACCAATCATTAACCAAAACTATTCGAGTGGCAAAGCTAAGTTAACTCACATTGTGCTTACTACAAGAAGCCTCGCATTGTCCAGCTGAAAAGTGAGCATTAAGAATCACTAAAAGTTTGGAAAGTTAACTGGCACTCTCACAACTGAAAGAAAGACTGATCAACATGTAGTGTATCAGCATTACCTATAAAAAAAATTGAAGCAAAAAACAAGACTCCTAATCCGTAATTCCAGATGGACAATCAGTATAGTGAGCACGTGAAGCATATTGTAAGCAACCTCTCTCTCTCTCCCTAACATATTGTATAATTTGAACTTAACCATCATTGAGCTGTACCCTTTTCTTTTAAGATAAAGTCTCATCTTTGAATTGTACATGTGTTCATGACACCACGGCAAAAGAAAGCCTTTTGATCTAAAGTCCATGATAATCCTAGAATTGGGCACTTTGATAAAATTTTACGGTGCTCGTATTAACGTCGAATCATATTTGCTGATATGAATTATTATGCAATTGATCCTCTTTCTTGCAAAGAGTACATTGATGTGAGATTCATTCCAATTTTATGCTTATAATATGCATGTCTTAATGTGTGAAATTACAAAGAGGATGGTATATGAATTGATTCATCCCTTATTCACCGATCGAACTAATACCTACATCATGGTGATTGAAACAGGTAAAACGCAAGTAACAGTTTCTCGGAAAGATACTCCAGAATCTTAACACGTTGCAGCTTTTTCTCCAAAAGTATGCTCAAATATAGCCACTTGAATTCCTTTTCAAGATATGCTGAATCTCACAATCAAGGAAGCTGGAGAACTCAATTTCAGTGTCTTGCCTTAAGTAGTTTCTGAAAGGATGGCACTACAGACACTTGTGACATGCATCTGCATTGTAAATGCCATTCATATTAGTATCCTGTTGATGCATGTTTCTCTTTTATGGCGTTGAATCTTTGATAGCTATTAACGATTCTTTATTCTTGTAATTTTGTTTCTTAGCTTTGTGTTTAGATTCCTTTGTAAGATTCTCTGGGGGTTGTAGAGAACAGTTAGCGTAATTTTTATCCACTAGATCTTACGTGAATATGTTTTTTCCCCCCTGATCGGAGGTTTTAAATTTTCACGTTCATTTTTATTGCTTTTTATTCATGTAATTAAGTAATAATTTTCTACATTCACAATGTGTTTTTATTGCCTCAACATTTCTTATACATTAATATTCATGGTTATTCCTAAATCAAACTTTTTAATAACATATGAGCACTCATTGTATCTAGCTTTTAAGCTTCATCAAAAATTTTTTTCATTTACAACAGATCAATATAAAAAATATCTTTACTCGATACAATAGATTTATTTAGGGAAAAATTTTATGATATTCACAAAACTAAATTCTTAAATTCAAATTCAACTTATTTCATAGTTTAATATATTTCTTACTGCAACTTTTATTCAAAATCGAAAATTTATAATGAAATTTAAATTTATTTTTTATTAAATATTACAAATTATAAATATGTTTTGTAATAGTCCACATCAGATACAAAATTCTAATGAATCGAGTAAAATTCCTTTAAGAATTTTGCATGTATATTTTTAATATATTTAAATACACTAATGTCTACAAGTACTTTTAATGCAATACATACAAAGTAAGGTTTTGTTACAAATGTGCAAAAGCACAGCTTTTTTTTAACCAACATGACTGTGAAAAAATGATGTCATGCCTAGTTATTCTTAGTTAAAAATTATGTACTCACATATTGCCTCAAGAGTCCCTAGAAATCGCTAGAAATTTTTTTAACCAAAGTGTCTGTGAAAAAAATGATGTCAAGCGTAGTTATTCTTAGTTAAAAATAATGTACCCACATATAAGAGTCCCTAGAAATCGCTCTTCCCAGTTTCACTATGCCATTAACAATACATTAATAACATTGATAACAGGTTTTCATTCGGTTCGATAACATTGTGTGTGTTGGAATCAGATGAGTTGAATCAGTCTGCCTGCAAAGGCCTGAATTCCTCATCTCGTTTCAGGAACTCCTCACGGGATTTTCTCGTTGCCTCAAATTCAAATCGATCTTAAAAGAAATACAAGAAAAAGGCAAAAAAAGGAAGGCAAGAAATATGACACTCATCACACAGATTATCTCTTTCAAATTTCCTAAAATTATGCCTCCTAAACATTGCTTTAAGAAATATTTTCATGAATTTCAAATTAAACAGGAAAGACTATTCCAATGATCTTTCATTGAAGTTTTATATTTCTTTGATATCTGTATTAAGGGGTTGTATTTTAGAACTACCTATTAGATTAAAAAAACGTTTTAGCTTATTTGTTTACTTCCGGCAGGTTTATGGTTGCTTATTCTGCCGATTGAAAAGCCACTAAATACGGACAATCCCCTCGTAATTTTGAGCCACGGTCAAGTGAAAAGATCGACATCTCAAGTAACACACTTTTCCCCTGGTGGATTGCAGCAACGGCATATTTTGTCTACATTTTTAGCAGCCTTTTCGCTTCCTAGATGATATTATTCACTCATTAAAGTTCACTTTTCACAATATGCAATTATACAAAACTCCATCAGTTTTCAATAAATTAATTTCTTGGGAATAATTCAATAAATACGCAAGCTATTGCGTTAAAATTTACAAATTTTCAAAAAAACTCTTTTCCTTTTTAAAAGGCAATTTCTTATTTATTTTCGTGCATATATATATATATATATATATATATATATATATATATATATATATATATATATATATATATATATATATATATATAAGTCACTCTCCACTCTCATTTTTATACATTAGTGCTAATTCACCAAAATCTAAAATGGATACAAACCATAACAAGCATCTGTACTGTAAGTAGAAATCGAACTCATGCACGTTTGAACTGAAGGCTAGTGTGTTAACCATTCAGCTGCAAGTGTGATTAATGCTACGCAAAAAGTTTAAATATATTTAATTTTTAGTTTGTAGATAAAAAACGTATCTTAATAAGCGTAATTCTCACACTAAGACAAATACTTTTTTTGAAGGTTTAAAAGTTGATCTTTCTTTCAATAAAAGAAAATTTATTCATCGCTACTTTATGAAGCGCGGGCATCTAATTCGAGTGGAATGTGTCAAACGTCACTCGTAGCCAACAGCTGCTAATCATCATCGAACGCTGAAATGTTCTTTCATCAAGTTAGAAAGGTTTGATTAAAGACGATTATCAACATTTTGAAGTCTCTCGATGTAAATCAAATAGCGGGCTTTAAATTGTAAGCAATCTATTGATTTTAGATAATTAACTTAAGAGATTTTTTTAGCTCTGGCAGAAAAGCATTAATAATGCTGTTTGTAAAGTTTTGCTGAGGAATTATTCCTCTTACTAATTATTAATAAAGCTGTTTTAAAGAAATAATGTTGTTTATAAAATTTTGTTAACGAATTATTCCGTTAGCTGCAGAATTTTAAAAATATAACATGATAAACTTGAAATCGCAAAATACCTCAGATTTGTTTTTATTTTTCATTTAAATTAACTTTTTATAAAATGAGTACTTTCAAAACTATTCATAATTAAAAGAACTTTTAAATTATACACAAATATATTTGTAATACTTTTCTAATCATGAATTTGAAATTTTGAAAATTCTATGCATTTCGATTTCCTTGCTCACATAATTTATTTTAATACAGGAAATTTAATTCATATTTTATATACTTTTTTTAATAATCATTTACTTTATTAAATTGTAAAGTATATAATAGTACTTTATAATTTACTTTAATAAAGTAAATGATTATTAAAAATATTTTTATTGCTACTTTATTATAAATTATATATATATATTTTTTTTTTCTGAAAAGAAAATCAAAATTGATAAATGGTTTGTTAAATTGAAAATTAGAGTACATAAAAAAGGCTGGTTTGACTTCTTAATATGCGGTTAATTTTGCATAAGAGAGTTCATTTTGCGATATTTATTTGAATGATATACATACCGATAAAGAGGATTTCAAATGATTAGAGATATCCTTATCCGAAGGCAATCCATGAATTATTTATAAGGCTTGAAAGGGTTAGAATTTTCAGTTGAGATATTATAGAAGGGAAAATTCAATGAGTGAATGGCGTAACATGAAAATGCACGATATCGCATATGTTTTAAAAATTGTCTGGTCTGAAATTTTGCTCGTATTTTATATTTTTGTGTCAATGAACGACAATGCCATATATCGAAAATAAAACTCGTTTATTATCATTTATGGCAATAAAAATTTAAATTATAATGCTTAATTAGATTTTTCGGTGAGAATTTCAAATAAAATTTTTAATTTATATTTCAACTAAGCATAAAAATTTTAAACTTTTTAATTTTTTAAAGGATTTTATAAAGATTAAAATAAATTATTTTGTTTTATAATATTAATAAAATCATCTAGTTCCTAAATAAAAATAAGCATCTTAAGCGATCAGAATGGGATATATTTAATACATGATTTCCTCTCACTTTCACAATTGTCTATTACAGTAGTTTCTTACTAAACATTTTTAGAAAAGGAATTTTAAAATTGTATCATAAGAAACGAAGCAGGAAACCAATTAAATTTCCTCGTGAAAAGAACTCAACTGAGCAATGATTGAAGCACAGTGCTAAAACATTTTCAAATAGGCTTGAAAAAATCACACAAGAAATCTGTTCTCTATTGATTGATCAATGAATGCGTATTTTTTGTAGGTTCCATTTAAAAACACGTCTGAAGAAATTCGTTTTTTTTTTCTTAAAATTTCGAAACGATCAGATTTTCCCCAACCACATTTATCTACACAACTTTATCATTCACATCATTAATGTAAAATACATTTCTTTTGAAAACTTCAAGAAATTCACTAGCCAAACAACTAAAAGCTCTTATGCAAATATGTCCCTTCTCTTGACAACATATAATCTTTATATAAGAAATTCAAATACATACCTTTAAATAATTCTGATGACATGAATAAACTATCATTTTAATAAGGGAATAGAGTAAGAAAAAAATGCCTCTCTTTAAACTTTTCGAGAACTTTTTCAAGTTCTCCACTGTAAAGAAGCGTTACTAAGCATAAAGAAATTGTTCTAGTGCTCTCTAAAGTTTTTACAACAATTCGCCTTGAAAAGCTTGATAAGCCTTCATGCTCCTGAAAAAATGAAATAAGTTTGCGGGATACTTTTAGCAGCTGCTTTGAAATCCTCCCGAATAAGCTGGATCAAGCATAAACTGTATGAAATTGGACATTGATAACTCTAATGGACCTATTAAGGAGGAATAACTGGCTTTGCAGTTGACTTGCTGCCGTAGTTGCCAATGAATTTCAGCATTTCCACGGAAACCACGGGGTATATAATTAGAAACACTTCCTGGGAAAAAAAAAAAAAAAAGGGTTGAGAAAGTAAGAGTGACATGTATGAAACTTTCTTACCGACTTCTGTAAGAAATGGAATTAATAGCTCTTCCTCGCGGCAGTAACATGATATGCAAACAGATGCTTTTTCATGCGGATCCTTTCTAATTGGATGTGCTTGTGTCAAATCCAAAAAATAATTTTGCTTTCTTTTATGGATTACCGGAATAGTAGTCTGTACTTTTCTCAACTTTAGTTGATACGGAATTGTGTAGAAGTAGTAGAAACATCTTTAATAAAAATATGATATACGGGAATATTTTTAAAGAAAAGAATTCCAGAACATTCAGTAGAGTGTTAAGGTTATTTTTCTCCATCACTCTACAACCATTTGCTTTTTACATTCAAAGCCTGATTGGATTAGTATCTACAATTCACAGCGTTTCTCGAACCGCTGGTAACTCCTTTAAGTTGAAAAGACACGGTGGCCTAGTTGATTAGGGTGACGTTCTCATTATCGGTAGGTAGTTCGAATCCCGACTTAACCGCAGATCCGTCGTGTTCGTTAATGGCGGCTGAGGCATTTAAATTTGGGCGTAGTTGTAATGTCCTCCAAGTGAAATGATACTTCTGGGGTTGGTAGGTCATTGGGAATCTTCTAATTGATCTTAGCTTCAAAATAACGAAGACTCCATAATGTTGTTTATATACAACTGGTAGAGCCCGAGTCAGGGCTAGGTATAGAGAAGCACATTGGTGCAACAACAGCTCCTTTAGGATTAAATCGAACCAATAGCCTGTTGCACAAAACACTAACCCTTCAGCCATTCCATAGATCATAAAGTAGTAAAAAACATAAAACCCTTGCAAATACATAGATATTTGAAAGGTTTGTTCTCAACGTTAGTTTTAAGCACCGCCATTTTTTCTCAAAGAGAGGCAATTGCCGGAAGCAGCACATTTATGACATATTACCTGTATAATAGATTGCGTCGCAATTAAAAAATAAATTAAATAAAAATTTAAATTAAAAATAAATTTTAGGTGGAAAATGGAAAATTGTTCTTATATTGACAAATTTACTTAAATTTACACATTGAAATAGTTGATATGTCTAATGTACTTTGACATAAGGAATATCGCCGCAACGAGATATTAAATTAAATCAAAAATTTAGGTTTAGAAGTAAATATAAAATATTCTAATTTTCGAACAAAAGTATTTACAGCAATTTGTGCATCATTTAAAGCATTCAATGTGTAATTTTTTGTTATACGTATTAAAATGATTTAACAAATTCTAACTAAATTAGAATCTAAATTTTCCTTATCTACCCGATTTTCACATACACCTTCCTGTTGTACATTACCTTTTTTTTTGGGGGGGGGGCATAAATTTAGTATCTAACTCTTAACCTCGCAGTGATGTTTTCACCGAAATACTGCAATGACAGAAGAGTTGGCAGAGTCCTGCAGCTAGGCGGAAGGAGAAAAGCTCGAAGGACTTTTAGTCAACGCTGCTCCATCGCCATCCGGAAAGGATAGTTTACTTTTAAAGGTTTCTCTACATGATGTTTTCCTTCATTCTGAATTCGATTAGATTTTATGGTTCTCAGAAATAGGCAGCAGCTCTTCGTTAAATAACTGCATGAAAATACTTAGAGCGTCTCACTTGGTACTTGATACACGACCTGTTATGTCACAATGGACAGTATAATATAATAGGTCTGCTTCCAAATATTAATAAAATCCATCATAGATTCCAGATTAATCATGCTTGTTTCATATAAATATCAGTCATGAGGAATTTCTGATTCACCTTCTGCTTTCCGAACTACATTTTCACTTCCAACAGCTTTAAAAGGGGCCACAATTTTTTAACCTTGTAAAGATTTCGCAATCGCGACTACCCAATTCACATATACAGAAAACGCAGGTACATCTAAGGCCAAAACTTGCGATATTTCAAATAACTAAGATGCGGCAAGAAAAATCACTCTTCTATTCATTTAGGCAATAAGCTGGAAAAAATAATTTAAGTTTTTAACTTTTTGATTGTAAAATGAAGATTGTTTGGAATCTGTAATTTTTGTCTCTTAAATCGGTGTGCTCCTCATTTCTTCACTTTTCAGTTTACATCAACTAATAAAAAAGTACTTAAACATTGTTAAAATAATGAAGAAATAGATACACACATACACACACACACACATATATATATATATATGAACTTTGTAATTAAAAATGAATAAGTGATTTATTTAATACAATTTATTTATTTTGAAAATAATAATTCAAACATCATTCTAATATTGGAAAGATACTGACAAAATAATCCCATTTCTATTATACTTTACGCAGTTCCTTGAAGAGATACAAGGAAAGTATTTTGAACTGATTGAAAATTCAGTCTTCAGCAAATTTTTGTGCCCACTTTAGTTACGAGACAAATATAAATCTTTAGACTGAATTTAAAGTAAAACGAAAAGTAAAATGAGCTTGAAGTGAAATGAATTGATGTCAAATGAACTGAAACCTCGGAACTACGTTTGAAGTAAAATTGAAAAGCAAAACATCATTGCTGAAAATGAAGTGTTCAATGTTTGCTGTGTATGAAGGTCATCTAGAAAATACGGACCATTTCATAAAAAAATAATAACACAATATATTTATTGAAAAAAAAACAACAACTTTATTTCATATATAAGAAGCTCTCTCCACTATCATTTCTCTCCATAATCATATCCTTCATTCGTCCCAAACTACAGAATTCCCGCTTTGTAATCCTTATATAGTTCAACCAATTCATATGGTTAAGTGATCACTACTGTGTGATTACTAACTATATGAAATAAAAGTTTTTTAATCATATTTCTCAAATGCTTCCTATAGTTCAGTCAATTTATATGGTTATAAGTGACCATTATTGCATTTCCCAATGGTGATCACTTAACTATATGAATTAAGAAATTTTTTATCATTTCTAAAATGCTTATCGCCACCAATAACTCTCAGTTTAAATAAACGGAAGAAATTACTCTTCTAAAACAAAAATTCTTGGTATATAATGATTTAAACTTATTCTTTTTCGATTTTTCCAGAAAGTATTTTTCATCTTTAGCTTTGGAGGATTCAACTCTGTGTTCTTAGTCTTGCAATAAAAATTTGTCTAAAGTGCAGAGATTCCTGGACTGACAACAGAAGGGCATTTCTGAAGTTTGTGACCAGACACTATAAGTGTTTTAATAAAAGAAGTAATTACGTAGAAAAGATGAGGAAGTTTAATAAATGAAAAAGAATTTTTTTTACAAAAAATATTGTTTCCCACTTTTTGACTTAAAACTTGTTACTTTCTGAGTGGCTTTTCATAGACTTCGCATTTTTTTATATTACTGATATGGTCATGTATTTATAGCATTTCTCTGTAAGATAAAAGTTTTAATTAATATTGTTAACTATTTTTAAGCATTTGGTTTGGTTTTACTTTAGATAAATAAACTCTTTAGTTGATGTTTTAACAAATGTGTTTTAAGAAAATCAACCTTTTTTCAGAATGAAGCGGAAATCTGACATAGTTTTAACTGCATTTTCTTTTAAGCCATATAAATCTCTCTTATAAATTAAATGCAATAACCTAGTTATATTGTTCACAAATTGTTTCAATGAGTAGAACATGAATTCTGAAATATAAAATGTGGCCATTTCTTCAACCATACTTTAATATTTTGTAATACATGTGACCTGAAAATTACGACTCGTTGTGAAATTTTTTAATCATGATACTTTGTATGCTAATACATAAGCTCAAATGCATCTAATTTATTAGCATATTCTATGTTATCCTATGGCATACAACTTAATTAATGGAATTTGGGAAGCCTCTTCTAATCAATTTAAAAATTAACAAAAAACTAAAATTCATGAGGAAAATTTATAATATTCAGCTATATCAAAAATCTTTTTATATACATATATCACAAATGAATTACTAAACTATAAACTAAATATAGTCTATCAACCATATGTGAACGTAAATTATTTCATTCAAATGCAAACTTTAATAAATTTTAAATACATTTTTTTCCTTACAGTATGTTTCCAATGCGCTCTTAAGTTTTTTTTTTTTTTTTTTTTTTTTTTTTTTTTTTAACACATTTGATTTTAAAATTTTTTTTATAAAATAAAGAAACGAAAAGATTTTGTGAATTTTTAAAATAATCGTTCTTAAATATATGAGGGATTCTCATAACAGTTCAAATATTTCTCTTTAAGTTCTAAAACAGTAAATACCTAAATGCTTTTGATCAAAAAGTGTATGCTTAATTCGTTAAAATGTCGATATTTATTATGAGTATGTTTGGAAAAGTATAGAAAATCATGAGGTACACTTCCACAGAGAACTAATCAGTTGTTTTTCTTGGAATAAAGATTTGGGCTTTTGAATGACCGAATAAGTGATAATTAATTCTTAAAATGTAGGCTTTATCAAAAAATGTATGACATTTGTGCAATTTTAACATTTTACATTATTAGAGATTTTAGGATTCATTTAGACATTTATCGAAGATTATCGTAAGTCAATCTAAACAGTTTTACATATCTAATTCCTTGTTTAACTATTTCAGCAGAAAGTAAAAATAGACGCACTGCTTCAACCATTCCAAAATTAAGATCTTTTCAAAACGTCTGTTGTTTAGAAAATGAATTCTTGACAGTAAAGAACCAAAATTAAAAATTTGATGTAAATAAAAAAATCAGAGTTTGTTTACTTCCAATTTATGTACTATTTGCAGTATTCTAGAAAACATTTATACATCTACACGTTGTATAAACTACAAAATAAGGATTACAAATACAGCAGTCCGACTTTTCTGTAATGGCCTTTTTATCAGAAAGACCATAAATCCTCATTCAGAAAAATTTTTAAATTTAAAATTTGTTAAGAATACTAAAACTTTTAACTGTTTTAATCTGTTAATTTGTTTCCATCACTCTCAGGAAATGTGCAACATCCTAATGAGTTCCGCTAAAGAACTGCAGCCTTTATAATTGTGTGTTATATAGCATATCACTTTCATCGCCATTTCCCTCATGGCATATCCCCCATTGTTTATATAAGCTCAAATTGAACAAAAAAAAAATACTCTTGAGTGCACTTCTGGAAATATTTCTAAGAATTTTTTTTTTTTGCGAGTTTACTTAATATTCATTTTTTGTTGATCCCAATCAGAATTCATGATCAATAGCAGAATCCACGGCAGTAGGGCATAGGAAATACGACGTTGTAGTGAATAATATTAACTTCAAAATATGTACTTAATTTTAATCAGGATATTTGTGCTATAAACACATAATGTTTGGAAATCAGGTTCTGTTTTTAAATAAATTAATGTCTCTGTAAAAGGGAAATATTTTAATCACATTTTAAAATTAGTGTACTAAGCATGCTTTTCTGTGATAAAAAAAAAACTAAATATTGTAGGCACAATAGAAAATAGAATTTAATTTGGTTTAAATGTCAAAACCAGACCTTGGATATACCTTGGATATAAGAAATAATATATACATACATACATACATATATATATATATATATACATATATATATATATATATATATATATATATATATATATATATATATATATATATATATATATATATATATATATATATATATATTCAATAAATACACAATACTGCAGTACACATATATTATAAGTGACCTTCTATATTTACCAGTTTTAATATTTTTTTGAATTTGACTGTCAAAGTTTTTTCCACAAATCAGTATACATAATTTTTATAAAAATTCACATCATTAAGTGTAATTTTTACACTCACTATGTAGTATTCATAAAGATACATATCATTGAGGCAATGCACAATAAAATGCTATTACTAAATTCTTGAAACTTTAGCATATACTTTCTCTTTTAAAATTTGTTCAATGATATTTGTCATGCATACAATTATCAATCAACATATATTGCAGATTAGTCATGGTAACGATACACAAGTAAATATTGTATAATTTAAAAGTCAGATTCAGTATCTATAAAAAGATTTTTTGGCATTTTATGATATTGTACAATACAAAATTAAAAATTATAAGGCCATTTTCTGGCTTTAATTTTTTCATTCACTTTTGTTCTTAATTCTTATTTCTTTTTAAATATCTTTAAATCAGGATATTTTTTAGTTTCTTTTATTTTCATTACAGAGAAAAGTGCTTTTTTTTAAGTGATCAATATAATTTAAAAATATTTCGTGATAAACTGACATTATTTAAAGAATTTATTTGGAGCTCCGACAAATTTTTTTCAAAAGCATCCATACTGAAGAATATTTTCAAGCACTAACATTCATTTTAGTTCAATTTATTAGATTCCAACAAAATATTTGAAAATCATTTGATTGATTAATTATTAAATGAAATATGTAAATAAATAATTTACAATGCACGTAAGAAAAGTTGTGAAAAATCTGTAATTAGCTTCTTTAGAGAAGATTTCTGAGAATATAAATCTTGATTCCAGCAATTTACTCTAATAAATATTACGTTGTAACTTGTGATTTTGTTCTGTTTGTTTACATTCTCTTCACTTCAGAAAGAAAGAAAATCTCTTTATTAAGCATTCACATTAACAAAATGTTCTACTTTATAAAGTAGAGAATCTGGAGATGAGGCTGAAATCTCTATTTAAAGCACCATTCTCTGAAGTTTAAACAAGTCAAAAATTCCTTTTAAGAAAAAGTCATGAAATTTAAAAAAAATTTAAATGTGCTACAATGAAAGAAAAGTGATTAAATATATTTGTATAATCTATTTCTCTAAATTTATACGTTATATAAATTTAAAATATTAACAATAATGTCTTCTGATATAATGATGAGCCAAACTCATCACTGTTAGTCATTAAAACAAAACTTGTAACAAACAACAGCGCAGAGATGAGCTATGCTCATGATGAACTAAAAATGTGCTTCAAACAAAGGGCATATTTCTCAAAATGAAAGCTAGGCACAAGGAGTTAAACATTTTCTGGTGTTTTAGATTTATTTAGTATTATTATTATTATTTTAATTTCAGATTCACAAAGTTACGGCGAAGTAAATCAACTTGGTGGTTTCTTTGTGAACGGCAGGCCTCTTCCGAATGCAATCCGGATTCGAATCGTGGAACTAGCTCAACTTGGAGTCCGCCCATGTGACATCTCTCGACAATTGAAGGTCTCACATGGCTGTGTGTCTAAAATACTGGCTCGTTATCAAGAGACTGGCTCCATATTACCTGGAGCAATTGGAGGCAGCAAACCAAGAGTCACAACTCCGAAAGTGGTGTCGTATATACGTCTCTTAAAGCAGAAAGATCCTGGCATTTTCGCATGGGAAATAAGAGACAAACTTTTAGGCGATGGAATTTGTGATAAATACAATGTGCCTTCAGTGAGTAGTATCAGCAGAATACTAAGACATAAAACTGGATTAAATAGTGGTTTTGAGCGTCCTCGAAATTTGTATGGAGGAATTTATCCATATCGTTGTAATAGTAATCAACTTCAACAACAGCCAGCACCAGCACACGCATCATCTGTTCTGTTATCAATCAGTAAAGAAAGTTTGCCGTCATCATCTTCCGCGGTATCACCAAAGTCTTGGCCTTCTAATCATACAGTATCTGATTTATTGGGACACTCCATGAGCTTTCAGGCTACTACACCAATGACACCTAGTGGACAGTTTTCTCAATTTCCTTCACATGATGCCGCTGTAGCACACAATTACAATTATTACCTATATCATCATTTGCATGGCCACCACCATCATCAAATTAATAATATGCCAGGAGTTACGTCTCAAACGTCACAGAGCTCATCACTACCTTGAAAGCATTTCTTAACAGAACTTTAAAAGGCATTTTCAATTTAACTAAATTGATTCACTGATATTTTCTTTTTGCAAGAAACAATCAATGAAAAAAAGAGTGCAAACTGTATATAAAAAGATTAGTAAACAATAAATATATTTTTCTGTGGAGGCAATAGTATTTATTAATATGTGTGTCTACAGTTAAATGTTATATATATGACCATCATATTTAATAAATTTGTTACTTAATATATCTTTTCACATATCTCTCCATTTTAATAAAAAAATTAAAACATCAAATTTTCTTACTAAAATAAATTGAGAACGTGGAAAAAATTTAAATGAATACTATTTTAGTTCATACATTATAAATGCAAGGCACTTACAATTGCTACAATTGAATAAGAGAATTTTTTATGCAGCAACATAATTAGAAAATTAATTTTAAAAAATGCGTCTTTAGAAAACCTTATAATATAATTTTTAGTTAGAAAAATAATTGTTTAAGCATTAAAAGCAAATAAAAAAAACAAAGTCAGTTAAAACAATGCTTTTTATTAAGATGAGTAATGTGATTATAAAACAAATTTTTAGTTCAAAGTAAAGGTTATATAAGAAATAGTTTAGTAATACTTACAGTTGCAACAATAGTAACAAAGGTATAAATAAAAGGCTTGAGACTAAAATAATTTGACTGATTAATTTAAGTTAAATGAAATAATATAGGTTCCAAGTAATGATTGAAAACACATTCCAGATAAATTTTTAGACAAAAAAAGTAGTATTAAATGAGAGTGCGACTGTATAAACCAATAAGCTTATGAAATGTTTGTTTAAATATATTTAAAAATAGAGAGCATTTTAAAAATTAAGTTTAAAGATAGTTACAGTAATACGTTGCATGTGTAAATAATTTATTTAAGATTAAACTTCTTTAAAACTAAAATATATACCGATAATCGTTTATGCTCTTATTTTTCTTCTGGATGTACAGTTGCAGATTGCAAATATTTGAATACTATTAAAATTATAATAAAACGAAATTTAACTTTATGTTAGTAGTATGTATACAACCGTATTAAAGAAACTCTTGATACGAGCACTTTCTTCATTTCTACAGTGAAAATTCACTTTTATTGCGAGATAGAGATTGATCCAATAGTAATTTATTTCTAAATATATGTAGTGTATTTTATAGTAATGTTCATTGAAGCAGCCGGATTGTAATAATTATTTTATTCAAAAATGGGACGACACAATTATAGACACATACCTGCATTGAAATTATCTGTTTGTAAACATTCTTATAGTCTCGAACTAAGAGAGTTCTGCTTACTTTCGTTTTTAAGAATACTACATTCTCCTACACTTAAATTACGTAGTCCGATAGATAACGGGATGGTTGTATTCTTGTTGATCTTCGATTGGAGGACTTCGTGGAGCATCAGAACCATTCGAAACACCGGATACTGGCTTACCATAATTCTTCGCAATTCGAACTTCTGATGATATGCGGTCGAAAGGATTTCCAGTAGGGAGCGATTTCCTCGGATAAATGACACCAGGTTTTGGGGGAAATGTAACTCTTGGAATTTTAGGAACCTCACTTTTCCTCAATTGATTTATGTGTCTTTTTATAGTTTTCCCGTCACAAAGTCGTCCGAGTTTTATTAAATAGTGTAATTTAGCAGTTCGTTGTTGAACGATCCCAAATGTCCATGATAGCTTATTGTTGGCATAAGTATGTGATTGTACAAGATCTCCCACACTTAAAATTCTATGATTTGGAATAGTGGATGAAGTATATGTGTATTTGAATCCCTTACTTGGTGGACGTAATAATCCAAATTTGGCGTCCAAGATACAATTCTGAAGGAGTTTTTCCAGATCGTAATGGAGTTGCGCGATAACGAAATGAAATTTCTCTTACCTTCTCTGGTATTGAGTTCTTTTCATTGGACATTGAATTTAATTTCTGTTTAAGGGTTTTACATTACGTTCAGCAAACCCGTAAGTTGCAGGATGACCTGGAGCTATTGTATTATGAATAATTCCATTTCCCTTACAAAATTCTGTAAATTCAGTACATGTAAATATAAATTCGTTGTCAGATACAAGGAATCGAGGCAATCCATGCACACTGAAAATATCCTTTAATAATCTTACTGTTGAAATAGCTGATAGAGAACTTTGTTCAATTTTAACTTCAGGCCATTTTGATCTTGCATCCATAAGTATCAAAAAATTATATCCTGAAAAAGGACCAGCGTAGTCAATATGTATTCGTTCAAAACTTGATGATAGCTCTTCCTAATGATGATTTGATATGCTTTCGCAGGATTATCTTTTACTTCTGCACAACTTCTACATTCTTGAACTAATTGCTCTATATTTTGATCGCTGTTTTTCCAATAACAGTATCTTTGGGCTAGATTTTGACTATTCCTAAATGTGTGTGATGAAGTTCTTTTAATATTCCTGTTCGAAGTTTTTCAGGAATGTACACTCGATGTAGTTTAAAAATTACTCCATCTTCTAATGAATTTTCATAATCATATTTGTTACCTGATAAAAGTTCTTGTTTTAAAACTGACAATTCTGGGTCCTCCTCTGTCTCTTTAGAAATTGTCTCAAATGTAATGGAAGAAGTTGAAATTTGGTTAACAGTCTGGCAGTGAATATCATCGTCTTGTAAGATGTTTGGATCTTTAAGTTTTACTGATGCTCTTGAGAGGTATATATATAATCGACATTCTGATTTTCTTCACTTTTTCTATGTTGGACTTTATAATTATATTCACCAAGTTCCAAATGCTGCATATCATAGTAATCGGGATGATCTCATAGAAGGTATTTTACTATTGTGATGAAAAATTCTATATAACAGGCGGTTATCAGTTATTAGTGTAAATTCTCTACCATAGATTTAGATATGAAATTTTTTAATTGTAAATTTGAGGGCTAATGCTTCATGATCTAGTTGACTGTAATTTTGTTCAGAAATTGTTATAGATCTAAATGTAAAGGCTACTGGTTTCTCGATACCATTTACTATGTGGAATAAAACTCCAGCGCTACCTGTTGGGCTGACGTCACAAGCAACTACAATGGGTAGATTTGGATTGTATGGTATCAAAACCCTATTGCTAGAAATCTCATTTTTGAATTTAATAAATTAGGCTGATTCACAGTTAGAAGACAGTAGAATTTTTTATGTTTCCTTATAAGTTATCTTAAAGGATAAGTCAGAGATGATGCATTTGAGAGGAATTTAGAATAATAGGTAACCATTTCTAAGAAACGTTTCAATTCTTTGATATTTTTCGGCCGCAGAGCATGAATAATGGCCTTTGTTTTCTTTGGATATTTTGATATTTCGTTTTGTTGGATTACATAGCCTAAATATGAAATTTTGTCTTTGAGAAATGACATTTTGAACTATTTATACGCATGCTGATTTTTTGAAGACGTCTCAAGCATTCTATCAGATGATCATGACATTCTGAAAAAGTTTCTCCATGTATTATAATATCGTCAAAGTATGTAGATACACCTAATAGAGCCATTAATATTTGATATGATATTCTGTGGAATATTCACTAGGAGCAGATTTGATGCTAAAAGATAACAATTTATTTGAAAAGTTCCTTGATGTGTAGATATAGTTTGAATTATACCTTGCTTTCGTCATCAACCACTATGTGTAAATATGCTTTGAATAATTGAGTGCAGAAAAATTTAGAGTTCCGAAGAGTATTCAGTATTTCATCTATTTTTGGGATTAGATAATGTGCACCTTGTAGTTGAGGGCTTACAGCTACTTTATAGTCAACACATAATCAAACACTACCATCAGGCTTGAGTATAACAACAAGAGGCGAACCCCAGTCGCTACAATCTACTTTTGTAATTATCTGGTCTTGCTCAAGTATTTTAAGTTCTTTGTTAACTTTCTCGCGTAAAGCCAAAGGTACTTTTAAAAATATAAATTTTGAATTTTCTCGGAGTCTTAATGAGCACGTAAAATTAAATATTTTCCCCACTTTTTGTTCAGACACAGTAGGAAATTGTTTTATAATGCCATCAACAATATTAGAAATATTAACAGTATTTATATGAATTTCTTCAGGTTGATTACACTTGTCTATATCAGATAAATTTATTTTTAAATGTTAAATCCATATTCTTCCTAACACTGGTATAAACATATCTGGAACTATATACAAAGTTTCTGTACTTGTGAGATTTTTATATTTGACTAAAACTTTGACAAAACCTAATAGTTCGAAAATTCCGTGAGTGTAAGATCGAAATTTCACCTCTGTAGGTTGTAAAACTTTTCTTTAATTCAGTAAATTGAAAGCTTGTTTAGGCAAAAGTGAAAATCCTGCACCGGAATCGACTTCAAATTTTTGTATTTTCTCATCTATCTGCACATTAACCCAGAATTTTTCAGAATCAGTGGTAAATTTGAAAACATCAACAACTTTAGTCTTATTAGAAAAAATATTGAATACATCAACATCTGTAACATATTCATATTTTTCAATAGAATGAATTTCACTAGCCTTTTTATTTTTCAGCAGTATTGATAAACAGACATTTTGAACGTGTCCCTTTGGCTTACAAAGTGTACAGTATAATTTTGTTATGTCAGCACGACATTCTCGTGAAAAGTGATTTGAACGTCCGCATCGTAAGCATGTATTATAAATACCAAGTTCACGAAAATTTAGTGTTAATGAAAATCTATGTCGAGAATTTTACCGGTTTCGTTTTTGAGAAAAATCTCGATTTGTAAAATTTGAGTGATTTTTTTTAAAAGTTCTTCGAGTTCTTAAAATTTTATTAACTTCGTCTGATTTTCCACTAAATTTGTATTTTGATAATTCACGGATGCTTATTTTCGAAGCTTCTAAAGCTAAAGCTTGTTAAACAGCTACATTAAATGATTGATTTGATACCATTAAAAATTTCTCTCGAATAAAGACATCTTTTAATCCTCTAATATACTGTGCTCTCAAAAATAAATTAGGAACTGATTTTTCATATTCCCAATTAAAATCACAAGTAGAAGTAAATTTTCGAAGTGCGGCAACATAATCAAAAACACTTTCGTTTTCTTTTTGAAAACGAGACAGAAATCTGTGTTGTTCGATAATAACATTAGATTTAGGACATAAATGCTTTTCAAGAACAGAAATTATTTCCTCATACGATAAATCATTAGGAATTTTAGGTGCAATTGAAGAACACAACAGATTATAATGTTGAGATCCAATGCAGTTCGGTAGTACTTTAGCACTCCAATCTTTATCTTCGAAAACATTTTTGATTTGTTAATGATTTTCCAATCTTCGTTAATACACCAGAAATGTTTCTGTTGAAAAATTAAAACGATTGAAATTTGATAAAAATATTGTCATACCTTTTTATTGATGATCTGGAATATCCTTACTTCGTTCTTGTTTCAAAATGAGATCGGCAAGACGATCATTACTTGTTGTAATTACCTTTAATAAAGTTGAAAATTGTTTTGCATCCATGATTTTTTTGTTTATCCTCGTTGCCAATTTATTGTAGTGTATTTTATAATAATGTTCATTAAAGCAGCTGGAATGTAATAATTATTTTATTCAAAAATAACTTTCAGATAAACTTCAACAGGAGGGTTTAAATATGGTTGTTGAAAAGTTAGCTACCTATCTTGTTTAAGAAGTTCACGGATTCAATTCATTCCTTGAACATGAATATTTACAGTGGTTTAAATCCAAACTGAAGACCACTGCTTAAATAACTCGTTTGCTCTTACTTATGGCTTTATTAAAAAAATCAACACAAAATACAAAACAGTTCAGGTATTGCAGAAGAACAAATATAATAAAAAAAAACATTTAAAGTAATAACCAGAACAAAATAACATGAGAAAATAAGAAAAAATTAAAAAAAATAATTAAACAAAGAAAACACAAGATGCACAGTCATTTCTCGTGATAATCTTACGCCTTTTATTAAAGATTACCACGGAGAAACAATTTAATGATCCTAAAACATTTTAATTATAACTCACTTGTGCAAAACAATTACCATAGATGGAGGAATAAGCAAACGATATCCAAGAACATGAGCTAATGTGTATTCCACTACAGTGCTATTTAAAAAACTTGAGTTGCTCAAATAAAGAGTGAACATAATGCAATTGAAAGTAGGTGCTATTCATTACCACTTAAATATGAAGTGTAAATCATGTAATGTTTTGATAGGGAAAGGAAGGAAGACTAAAAATAATGCTAGCTTTAATGAAATGAGGGAATTCTAAATTATAGATTATAGGGCGACTGAAATAGGATAATACGGAATAAAATAATTCATTGCATGGACAAAAATCAGCACAGGTTTACGTAAAGATCTTCATACTCAGAATTCAAATTTGATTATTCATAGATATGCAGAAAAGATCCTTAAGCTAGTGCCCTCAATGATAAAAATAATGCTTTGAAACAAACAAACACAACTAATGAAATAGCTAATGAAGCACCTTGGCCTGAATGCATTAAAGCATATTAAGAAAACAAATAGCTGAACATGTTTCCTGTCTAGCATTCTGAGACTGTATTTCATGAAAAGTAGAATTTAGGATTCTCCAAAGTTTTATGCAAAGAAAATACATGCATTGCATTTGCTAAATTTTTAATTAAAAAGATCCTATGAAGATAATTTTCAACATTGCTCTGAAGTACAATATAAATTATAGTACGCTGGCCTCCAAAAGTTAAGGAACAATGTGTTTTTTGAAGCTTACCATAAAAAATGACACTAACAATAACAGTAACAGTTTATATAAATTATAAAAGCAAATTTATGTAAATTTATGAAAAACGCTAGCAAAACGTTTTTTTATAGAAAAGAACCCGTATATATAAGTGAGAGAAAAAATATGCAAACCTCAGACTTTTGTAATTGCTCGTGTAATTTTTCTTGATTGTCAACTTCTGTCCGCAGATTCGTTGATAAGAGTCAATACGATCCCACAATGTCGGAGAGAAACCGTTTAAGTGGCGGATGATCGCATGGTTGGAAATATAAATTTCACAGCCTGATGTTGTTGAGTGCCTTAGTGTGTCTCGCAGTGTGGTCCACCGTCTCTCGAATACATATAAAATAGAAAATTCATTGTCCAGAAGACCTGATCCAAGCTGACCACGAGCTGCAACACTTGCAGAAAAATATGTTATGGCTCTTTCGTTTCGAAGGAGAAGAAGCATTTCTGTGCAACAACTTGTTGCAGACCATTTTGTAGCATCAGAGAGAAGAATGTCCGTTAGTACGGTGCGAAGGAGTATTCCTCACCCAAGTCTCCATTCAAAGTGACCAGTTGTGTTTGTCCTCCTCACCAGCCGACTGAGAAGGGCACACTTATATTGGGCAAGCAAACCTGTTTCTTGCCTCAGACAGAGATGGGATTTTGTACTTTATAAAAACGAGTCCAGAGTCATACGCCACAGTTAATTTAGGACATGTGCTGATTTGGAGGAAACAAAGCACCAGATACCAAAGCAATCCAACATACTAGAAAAAGACATTTATGAAGTAATGAAATTTTTGGCAGGGATCTCCCTCTCGAAGATTACACTGATCTACATGTGTTCTTGGGAAGAAATGTAACTGCTGTGAGATATCGGGATGCAATCCTTGATCCAAATGTCCATTCATATGCCAGTGCAATTGGGAATGATTTAGTTCTGACGGATGATAACGCGAAACCTCATTGAGATGCAGTCGTTGAGGAATATTTAATGGTTTTGGTTTGGAGTGAATGGAATGATCAGCTCGATCTCTAGATCCGAATCTCATAGAGCATCTGTAGAACTATCTTGGATGATAGGTTACTACTTTAAATTCTCTTTCGATGTCTGTATGAGTGCTGGAAAACAGCTTACTTCATGTTGATATTAGTTTCCCATTTCATTAACTGACAACGACAACTTAATTGATAACATGGAAAGTTGATACCGTCAATGCATTCAAGCTCAGGGGGGAAGGCACATCCCTTATTAAAATTCTTTTTGTTGCTTCTATGAAATTTTAGAACATAAAACTGTGTGACTGTTTTTTTTTTTTTTTTTTTTTTCAAGAATGGACTTTTCCAGGGAGATTGCTTTTTGTTGTTAATCCTCTATGCGTTTTTTTTTATGTAAGTTTCAATGCTGCAATGAATACACACCTGTTTTCTGCACATGTCACCTAAATTTAGTGTTTCTACATTCATGTGCAAAACACCGGTTGCTTTTTAACTTTTTGAAGCCAATATATTTAAGGCAAAGAACCATCACATATGTATATCACTTTTTTATATAGCATAAAATTGATATAAAAAGGGTGAAGAAAATCACTACTATAAATTAAGAGAATATAAAAAAGGAATTCGTGATTATCATGGAATCTAGATTGTATTCTATAGAGAAATAAATATTGTATGATAGTATTGCAGAAAATAAACATACTGCATTTATTCACATACATTGAAAGAAGTATAGCAAACAAGGAATATGAAAACACTTGTTTCCCTATTTACAGTAATGAAAGTCATTTCGTCAATTTAAAAGTATTACTATGAAAATACAAAGTTAATTTTTAACAATAAATATCAGTACGTTGACATTAATGGACAAACTTTAAAATAAGTGTGCCAAATTACATAATACAATGGATGCAGTTTGTAAAAATATTTAAGGAGTATTGTTTTGATGTCATCTGTACTCATATTTTAAGATCTTGATATGCTAACACAGTTTTTAAGGCAAAGTTTTTATCATTTGTTGAGCGTTCTGCATTTAAATTAATGACATATTTTTAAAGAAACTTAACAAAACGTTGATATTGTTCACTTTTAAATTTCATAACTCCAGTGAAGCTATTGATAGAAAAATAATCTACAGAACAATAAAAGAATCCTGGGTGTTGCATTGCACTGAAAGATTCAATTTGTAGTAATCTTGGTTGAAAAGAATCAAATATAATCTCACTTGTAGTGTTACTTACATGTCTCAATTTGAATAAGAGCAATATTATTTTGAAATAAGGATCAATGACTCGGAAAAAAATGAATTATGGCACTTGTATTAAATACTAAATTTTCTCCGATTCGTAAAAACCACATACAATTTTAGAAAAATTTAGGATTTTCTTTTAAGAAAATTTAAGCAGGAAAAAAATTGTCAGTTTAAAATAAAAATATCAACATATCGATTTTTTTTTTTTTTTTTTTTACAAATTGTAAATCTGTTGCTATTTACTCATTTTTTAAAAGTGAATAGAATATTCCTAGGAAATAATTAGACTTCGAAAATTTAATGCATCAATCATGGTGATCTAAATTGATGTCAGATTTCATGTCCATTTGGTATCTAATATGTTGGATGAATATTTCTATAAGAGCAACAAAGTATACACACACACACACACACACACACGCACACACATATATATATATATATAAAATTATATTATATTACACATATTATATTATATACACATATATCAATTTTATATATATATATATACTTTGTATATATATGTGTATTTATATATATATGTGTGTAATATATTATTATATTACATATATATATATATATATATATATATATATATATATATATATATATATATATATATATATATATATATATATATATATATACACATATATATACAAAGTATATATATATATATATATATATATATATAATTGATGAAATTACTTAACAATTGTTTCAATGTTTTGAAGTAATTTTTAAGAGATTGCCTCAATAAAAATAGCACTTCCATTTACTTTTCCAAAACCATATTGAAATGCTTTGCAGTCCAAAATCTGCTATTTATAACATCTCATAGATATCAAACAAGCTCTCGTGCTATATTAATAAGAGATATTGTATATTTGGAAAGGGAGGATTTATTTTCAAAAAGAGCGAGAAGTTCCTATTCATACGGCTTAGTTTAAATAGAAAGAATCACAAATTAAGAATAAAATACGCTTTGAAGTATTTATATCACAGATTAAATACTGTGGCAAAAGGTTTCATTTTGAAATTACATTGAAAGATAATTAAAATATAGATCTCGTTACGATTCGTTAGTACTCTGCTTATGCATGCTGATAGACTTTTAAAATTGAAGTTTTTATTTAAGCCAGAACCAGATAATAATTTCACCTATTTCTATTGAGAGTAAGTCATACATTTTCTAATACTGTAACTTCGTTCCACATACATGATCAAAAATAAACAAAACATAGAATTATTATAAATTCAATTCTTTTTGTTTCAATAAAAGAAAAATTTTCCTTAAATTTATTTAAAATAAGCTAAAATTCTAACGTAAAAATAATTACTGAAATGGATTAAAATCATTTCTGTTGTAATAACACGAAAAAACCATAACAAAACGTTATTAAAGTTATTTATTTTAAAATTTTCCTTTTAACTAATTTAAACCTGCGAGAATAACCAATAAATATATATTACTAGAGAAAATGTTTGTTATATTTTGTTTTGTTTTGTACGAGAATGAAAAGATTTCAACTCAAAATTAATCACATTGGACAAGAAGTCATTTTGGACCAAGTCAAAAATATTAAATTTCAAATCACATTAAAAATCAATTCAAATCATTTAAGATAACTACAAAACCTTAAAAATGTTTCAATTAAAATAATAGCAAATATATCATTTATACGAAATCAAAGTGTAAAAAATACTGATTCCAATACTCTACAAACTTACTAATGATTATATGACTCTCTCTCTCTTTCCATAAATTCAATTTACACAAAATTAGTAGTAATAGTAAAACAAAAGCAGAATGCGTAGAATTAAAAAAATGAAATTTTACGAAGGAAATAAGAATTTTCAGAAAAAAATTATAAGAAAATTTTTGGAACAATAAGGAAATTTAAATGATTGAATTCAAAAACAATTTTACCTCATAAAATACTTTTGAAGTAAATAAATATTCTTAAGAAATATTTTATATGCCAGTAATAAAATAATTTAAATGAAATAAGATTGATTTAGTCTTATTCTCAGATGCTTTTGTCATTTACTATAAAAGGAAAATTCCTTTATTCAAAAATTACATTTACTTTATATATTTTACTCATTATTTACCAAAAATTAAGCATCGAATATATACCCAGGGAAATATTCCTTTTTTATGAAATATTTGTTTTTAGTTTGTTGAAACAATATTTTTACTCTAATAAGGATTAAAAGTAGTATAAAAATGCCGATTCCAGGACAGATGGAGCGTGGAGCAGGGTGGGGGGAAGAAGGGAGTGGTAGAGCAAGGTGAAGGGAGGAGGGGAGTAGTTGAGAGGAGGGTGAAAAAAGGGGTTGAAATCGAGTTAAGTTGTCTATTTCTGAATATTGAGTTATTTGACTCCTACTTGTATTAAATTTTAAAAAATTATAATTATTTGAATGTCAGAACTAATTGTTAAAATATAAAATAATCACAAGTGGAATTATTTGCATCCTGATGCATAAACTTTAGCAAAATTCATATTATTAGCAATAGTTTGATTTTTAAAATTAAGTTAGCTGCGATGGCAACGTTGATTTTATTTTAGCAAGTGGCAACAGTTCAAATTTTTGTGTTGAATATTTTATGATCAGGATGTGCCTTGTAGAATCAAATTTTATGTTCGGCCACTCCTTTCCCTTATTGCCTGGGAATTTTATTTTTATGTCGATAGTTGTCTATGGGCTTTGGGGTAAAATTCAAAAGCATATCAGTTATCCTACTCTTGCAAATGAGAAAGACCTCAAAGTTTTCTTACTAAATGCAGAAGTAGAAACTGAGAGTGTTATTAAAAACGAAGCTCGTTCTCATCATGGTATTAAATGGTATGCGAATGTGAAAATTAAATTTATAAGGAGCGAAATTGAGGAAGTGGATGAAATATGCACATCTTACTTTCGTTCTAAATGCATAAACTTTAGAAAGTGATAAAGTGACCTCTTTTATTAATGAGGCATTTTCAAAAATTTATTCCTCTTTTGAAGAATTTATAGAACGTGGCAGTGGTTGGGAAATTAATAAAATTCAATTTCTTGAATTGAGGACATGTATATATGAACCACTTGCATGAAGTACTTATTTACCATTACCACCCTCCATTGCTAAAAAAAATGTTGTAATTAACATAAAAAAATCATGATCAAAAGTGTTTTTATGGAGTATTTTAGCTTCTCTTCACCCCACAGAAGATCATACAGAACGCATTACGCATTATAAATAATATGAAGGTGAATTGAATGTTGAGGGTATCCCTTTTCCTGTAGCAGTAAATAAAATCCCCTAATTTGAAAATAAAATAAGAAAATTTCGGTAAATGTTCTTGGTTGGGAAAAAGAAGTTTTCTACCTTCGAATAACTACAGAAAAATATGCTAGACATGTAAATCTTACGTTAATTTCAAATAATGAACAAAAGCATTATTGCCTGATTAAAAATATGAGTCGTTTGCTTGAAGATTTATCAAATCATCAACATGAGTCATTTTACTGCAATTATTGCTTGCACCGTTTCACCAAGAAAGAGACGCTTGATACTCATATTCAAATATGTGAACCGAACGGTCCACAAAAAATAAAAATGCTTACAGAGAAAATAAATTTTTTCAATTTCAAAATTTTCATCATCAGCTTGCTGTCCCTTGTACAATATATGCAGACTTCGAATGTATTCTCCCAGAAGTTCATACCTGCATGCCAGAGGAGAAGAAATCTTACACAACATTAATATTTTCTCATGTACCATGCGGATATGCATATGTCGTAGTGGACTCAAAAGGAAAACTATTTCAGCCTCCAAAAATTTATCGGGGTGAAAAGGCTGTGGAATTATTTTTAACTGATGTGTTCCAGCTTGAGAAAACGTTAATGAAATTTATTACAAAAAACACTCCAATTATTATGTCTAAACAAGATGAGAATAATTTCGCGAAAGCTGAAATATGTCACATATGTGAGAAAGTTCTTAAAAATGATAAGGTCCGTGATCATGATCATTTGACTGGTGAATACAGGGGTGCATCACATCATCAATGTAACTTAAAGTTTAAAACTGAGAAATTTATCCCAATAATATTTCACAATCTTCGAGGTTATGATAGTCATTTAATAATGAAATCTGTTGGTAAATTTAAAGATAAATCCATTAAATGTATCCCGACCAATTCTGAAAAATATATATCCTTTTCAATAAATAATCTCAGATTTTTAAATTCTCTACAATTTTTAAATGCTTATCTGGAAAAGCTTTGTGAAGCTTTACCCAAAACCAACTTCTCTCTGAATACTTCATATTTCGGTGATAGTGCTGAACTTTTACTAAAAAAAGGCTGTTACCCTTGTGAATATTTTAAATCTTTTAAGAAATTTGAAGGAACAACCCTACCCCCTAAAGAATATTTTTACAATAGTTTAAGTGAAGAAGATCTATCAGAAGAAGAGTATGAAGGAGTGAAAAAAGTATGGGAAACATTTACCTTAAAAACCCTAGGCGACAATCATAGACTCTATATCTTAAGTTATGTTTTCCTACTGGCTGATGTATTTCAAAATTTCAGAAATGTATGTCAAAATTTTTATAACTTAGACCCTTGCCATTCATTTACAGCTCCAGGGTTAGCATGGCAAGCGTGTCTTAAAATGACTGGTGAAAATTAGAGCTTTTAACTGATCTGGACATGGATCTATTTGTTGAAAAAGGGGTTAGAGGTGGTATTGCAATGATCAGCCATCGATATAGGAAGGCTAATAATGCTTTCGTTGATTCAAATGATTACGACCCAGGGAAATGAAATAAATGTATTCTTTATTCGGATATCAACAATCTGTATGGTTGGGCGATGTCGCAACATTTACCGACTGGAAATTTTGAATGTATCGAGCCTTCTAATATTGACTTTCTGAGCATATCCGATGAATCAGATATTGGTTACATATTAGAAGTGGATATGGAGTATCCTCGTGAACTACACGATCTCCATAACTGCTATCCCTTGGCACCTGAGAAAATGGAGATACGTAAAATCATAACGTTGAACTATTCCCAAAACCTTGCTGAATTATTCAATATAAAAACCCCTTAGTGGAAAAATTAGTTCCAAATTTAATGGATAAGAAAAATTAGGTTGTCCATTATCGCAACTTAAAACTTTATTTCCCTTGGATTGAAAGTAGTTAAAATTCATTGAGTTTTAAAATTCAACCAAATTCCATGGATGAAAAATTATATTGATTTTAACACGGAGCAAAGAAAAAATGCAAAGAGTAATTTTGAAAAAGATTTTTGTTTAATTGTTAAATAATTCCGTATTCTGTAAAATTATGGAAAATTTGAGAAACCGAACAAAAATTGAATCAGTACAAACAGAAAAAAAAGCAAAAAAGTTGGTAGCTTCTCCATCATTTCATGCTTTTAAGTACTTTTAAAATGACTTAGTGACAATAGAGAGGAAAATAACTTCACTTTTGCTGAATATATTGGTTTTAGTATTTTAGATATTTCAAAAACATTAATGTTTGATTTCCATTACAATTTTATCAAAGTCAAATATGGTAATAAGGTTCTGTTGCTTTTTACGGACACGTATTCCTTATGTTATGAAATAGAAACAGGAAATGTATATGATGATCTGAAGAATAACATTCATATATTCGATACTTCAGATTATCCCAAAGACCATTATTTACACAGCAACATATATATATAAAAAAAAAGTGCTAGGCAAAATGAAATGAATAGGGAATTGATTACAGAGTTTGTTGGCTTAAAAGCAAAAATGTACTCTCTAAAGGCCAAGAAGATTGAGAAAAAAACTGCTAAAGGTGCACAAAATGTATCCTTAAAAAGAAACTAAAACAAGAAAATTATAAGAAATGTTTATTCTTAAAGCACAGAGATCATGCTGTCTTCAAGCGAATTGAATCCAAATCTCACAATATCAAAACTGTGCAGAGTAATAAGATTTCTCTGTGTCCTTATGATGACAAAAGATTCATTCTTGATGATGGAATAACAACTTTGACACATGGCCATCTTGACAGTAATAATGAAGAAAGATTAAGCGGGGGAAAATAAGGATAAATTAAGTTATTGAAATTTAAAAAAGAGGATTATGTCTTTTGACGAACCTCTATAAAATAACGCATCGTGATTCCTACCCCTTGGGTGGTGTGGAAACTGATTCATTAAAAGCTTAATAAATTTTAAAATCTCATCATTCGATATGGAGTATCAATATCTGAAACACCCTTTCTCCTTATTAATCTGTGACCCATCAAACAGTGGGAAAGCTAATTTCGTTAAGCGAATTTTAAGTTCTTATATTATTAAACCAAAGCCATCCAAAACTATCTGGTGTTATGGTGTATACCAAAAAACTTTCAATGAAATGATAGGTGTAGAATTTGTTGAAGGATTACCCTCCAATATTCATGATCTAACCGATTCTTTAATGGTTATTGATGACTTAATGTCGGAATTAGGCAATGATATAACCTTATCTAATATATTTACGAGAAGAAGTCACCATAGAAATCTGTCAATCATTTTTATTGTTTAAAATATGTTTCATAAAGGAAAAGAAATGCGAAACATTTCTTTAAATTATTCGTACATGTGCTGTTTTAAAAATATTCAAGATAAAATGCAAATTGCATGTCTTGCTAAGCAAATGTACCCATCCAAATCAAAAATTTTCACTAAAAGTTTTGAAGATACTACATCTCCAGCCTATGGGTATTTATTCATTGATTTAAAACCTGACACAGATGAGAGACTGCGCTTGCGCAGTGGTATTTTTCCAGTGGATAAACAAGTTGTCTACTTACCATGATAGACACACTCTTTCCTGATTTCGTTGAATACACATGTCTCTTGTTGTCGATTTTGAGGGGTTTGTAATGAAACCCAATTTTTTTATCATGAAAGAATTAGCTTTTTGTACGGTAGAGAATAGAAATACTGGTCACTATATCTTCCTACCCCCCAAGAAATATATTCCTGTTTTTTCATGAGTGGAGCGCAATTTGCATCACATACCATGGAAGTATGGGGAAGTTAAATATGAAAAACTTAAACATATACTACATTCTTTGATGGAAAACCATACTGAAATTTATGTGAAGGTATTGGAAAAAAATGTTTTGGAAAAGATTTTAGATTGTAAAATTTATAATTTGGAAGATTTCGACTGTCCAAAAGTTGAGTAACTACCCAAACATTTTGAAAAGTGTCATTTTCATCCTTTGCACATCAAGCACTGTGCTTTATTGAAGATTATTACATTTAGGAATTATATTAAAGAGTTCAGATCTCAAAATAAATTTCATTTTAGTTAAATATGTCTGCGAAGAAACATGCCGAATTTCTGAAGATCTTAACTAAAAGCAATAAAAAACAAAACCTTTTAAAAAAGTGTTCCAATTCAGAAATTAAATCTGTTTTTGAATGCATAGTTAATGTTTTGAAGGGGAATGTGAGACTGCCTAAAAATAAAAAAAGTAAACTTATTCCTTTTAAAAAAGTATTCGTCAGCTCGGTGGGAAATCCATTCCCCTTTACAAAAAAATAATGCTACTCCAAAAGGGAGAAGGTTTCTTAAGTCTTCTTTTACCAGCTGCAGTAACAGCTCTATCATATAAATTCAATGGAACACATTAAAAAATTTGTTCTTGTAGATAGATTTCAAAACTTTTCTCAATCAAAGATATCAGAATTAGATAAGAAAATGAATGATGTCTTAAAGAGAAAGAATATGAACGATTCCAAAAAAGCAACCTTATATCTACAGATATTACAAAAGTATGTCAATTTTATTTTTTCAAAAAATTCTGAAAATAATCATGAAAATTATGATTTAGAAAACTCTATCCAGAAATCAATTGTTGATTCACAATCACCAAACAGTGATTACCTAGAGGAAATACCGAATACAGAAGAATTGAAAAGTGATATATTGGACATTAATTCCGAGAAGAACAATGTGAAAAAAAGAAAATGAAGAATGATTGAGTATGGAAGACTCTATAACTTCTGATTCAAAGGAATATAAATTGGACTTTATTGGGAGAGAAATTTTAAATGCTGCTCTACCAAACCATAAAGCTGTTGTGAAAGTTATAATTGACTTTTTTAAACATAACCAAAACAGCATTTTCTGGTCATCTAAAAAGGAGATTGTAATCAGTGGAGAAGTCATACCAAAAACAAATATTGTTGATCTTATCATTCATTTTTTTGATTAGGCATAGGAAAGTGAAACCTGTAGGATTTCAAATGTTTTACGATGCATTGTTAAGAAACAATTTTCTCGTGTCGAATGTGAAAAACAAATTTTTGAAAAGACATATAATGTATGCCAAACTAATGTCTTAGATAAGTTTGTAATATTTTTTGAAGAAATAATAAAACTAAATTTTGGAAAAAAAGGCTTGATGCATTTTAAATATTTCTCTTTACATTATAATAATGATAATTTTTGAAGTCATAAAAATCCTTCACTTTAGTTAACAGATAAATGGTTCTCTGCATAATCTTTTTATTTTTTAATATAAATGTAATTAAAAATTTATAAGAAAAGACACATATGAAAGAAATTAATTTTTTATTTCCACTTCTGAAAATCATATTTACACCATACCTTTTTTTAAAATAGCTATATATTCGAAAATCATTTTTCTTAGTTTTACACATTTGTTGTAACAAATATCTCAGAGCAAACCCCTAACTTCGTTTTATAAGGAAAAACATACAATACTGTCCACACATATTTGAAGTAATACTTTGAAGAGCGCATTTATTCCATTCCACTGTCTGAAATTGTTTAGCAAAATTAGATATATATGTTTCATAAGAATAAGGTGAAAGTCCAAAAGAATCAAAAATTCCAATTTTTGCTTATTTTGTATAAACATAGCTAGCCAATGAGAACCTTCCTTAGCATGACTATCAGTATTAACAACTATAGCCATGTTGTCCTTTACTGATGGAAGTTGATCTGCCGGAAACACTCCAGAGAAATAACGTGATGTATAAATATCTCCGATTAAAATCTGTTGTATTTGCGATGCATACATTAGCTACCAAAGTCGAATAATATATTTCTAGATTTATTAATTTCAATCAATGATTAAAATTCTGCAAAAACTATGAAAGAGATGGTCTATTTTAATGGTTTTGCAAACTTGGCCTCTATCCTTGAATTGCTATAACGAATTAGATTAAAATGCTCTCCTTCGCACTGATCAGGAGACAAGTCAAATAAAAATAGTGCTTACCCTTTTGCAAAATCATCTCTTGAAATAAATAAGCCACTTTCGTTTAAAAATAAGTTTTGATATGTTCTTATGTATCCTTCATTTTCGAAATCCAATTCTAAGGGCTGATGAGGGAATGGTTGACCATCTATGGACACTCCCAAAAATTCATAAAGTAGTGTTTGAAGTCAAAGGGAGTTTTCATATAGTCTCCATTAAATGCATCGTTATCAACACAAGGTAATACCAACCTTTTAGCCATTTGCTCAGTGAAAACATTATCTTGGACGAAAGAATAACTAGATTTTGGTACAGAAAAAACTTTGCAAATAACTCTGTTAATGGGATACTTCGCAGTGGATTTTTCTAAAGCTTTCCCATGAGCAAGAATTATAGTGGAATTAACAAGTACTTCCTTATGAACAATGATATATGATCAAATACAACTTTATAATCACCAATACCCATTAAACAGAATTTAGGTTTGCTTCTGATTAGTTTCACTTTTAAATCTACTAAATTGAGTAAGAGTCGGTCTTGATTAAATAAATAAACGTGATGTATCTCAATCATATCAACTGTTGTACTTTTTTTAAATAATGCAACTCTTTTATTGAATCCATCATTACTTTCAGGCATTTTTTCATCATCATGTATATTCAATGTACCTGCTGTATTTTTATAGTAAATCTCTGATGAGAGGTTGGAAGTTTTACTATCATAACCATAGTTCAATAAAGTTTCTATCATTGCTCTATAAGTATACGTGTTATTACTTGAAGAAATTATTCTTTCATTTATAAGCTGACATCCACTGGAGAAAAGAGAGACTGTAAAAATAGGTTTACCGGTCCTACTTTATCACCATCAGATAAGGAATTGCCACCCTTTTTAATAATCTTTGCTTTCACATATATTTCAGTCTTGGACAAATCCAGAAAATCTTCCCCATTTCCAGATACAACAAATTCAATTGGTCCACTGTCAGAAATATTTACAATTGGGTGGATTTGAACCCAATGTCCTTTTTCAATAACAGTTTCAGTTGATGGGAGAGAAAATAAATTTAATTCTGATTTTGTACATTCTGGTGAATTCTTAAGAAGAAAAGTCATTTTTAAGGATCAAATATATCACGTCCTTTCTCTCTCTTAGTCTTCAAGGAAGTGTTACGAGTTTGAATTCTACGCTTTTTTATAGCTTTTTCCATGACCTAGCATATCATTGTTTTATGAATTACTTTCTTTGCTAGATTTTTACCAGCTACTTTAATTCTTAATTTAGTAGACTTTTGAAAATTTTGACCTTCAACTATATCATTCGCTATTTGAGCGCCAGTTCTCAACACTTCGCTTCCAACCACTTTTGCTTCACGAGACAAAAATGGTAATGCTGAGCGGAATAAGTTTTAAACCAGCCTCCAATTCCATAACCTTTTTGTAATGATTGCCCTCTATAGTAGTAAAATCTATTTCCTGTTTGATTGGAATAATAATCTTCAAATTGTTTCACGCAACATTCGTATGGGACTTACATCTTGTACAAAATGCAACAACTAAATGAGAAAATCTTCTGCGATGTATTATTTTAAACTATTTGCTTCATTCAAAAATGTATTATGACTATAACTCTTCATCTTTCAAATGGTACTAACTCACCATTACACAGCCTTACACTAATTTCAATTGTCTGAAAATTTTGACGAATAAATGGAATATAGTGTGGGCGAGTAAAATGAGTATTTATAATTTCACCATCTTTTCCTTCTACCTTTACTATTTTTAGTAGTGGAGCAAGAATATCCCCAACAATTTGAGGTTTCTCAAAATCGCTGTATAAATAAAAAACTGGGAATGAAGCAGTAGGATACGAGATATATGGACTTTCATTGACTAAACTGTACTCATCTGCATCGAATCCAAGTAGATGAGCAATTCCTTCATGAAATACAACTTTTACTTTATCCACAGTTTTAATTTTTACTCTTTTAGTGACACTATTATAGGATAATTCCAGTTTATTTTTATGCGATGGTATGTGCATTGCTTTAATAATATCGGGAACTTGTTCATAACAACCTGGAGATATCTTGCGACCAACTAACTTACCAGCACCTGAATCAAAACCAAATAAACTGTTATCATTTTGTATGTTATACCAAGTATGAGGATATATTAGATCAACTAGTCCAATTTTCCACTCCCCGTTTAGAGTTATTGGAGAGGGGAGTTGCGTAGTGAAATGAGATATTTTATGTTCTGGAAAATGTTCATAAAACTATCACTAACCAGCGTCACGTAAAAAGACATCCTCTAGACTAACAAACATACAATGGTTAACATCTTTTTATATTAATTGGACATCATGTACCAAAGTATTGAATCTTTCAGGATAACCTTGGAACTCGATATAATATTCTTTTCTTCCATGTTTCATTGTGGTTTTTAAAACTTTCTCTACTGCATAATAGCTCTGGAATTCATGTTCGTAAAACGTACCTTTGATAACTTCTCCTAATAAACCTTTCAATTTATACATGATGTTGAAAATTTCATATACGGTAAATATTTCTATGGTCCAGTTTCGCTCATAGCCTTTTTCAAAAAGTAGTTTTTCTCTGCTGATTCTTACTTTATCTCCAATCTTTAGCTTCCGTTTATTATTTACAGCTCTTTTTTTTCCGTAAAAAACTTTACAGATTTCATTTTCTTCCGTAACAGACGGATGTGTTGCCTGAATATTACTATGCAATGTGTGATTGTAATTGCTCACTAAGTCATTGATTACATCAATAGTGAGCAATTGGTATTATATTCTGTAAAGTACTTCCACATTTTTGTTTTTAATGTTCTATTAAAACGTTCGATAACAGAATCTTTAGTGTTATTATTCGTGACAAAAAGCCAATTTTCATTTTTTAAGATACCTCTGAATTATTTTATTTGTAAATTCTTCACTGCATCTGTTTAATCTTGTAAGAAATTCTTTCTGAAAATATATTTTTAAAAGCTAATAATATGGATTCTGCTTTTTTATCTTTTAAGGCAATCACCCATGCGTATTTTGAAAAGATATCGATGCAAGTCAATAAGTATTTGTAATTATTATCATACCCTTATAAGGATTACATGTCAACTAAATCTGCTTGGAATTGCTTATTCATACCACTTAATAAAACTATTTCTAATGAATGATTTCTTTACAGGTTTGTGCAATGTATATGAAGATTTATTTTCTAAAAAATCTTTGATTTCACGCTTAGAATATTTCTAATTAGTGGCACGATAAAGACTATCAATACCACCTAAGCTTCCTGGGTGTTTCGGTGTTTTATAAGCTAATTCAATTTCCATAATAATATAAACCTTAAAAGAAAAAGGAAATATGTTTCACATTCACAGCAAGATGACTAACTAAGAGAAATATACTATTAACTAATATATATAGAAATTTTATAACAGAAATTATTTATCAAATTACTTAAAAAAAAAGAACTAAAAATTTATAAAATTCATTATATATAAATATATTAAGAGTTCTGTTGTTACATATAAAATAATTTGAGAGACATACATATCAAAATAAAAATAATTTATTATTAACATATGTGTACAGAAGTAGGATAAGATGCTACGTATAAATCCTTAGCATTTTTTAACATGATCATATCAAGCTTCAACAAAAATGTTTGGTTATATAGTTTACAAAATTTGCATTTCGGTTTGCGTAGTCAAGTGCCAGTTTTTCAAAGTCAATAGAAAACAATGCTAGTCAAACATTCATGGCCAAGTTGATTTTCATAACTCACTAAACAACTGTAACAAGTAAATACATTTTTCATTTGTTCAGCAAAATGATTTTGAAGCAGTTCAGTTAATGATGTTGTGAGCGTCAACTCAACATCAGATTGTGGAATATTTGTTGGTGACACAAGAGATGTAGGAGACACCGGAGTTTGGTTTTTACTCCTTTCAAAATTGAATAATGTAACAGGCGATTTGAGAAGAAGAGTTGTGACACATGTCGATACATCATTATGAATCTTTTTTAAAATTTTCCCATTTATTTCCAGTCAAAAGTCAAATATCTGGTAGGAAACATCGGGAATAGTCTTTCTTCAAAAAATATCGTTGCAAAGATACACTGAAAGAATTATCAGAAGTAGTCACTTGTGCGACCAAAATACTGTCTCGTATTAACACAGGACTACATGTTGATGTAAAGTCACATAAAAGAATATTCGTGTCTTTAGTAAGGTATTCCCATGCACATGGTGAAATAGTTAATCCTATTCTAGTTGGATGAAGATATCCGGGTTCATGGCATATATACTTTCTTAGATGGATGTTTCATACTTTGCAAACTTGGTTTGCAAAGTATGAAACAAAGACGAAATTTTCACCTCCCAGGTGAAAATAATTGGGTGGAAATTTAGGCGTAATTTCATTTTCATGAACTTTCACTTCAGCATCAAAACGAAGCTTTTTAACACAGGATGATTTATCAAAATTAGACACTCTTTTCATTGACATATTTGACTGAAAATTTAATGCAAACTAAAAATAAATTTCTTTCTTAACGAAAAAATAAGGAAAGTAGGTAGGAATCGATTAGAGAAATGGCAAGTATAAAAGAAATCCTTATCTGAGTAAAGAACAAGTATAAGAACTAGATTTTATTTACCAACTTGTCATTGGTTAAGTGGTATGACACTTGTTTCTTCTTCACCATCTCATTGATTAAAACATAATAATGTAACTCTTCGCCAGCGGAAGGAAAAAAGGAGTAAAATGGTTACTAGCCTCGACAAGATATATCAAGATCGTACAAGAAATATCACGTTAATACAAGAGTAAACATGTATTCTAGCAGTTGCCACTAACTAAAATAAAATCAGCGCTGCCATTGCAGCTAACTTAATTTTAAAAAATAAACTATTGTTAATAATATAAATTTTGCTAAAATTTATGAATCAGGATGTAAGCAACTCCACTTGTGACTATTTCATAGTTTAACAATTAGTTCTAACATTTTAATAATTCTAGTTTTTTAAATTTAATACAAGTAGGAGTCAAACAACCCAACTTGTAATTCATATGAAATTTACCTATTTAGAATTTCAGTTATTACTGTTGCCACTCAGAAGTTATATTAGTGCTGCCACTTAAATAATAGTAATTTCAAAATTATTACAAGCAGAAGTCAAACAACTCAACATTCAGAAGTAGACAACTTATCTCGATTTCAACCCCCTTTTTCACCTCCTCTCAACTACTCCCCTCCTCCCTTCATCTTGCTCCACCATTCTCCTCCTCCCTCCACCTGTCCTGGAATCGACATTTTTATACTACTATTAAATTACAAAAAAGATTTTATGTTTGTAATTTAATTAACCTAAATATTATTTCAGAAGAATATTTAATTAAGTTAAAGTCTCCCCATTATCTAGGATCCCTAAGAAAGCAAGCAGGTGCACACCAAAAAAAGAAACTGCAACTGATTTAATGAGAAAGCAAAATTTTTTCAAAGGACAGGGATTCAGAGACTGTCCAAAAGTCAAACTGTATTTTTATAATACTATATAAGCTGTAAAGAATTGGTACTTAAATGAACAATGTCAGTTTTTAAAGTTAAGACAATAAGTAGACGCTCGTTTTTACGAACTCGACGGGCAGAAAAAAAAAGCAGTCCGTATAATAGAAAAAAAAATTATATTACTAAGATCTGAATTTTTTACGAAATTACTTTTTCTTTATAAGGAAAATATTATTAGAATTACTTGCACTATACTAGAAACACATGAAAAAAACAATTCATACTTAAAAACACCTACAAAAGGCTGTTCTTTAAAATTTTTAAATTCCGTTTTTTTTTTATTTATTTTTTTTAAAGCAATTTCTGTTATATTTCATATTTTTTCATCCATATTACGAATTTTCTTTTTTGCTTCAACTGATGAACACTTTCGTTTATTCAACTATGACAAATCCTCAGTGGAATTAACTCAGTCTCTCTCGACAAACGAAGCACCATAAATTAAGTTATTCAAATGGAACTAAACCAACTACGAACAAGAGAGCCCAAACTTTTAAAGAGTGTTTCGCATTTTTATGTTCTAACGTACAAAGAGGAAAGAAGAATTTTTACTTACGGCACACACAGGTTGAGAATTCGACATTTCCCATCAAATGTCTTAAGTCCATGCCTTCGAATATTACTCCCACAATATCTAAAACGCTTGCACGTATCCCTTTGTTGATCAAGAATGAATCAAGTTCTTAAGCATTATATAAAAGGAAATCAAATGAAAAACTAATAAAATTTCAAATCATATAAATAAAAAAGTTGCAAAAGAAAACGATTTGTCAAAAACGAAAGTGCCTAAAAAGAGATTTTTAAAAATTTTAGTACGTAAATGTGAGTTAAAATTATCATTGTGCCTACATGGTGTCTGGGTAGGCACTAGCCACTAGTTCTTAAAGACGAGCGTTTGCTGTATATAGATATTTCTAAATACAATAAACATCTGGTGTGGTAAAAATCTTGTAGAGAAATGGAAAATCATTCAATTCCTTGAAAAACAGGATTACTGAGAGTTAGTCAATCCTCATCAAATTTCTTAGATTCCAAATTAGATCAAACACACACACACACACACAGCAAGTAGTCACTCCTAGTATACCTCTATAATTTAATCATTTTGAAATATTTCTTAAATCCAACATTTTATACCATAACTAGCAATACTTAGATTTGCGAAAATTGTACGATTAGGAATTTTCTGAGCTCTCACACCAATGCATAGACCGTACATTTAAAATAGATCAGGAATAAAATAACTGTTGTATTTGTTGATAATAGATACAAAGTATTGTAAATAAAAAAATTTATATAAATTAGTTTTTCATGCCAAATGAAAAACATAAGTGTACATTTCCGGCAATAAATCATGGAATAAAACAAAAACTAAACGAACATATATTAATGTAAATTTTAAACAAAATTATAAAATTAGCAAAGAATAATAAATAGATATACAATAGAAGGGATTGCAAAAATATTTCTTGTATTTGCTTATGGAACCAAAAAAAGCTCACTTTTTGAATGATATAAAGAGAACTATTTTGCAAAACATTTAGATACACAGAAAAAACTATATATCTTTTTACTTATTTTCAGTGGTTTATTTAGCCACCGTAAACAATGTTTTCTTAACCAATCCTAGTTTGTTAACATTATCCCTCAAAACTTTCAATTAACATAATAATTTTTAGATTTGTATTAGAGTTTAGCTGCGAAATTATAATCAACTTTTAAGTGCAGAATATGTGTGACCCCAAATTTTACAAATAATTAGTGATAAGCTCAAATATTCATACTATTTTTGAATTAATTGATTGATTGTATAAGTAAAACTAAAGCTTCAAAATTATAAACTCTAATTAAAATTTTAAAAAATTGTTTCATTTTTAGAGTTTCCATAATTTAAATATTATTTGTAAAATGAAAGTTCTAATTTAAATAGAACAAATTGTTATAAAATCTAAGTTTTCCAATCATTACTATAAAAATTTCACTTAAGTGAAATTTTCGCATTACCATCATGCATTAATTTTAATTCCTTTAATGAGTCATCAATTTGACAGATTTAATTTTTATTTCACAATTTTTACGCACCAATATTTTCAACGAAATGAAACTTCGGGAACTGAAACAGCACAGATATAGATTGCGTTATCAATATTTATGGCTATTCCCACGCATTTATTAGAAATTATATATATATATATATATATATATATTTATATATATAATAGATATCAGAAGTAGATGAACTTAAGAATAATAAACCTTTCATCTTTTTTTTTTTTTTTTTTTTACTTTTTAATGATATGTTTAAAAAATAATCTTCTAATACTTTTTGAGTTTATGAAGATTTATCCTCATGTACCCAAATCGGTAGCTCAAGAATCATTAGGCAGAATCAATCTAAATTAAAAACACATGGAAATGGATTTGAACTAAACCTCTCCATTTAGTCTTGATTCCAATTTTTTCCCCTCTAAAAGTAGAATTTTATTCTCCTCCTTATAATTCACATATAAACAGCCCAGTCACATTAATGCCACCATCTGTCAAAAGCCAGAATAAACACCTACTATATATATATATATATATATATATATATACAGGGTGTCCACTAATGTCTCTTGCCACCCTCTTAACTTCGGAACGGCTGCTGCTATATTCATAAAAGTGGTGTCTCGGTTTCTAGTAAAGCAGTCATTGGCTGCTGAATAAAACAGACTACAACGCCACTTGGTGGAAAACAGCGGAGTTAGCATTCCTATCTCGAAAATTGAACGAGAGAGAGAAAGTGATTTACAAAGTTGTAGAGCATCCTCGATTTAGTACGAAACGATACCTTGTAGGCATGAATATGAAGAATATAACGGTTAAAACAAGCATTTGTTGTTTCGTGCTGTGGCGTGGCACATCGTACGTGTGCTTAATTAAAAAACAAAAAAATCGTTTTCGTACTTAAAATTTTCACTCTTATTTCAAAATGGGAAGAACGGAAGTATTAAAAATTCCAACATTTTGAATGTAGTATGCAAATACGTAAGAAACGTCACGCCTGTTCACCTGAGACAGCTATAAAAGAGTCATCTTCTTGGGGCTTTGTATGTTGATGCTCATGATCATGGCTGAGTATTCCAAAGTTGAGTATTGTGAGACGGTTTTACTGCACGGTGAAAGTTGACGCAAGGCACGATCAGCAGCAAGGTTGTGCGGTCAACGTTTCCCTGTAGGCCCGCATTTCTCTTCTCATCAAACCATCCTAGCTGTTGTAAAACGTTAATGGGAGACAGGTTGCATTACTAGTCAACCTTGATCTGGCAGACCAGCTAAGGTAGGACAGTAAGTTCAACTTGATGAGGTATTAGCATATGCACTCGCATATCCGATATGCAGCGTAAGAGAGATCAGTCAACACTGAGGTTTCTCCAAAAGTTAGGTGTTGAAAATCCATAGCGAATCAGGCGCTCATCCATACTGTCCAACGCCTGAACAGGTTTTAATAGACGGGGATGCCAAGCGACGATATGCATAGTGCAACTTCGTCGTGAATCAGATACAGGTTCAGCCAACATTCTTGGCAGATATAATGTGGACGAATGAGGCATGCTTTTCACGGAATGGTATGTACAGTAGGCAAAACATTCATTACTGGGCCCTGGAAAATCCTAAATGTTTCCTCGACGTTCAACATCAAATGCGGTATGCTATTAACGTTTGGTGTGCAATTTACAATAAGCTGATAGGCCCAATATTCTACAATGGCACGCTAACGGGTGCACAATACTTACGATTGCTACAAAATGTATTACCCGATTTTGTGGAAAACATGTCGTTGTTTAATCTTAAAAATATATGGTTTCAACATGACAGCGCGCCTGCTCACAAGACATCTCCATTGAAGCAGTACCTCGTCAAGGAATTTGGCAATCAAATACTAGGGTATGGTGGTTTCGAAGAGTGGCCTCCACGCTCTCCTGATCTGACTCCACTGGACTTTTTACTGTGGGGATACTTAAAACAGCAGGTATATGCGACCCCTCCACAAAATTTGCTGGACCTTAAACGACGCATTACGGTCGCGTGTTCCAACGTGTGCAACGTAATCTTCAAGCGAGGATCCAAATGTCCATTGCAGCTGACGGTGAGAAGTTTGGACATCTTAAATGAAGTATATAGTTATAATTATTTCCTTTCTTAGATCGTTTTGTGACATCACAGCACGAAACAATAAATGCGTGTTTTAACCGTTGTATTCTTCACATTAATGCCTACAATGTATCTTTTCGTACTAAAGCGAGGATGTTCTACAACTTTGTAAATCACTTTTTCTCTCTCTCTCGTTCCGTTTTCGAGATAGGAATGCTAACTCCGCTGTTTTCCACCAGGTGGTGCTGTAGTCTGTTTTATTCAGTAGCGCATGGCTGCTTTACTATAACTAGACACAACTTTTATGAATATAGCAGCAGCCGTTCCGTAGTTCAGAGGGTGGCAAGGGACTTTAGTGGACACCCTGTATATGTATACCAATACAATACTAAAAGAAAATTACTACAAGACGTGAAGGAAGAGTCAATTAGGTTCGGTATTCACTAGGATGTTGAGTTATTCTAACTCTAGTAACGTGGCCAGCTGCATTAGATGAAGCGGATGAGCATCCATGACGCGAATAGCCAGATCGAGGTAATCCCACAGATTCTCGACTGGGTTTAGGTTAGGTGTGACAACGGGAGAACGATAAATTGATCATGGTGCTCTCATGTACATTGACAGCTATATGACATAGAATGGTTGATTCCATCATCCTATGGAAAAACAATACGCATATAAGGGTGGACATAATCCTCAAGAACTGATGCGTACTTGTATTGATCCATCGTACCATCCACAATGATGAATAAATCCAGAAAATGCCAGGAAAATATTCCTCAAACCAAAATGCTTTCGCCTGCACCGTACTGACAATGGTTCAAATGTGCTGTGCTTTCAAAGGTTTTAACGTCTAACGTCGTATACCTCAACGTCAAACAGGCGGATGGAACATAAAACATGATTTATCAGAAAACATTACCTGCTGCCACTCAGTGCAGTTGCAGTACTCTAGTGCAAATTCAAAATTTCGTCATCGATGAACAGCAATCAGCATAGGTGATGAATCAGGTGTCAGCTTCGGAGGCACAGACGCAGGAATGAACAGGCAGTGCAACCACCTGCATGCTGTGATTGATAATTTAACGCTGAACTTCTGTGATTGATTATTTAATGTGGTAAGCGAGCACATCAATGTGACTGGATTGTATTTATGAAGTATATATTTCACTAGTGGCGAGATGCAACCATAATTATACATTGTACAGCTAACCAATACAACTTGGCAGTTCCAGCAAACGTTTCAAATTTTAAGGCCATGTATCAGTATGATACCGGTGACTGATATATATCATTTGTCATCAGTTATGATGGAAAGAAAAATGTAATAATATTGGATGAAAGCAGAGGAAATAAATATTATGTTTTTTTGTTAAATCACTTAACACTCCATTTTTAAAGGAAATGTCTCATTTTAAGAGTTTTAGAGGAATGTAAGGAGCACAACAAGTATTTAGATAAAAAATAAAACAGAAAATTGACAAAACAAAAAACACTTCAGAATTGAATCTTTACATAAAAAATTTAATATATAACAAAATTACAAAACTTTATAAAATTTCAGAGGAAAGTAATTTCTATTCCGGAACCTACATTGTATTATGAAAATAGTTAGTTAATGCAAGTACAAATTGCATGAAGTAACAATGGCACTTTTTCATAAACAAAGAAATAACTGACGATCGAATTACAATAATAATTATTTAAGAGCTGCACCATTTTTTACAATCTTTTACTTTCATATAAGCAAAACTTAGAAATGAAAATTGCAAATGAACACTTTATATACATTTTATTTAGATTCATTTTAACAGGCAAGAAAATGTAATAACTATATTGTTTACGCAGCTGTGATTCCAAGAATAAAAAGTGCTTCCATTAACATATATAGCTTTAAATCTTATAATAAATCAAAATAATGTTTTACAAAAATGAAAAGTTTTAAAACCAAATAAAACCTAGACAAGCACAAAAAATGCCACTCCTGTATAAAGTTTAGATTATAAATATCCTAGAAATAATCATCAATCCAAATTTAAAGAATCAAAAATTTAAAGAAATAAAATATCAGAATGAGTCCTCCTCATGGGGTCCACCCTCTCTGAAATTTTATAAGAGGCTCTTCTAAGACTGGGCAGTCACAAGACAAAAAAATCACCAGAATCCCAAAGTCTCAAACACACATACAATTAAAAAACATTTAAATTAAAAATATAAGTATAAAATGCATTCAAATATGAACTTACACGTATTCAAAGCAAAATCGAAAACTATCAAAATTTTATATTAAAAAAATTTATGAAAATAGCAAAATAAAATTTATAGGCTATCCGATTCAACAAAACCGGAAATTAAATTAAAATATCAACATACAACATATAATGTATAAATTACTTTCCAAACAGCTTAAATATATCTATCCCTAACTGACAAAAATATTTCAAACATAAATTTCAAAAATTAAAAAACAAGAGAATGAAAAATAAAACCAAATCTTCATATGTCAGGGCTGCACGACAATTCTTTAGTATATAAATAAATCATTAAAACTACAGAAATTATACGGGAAAACATAATTTAATTTTGCCTGACATTATCTAGAGAATCAAGTACATGTTTTTGTTATAAATGAATTTCATCCTTCTAAATTCTGAATATTAATATAAACTTTTTAATGTAAATTAGAGAACAAATTTGTCAAAAAGATCACTTCAAAATTAAAATATACTCTTTTATCATTGATTCAAACTAAAATTTCTTTATTTTCATTCTCTCTCTTTAGTTTTAAATATAAATAATTAACTTCATAAAAATTTAAAGTTGTTCTATTTAAAATAAGTTCATTGGAGTATAGGCATCGTTCAAAAATTAATTAGATCTAATTGACAAAAATAATTAGATCATCAATGTATCTGAAATAAAAAACTGGTTATTTCTTAAATATTTAAATTCAAAATAATGCAAACATATATTAGCAAAACTTATTACACATTGGAATATTATATATATACATACACCTCTACTCTGTTCAAAAGATTTCTACCATTAAAGTTATCAGATATTAATTTAACAAAGTACTAACCAGTCTTCTTTTTCAATTAAGTCATTTTTTTATTGAAAAAAGACTGGTTATTACAAGATAATTTTATCGTACAACTCATTAAAAATATCTATTAAATTATTATGTGGAATGCTTGTATATAAATTCTCAAAATAAAAATTATACATACTGTCAAATTTGTTATATTTTAGATATTTTAAATTGATATTTTTATTGTAAACAATAAAATTATTTTCTTTAATTGTATTTAGTATATTAAATCATTCTGAAATTTTTTATCACAGCAATTTGAGCTGCATGCAGAAAACTTAATTTAGTAGGTATTTTATGAAATTTAAGTTGGGATCAAGTAAGGGGCAGTTAATTTTATGTAATTTAACGTTTAATTTTTTGCCAAAGCTAAAATTCTATTATCAATACATTTATTTTTATCTACATTGATTATTTTAAATAAGTATTATAATACTCATTAATCAGTGTAGATAAAAAGAAATGTATTGTTTCCTAAAAAATGTAAAGAAACTAAAACACCATAAACAGCAACATAAATAAAAAACATGATGTAAAAATAAAAAAATACTTCCAGTTTGTGGTTTACATAGACACATTTTATTACTTTTTTTTATAATAATATACATTAAGTTGTAACAACAATTAAAATTACTTTCACTTTATGAAAAGATGCATTTACAAGAATCATCATAAAATAAAAGTTACACACAAAGTTCAAAATCAAATCCAATTAACCTGCATAGCACAATTCATTTCACATAGTAATAATGTTTAAAGTCATTTTATGCAAAAAGCTTTTAAACTAAAATGAGATGTTATATGAAATTAAGTATTTAGCATTAACATTGCTAAATTTCTTACAGGTCTTTGTTTAGATGAAGTGTTTTTAGATACAAGCTTCAGTTCAAAGAGTGATTATGCTATCTACACTGACAGTATCATCAAGTTCAACAAAACATTTTCTCTTGTTTTAATAACATTTGGATATTGATTAAATGCATATACAGTTGACTAAACTTAATAATATGAAATACTATAAGCAACTTTTTCACAAAGACATAGCTTTATAAAACCAAAATGTAATAATAATTTGTATGATAATGATACTATGATAGAAGTCGGAAACGTTTTAGCCAATAAAACAAGTACACAATCACATGTAACTATAAAGTTTCCAGGTATTTAAAACTTCAGATAAAGAGTTAGCTTTACATAAACAAGTAACTATATAATTTGTACTTGGAAAAAAAAATTGATGAAATTTCAAAAGAAAATTACACTAGTGAAAGATTCTTCATAAAAAAATCCTTTGAATGCATGAGTCTTAGAAAGGAATAAATGAAAAGTTTAGAGAACACACTCCAAAAGAAAAGTTATAAGCGATCAAATTGATAAATATTAAGTAATTAATTTAAAATTTATAGTAATAAACAGTTAAGTTTTTACCTAGTGTTTTAAATCGACCCAGTAATAGAATACCAAAAAATGGTTTCCTAAAATTTTAAGCAATCTAAAATTCAGACACAAAATAACTGTATAGTAAATGAGAAATAAAGGAATGGCTCTAACAAATCAGAACTAAGTAAAGATGATGTTTAGAATTTTTGTATTGCAAATGTGTTCGAAGTTCATAAAACAAAAAATTTTGAATAAAATAGAAGGCTTAACATTTGAAAACATTATTTTAAAAAATTATACTTTCCTAATGCTACAATAATGTTTTATTTTATAAAGCATACACTGACAAAATTTCTGAATAATTTATCCATGAAAAGAGAATTTAAAATCTCAGCACATACAATTAGAACATCTTAAAACATGTTTTTGCATACATCATACACATTTTAAAACAAGTTTAGTTGCAAATAGCCAACAAAATTACAAATTTTTACATAGATGCGAGTTTAAATTAAATAGAAAAATACATTTAATGCCATATTAAAAATATGTAAAACTTTGCATGATAAGAGAAATTTAATATATGACAGCATTTTTTCTTAATACATCTAATAAACTTGATACTCATTAAATTTTCTATTTCAAATGAACAATAAAGAAATTTCATGATTCTTATCATTTCTTTGTAACTAAATAAGTCACTAAATATTTCATTGCAATCGCTAATTTTAAACATATGTACCAATAAAAAAAAGTGAACATTTTTCACATAATAAATAGCAGAATGCAATATTACTTAAGTAAAGAAGGAAAAAATGCATATATGGTCAAATATTAGAATACAAAATTTTGCTAAGTGTACTAAATTGCTCAAACACTTCTGATTCATAAAATAATCATAACTTAATAACAAAAATGTAACAACTTTATGAACCTACTAAACAAAGGATTCATATTTTGTTATATAAAAAAATAAAATACTTTTAGTTCTATAAACAAAATTTTTCTAAAAAAAAACTGTTCTTTGAAGCTATAAATTATAACAAAATATTTTATAATACATTTTTATTTTTAATCTGCAACACAGAATTCTACACTGTTTACTGAATCTACATAGTAGATTATTTAACAGTTCTTCAGTATTCTAAAGTGTTCTTTCAAACTATTTGATACAAAAACCCATTTTGAAATATTTCATGAATAAATACAAGACATTGATTTTTTTGACAATGATACTTCAAATGATGGCAGATAAAAACTTTTTAAACTCATTTACGAATGACATTGAAAAGATTTTTTAATACACCAATACAAGTGGAAAAGTCGAAAAATAATTAAAATGTCTGTACACTGAAATGTTTTATTTAGAATATGTAGACCCATACATGGGTTGTTGAGTTCCAGATGGTGATTGCTCATACCGATTATAATACTGGTTAGGTTGAGATTGTTGCGGATAGTACTGAGACCACTGAGATTGAATGGAACTGCCTTGCCCAGATGGAATGTTTGGCGCAGAAGCTTGTGTTGATGACCATGGCTGAAGGGCCAAATTAGCAGGTGCACTTTGTTGATAGGCATAAGACTGAGTATTATAACCTAAAATATTTTAAAAAGCAAGAATAAAGAATATAAATAAGAAAGTTCTGATTGAAAAAGTTGATTCTGCATATTATTTTTTTAAAAATTAACTACAAACAGAAAATTACACAAGTTTAAATATTCCCTATTTACTAAGTGACATTATATCAAATGCTTCTTCATGAGATAACTGGAAACTGTAAGAAAGATAACAACTGTAACAAACAATTTCAATGAAATTTTGAAACTAACTATAAAAAACATAGGAATACATTAATATTGGAAAACAATGTGATTCTGTAATTCATTGCAACATATTACAAGGCATTATTTACCTTGCTCTTTAACACTAAGATAAGCTTAAATATGGCAACTATGGGATAAAGTAACAAGAAATATAAGAAGAAAATATTCAGTTTTTGAATTTTTTCACGATATCTTGTTGAGCAATTTTATTGAAAATAATTAGCATGTGAATTCCCATGACCGTTTCTATTCTATATTTTTTAAGACTTGTAAAATATTGCTACACATTAAAACTATTTTTACCCATATTATATTATTTTCAATTTGGAAAGAAAGAGAAAAATAATTTACAATCAGTTTTTAGATAAGTTATGTACATCAACATTTTTGTAAAATTGGACTTAGACATGCATATCTTAACAAAGAGAACAGTAGGAAGCCTATTTGATACACCAAATAATTTGCTATAAATATTTACATTTTTGTGTAATATTTTAAGAGCTTGAATATATTATTTTTTACATTAGTATATTTCAATTTGAAAGGAATTGTCTGTTTTTAAAAATATTATTTCTTTGACATTTAATTGTTACATCATATCATCAAAGTATTGAGTGCTTTATTTCTCAGAGTCATTAAAATCAACATTGTTTTCACATTAAGATCTAAGTAAAATATTCATTCCTTCATGAATTAAATATATTTACTTCATGTTGCAATACAATGATAAATGTTGCATGATGTAAGCATTTAAATAATTATTTTTAACTGTGTTTGTAATATTTAAATGAAAAATTAACTGATATTTCCTTATATATTAACAAAATTTATTTTACTAATTATTATGAATCAGTAAAGTAGCTTTGATGCCTCATTTTGGTTGAAATCTACAGGAAATGAAAAAATGGAAGAATTACAAAATATTATTTTTTCAAAATCGTTTTAGATAAAATAAATTAAAATGTCTTTATCAAAAACTTATATTTCAGAATAAAATTATTCTTAAAAAATATTAAAATATATATAATACTTAATTTCTATATTAAATACTTTGTCTTGTAATACCACTGAAATCTGTGAATCAAAATAAATACTAGCAAGAACATAAATTTTTGGAAGTACTATTTGGCAACATTTAAAATTTTAAAACCACACAATTTTCTTTTTTATTCATTACAACTGATGTACACAGAATAACTTTGTAATGTTTTAACATTAATGATACAGTATAGTGAATATAATATTTTGAAAATGCTGTTTACCATTTTCACAACTTTTTATTCAATTATATCTTTAACCAAACAGAACTTCAAAAATTGTAATGGCACCAATACACAATGACTGCATTTCCAGCAATCATGCACTTTTGAACATTTTTAAAAGAATATATTTACTTTAAATTACCCTTCATTTATCTATATCAATTATTTAGTAATCATTATGAAACAATTAGAAGTAGATGATAATGGATTTTAAGATAAATTATTTTTTCAATATTGACCAGGATTTTCACAAATCACAACAAACACCAGGACTATCCCTGCTTCTCCTTGTGACACACAGGCCAACACATGTCTGCCTCAACTTGCCAGTGGACATTTAAAAACGTTTCACATATTCTGGGGGTAGCAAGAGGAATTTTCGCCCTAAATGCCAGCAAGAACAGGCATTACCTCAGCACATCTTGGACTGAACTGGGAGGATATACATAATTATCTACTTCTTGCAAACAAGATGGAAGATAAGAACCAACAGCAAATTAAAATATACACCCTTTAAATCAACATAGTAAAGATTTTTGCTACTTCCTTAAAAATATTACTAACCTCCTTTATGTCTACCGTGAGATGTATGCACAGCACATTTCTCATAAACACAAACCAATCATGTATAAGAAATTAGAGAAAATATTAAATACTTTCATACTAATTTGATAATTCAGACAATTATACAACTTAATTGTAAGATTTCAATTCATTCAAAATCTGTAAGTTATATGGCCATACCACACATAATTTGGCAGCTATGGAAATCTTAGAACATTTCTGATATCTCATACCAATCTATACACAAAATATAATATATATTAGAAATTAAAAACATATAGTGATTACAAATACCTCTCCAAATAAAAACCCATATAAACAAACTTAAATAAGTTTTTCATTAACTTAAAAAAATTTTTTTGGGTATTGATTACAAGACAAACTTATACAGAAAACAAGGGGGAAATTAACCAGAAAAATCATACATATATACCTAGTAAATATTTAAAAACAATCAACAATGTTCAGATCTAAACAAAACAAAAATATTTATATCTGAGAAACTAAAGCAAACCTTTATATTTCACAGGTAAATCTTTTCATGTCATTTAGACACATGAAAAATATTGTATCATCAAACGATAACTAATAACTTGTATAGAAAAACTCACCTCATAATCTTTTTTAATGCTAATTAAACATTTAAGCTGAACAACAATTCATCTTATTCATTATTTTAAATTAAATTCTAATTAATGTTTCACATGATACACTTCCATATGGGAATTCCTAAAAATCGGGAATTTTTGTCTGATCCACTTTAATGAAATTTCTAGTGAAAAATTTTAATTGTGTGGACTTGCTGCATTAATTATTATTTTCCATTTTAATAAGCATTGAAAATCTACATGTACAAAAATAGAATATTACCTGAACCTGGTGGATTACTGGAGCCATAATTACCATAATTAGAGCTTTGGCCAGAGTAATTGTTTGCTCTGAGATGATTGGGTGGTTCAGTTTTAACCTGAACATCATGTCTGGAATATGGAACCTTGAAAAGAGAAAGTCAATCGATAGTTAATAACTGCACATAACACTTAGACATCAAATTCAGATTTGAAAAATATTTTAAGTTTTTACATCTCTAAATTGTTATGATGCAATTAAACTCTACATACTAATAATGATAAAGTGTAACCAAGCAATTTTAATTTGATTACATTTTTTGAGAAAAGACAAGGAAATTTCTCTTAAAGTTTTTCAAACTGAATAATTCATTTCTGAAAGCTTGCATTTTTTAAAAATTCATACTGAACATTTTAGATGGCAGGCTAAAGTTAAATAAATAAAAGAACTGAAACACTATTTTAATGTTACAATTATTATACTTGAAATATTTATCTAATTTAAAAAGTTTATTCAAGTTTAGATACTAAATGTACCAGCAAACATTAAGGCATGACTTTGCATTTGGAAAAAACAGTTGGCACACAATTTAGATTGAAATTATTTTTATCATATCAAAAGTTTGTTTTAAATGCAAACTAAATATTAATAATTATGATTAATTCTAATAAATGTATTTGTACAAGTTCACTCTAAAGAATATTACAATGAAATTAAATTAAAACAATGGATTTCTTCATAAACTATAGTTTGTAAATTAAATAAAATTTTCCATTTTTTCATACTTTTTTTAAAATTTAAACCATACATAAACTATTTTACGTTTCATATCTGATGGCAAGCAAAAAATCTGAGAGAAAGCAATTTGGAAAATAACAAAATAGTTATAAACAAGTAAAATGTACTGACCATAAGACAAAATTCAAGTAATAATCAATGAAATGATAGTTGTATTTTAACTCATACATTTTAGTTTGAATGCAGATAAAAATACAAATTTTTAAAAGTCTTTTAAATAAATGAATAAGAAGAAATACTTATAAGAATTAATGGAAGAGAAAACTTCACTGAATGTTCAGCACTTTGCCCAACTGATTACAGATTTATTTATGATCTATGGGTTATTCTATGTTAAGGCAGCTACTTTTGTTTGCATACTGGCTATCTTAAATTCTAATGAATAATTCACCAATTTGAAACAATACTTCTTGAAATTTTCTTAGCTTAAAAAGTCAAAAACGTAAAATAGTAAATAAATAGTAAAAAAAGTAAGAGGTAACTATAGCAAAATTTAAATATAATTCCACAAACAAAACTAAAAGCATGAAAAAGTGAGCATTAAAATTTATCTTTACTTATATTAACATGAAAAATGGTTCTTTATTTAGTCTGTTTTGTTTGCTGATCTATGGTAAGGTTCATCTATGTAAATAAGAGAGTTTAATGTGGGTTATTGACCACTACAAGCACCTATGGCCAAATGGGATTCGAACTCATGAGCTGTTGAATCAAAGGTAACAGTACTAATTATTCAACTGCTAGTTTGGAAAATGGTTGTTGAAGGTTTCACTTAAATCAGGAAATCATTGAGTAACTAGTTCATTTGGCAATTAACAGCTGTTGTTTGGATATAATAATTAAGATTAATTCCGTCAACACAACAAAACCCAATGCTATAGCTCAGATATATATAACTCCAGTTTCATTAATTTGTATCGTAATAATTCAGAAACATGATGTGATTATAAATTTACTAAACTAATTATATAAGGCATTTAAGTAAAGAATAATTTAAAATGAAATTTAAATACAAAAATTTCAGAAAAGAGTATTGCCCTTCCCAACTCTAAAAAATTGTAATTTTTCATGCTAAAATGCAGTTTTTGATTTTTCTATTAAATTTCTATTATACACTATAATACCTTTATATAAGATTTCATATACTTCACTAATTTCTCTTTTTAAAAAGATACAACAGAACAACAAACATCTTGCATTTGCTACAACCATCAGATTAGAACATTTTTCTTTGTAAGGTATTCTCAAGATACATGTTGATTAAAAATAAATAAATAAATAAATAAAATGCAACACTGATATATTATCTTTTTTTTTTTCAAAAAAAAAGAAAATTTAACTTCCTTTTTTTAAATGACACATGGAAATAAGAGATTTAAAGGTTTACTTCTCATACAGACCATGAAAAATGAGTGATATTTTAGGAATAACTATTTGACTCCATTAAGTGAAATAATAAATTTAGGGCAAAAATATCTAACAGTCTAGCAAAACACATTTTGATGGCATTATAATAAGCATGCAACTGGAATACAGTAGAAAAAATAAATAACTGCGCTACATTTACATGTTTTAAATGGAAAGCTTAATTCAGTTTATAGCTGCTTTTTATAAAATAAGACATAAGTATAATTTAAATTAACAACAATAAAATATCAATTTACAATACTTCAACCAATTTTATAAAATAGATGAAAATTAAAATTAATTTGTGAGTGATGAAATTTGTACTGCTCAATAGTCACTTTTTGCTCAGGGGGCTGATTAGACTTACACTTTAAATGTAAGTAATGAAAGCAAATAATAATTTGCAAATAAAATTAGTATTTTAAGTATAATTACACTTATTACTAAAAATAAAAAATATAACTTACTGGTTCTTGAGAAGGAGCATTTCGTTGAGGATAAGTTTCTGGCTCAGCAGCAGACCATCTTGTAGTAGTACGTCCACTTGGCCGTGTAGCTCCCCTAGCAATTCTATTTCCACTAAAACCTCCAGTTTCAGCACCAGGTTCCTTTTTCAAACCTCCTTGTGTCCCAGCACCATAAGTAGTATCTCTTCGAGAATGTACATCAGAGCCTTCTCTGTAACCACTTTGTGACCTACTACTGTAATCACTTTGATAATCTCCATAATTTCCTCCATAATTACTTCCAGAATCACGACCAAACTCATTAGCACTATACCCAGCCTGAGCATATCCTCTATTGTTTGAATTATTTCCTCTGGAATCATTATTACCACCATAGGAAGCTCCACGAGACTGGCTACCACGGAAACCTCGAGCTCCTCTATCATAACCACCACGTATATTTCCAGAAGAAAACTGGTCACTAGCATTATCATTGCGGCCATAACCACCTTGATTACCAGATGAACGTGATCCACTAAAATCTCCACGTCCTCTACCACCTCTGGAAGAACTGAATCCTCTATTACTTCCAAATCCTGTTGTGTTTTCTTCATAGTTCCTATAAGAACTTTCAGAACTTCCACCATAACCATAAGAGCCAGTACTTTCAGCTTCTCTTTTCACCCCACGTCTTTCCTCATATCCTCGATTACCTTGATAACCACCACGATTAGAATTAAAACTTCTTTCATTATCACGGCCACCACGATTATCGTAGTTACTACGTTGTTCAATCCCTCCACGACTATCATAACCTCCCTGACCAGCATCATAACTTCGAGTACCTTCAAAACCACCTTGGTTATTGCCATATCCACCACTACTACCACCAAAAGAACCATAATTACTTCCTCCATACCCTCCTCGGCTAGAAAAGCTTCCACGATCTGGAACTCTGTTTGATTTAAAGCCTCCTCGATTGGAATCTAATCCACGATTTCCTAAAATTTACATATCACCATATAAATTACTTGAAAGGAAGAAAATGCAATGATAATGTTGCCACACATAAATAATATAGCAGAAAAATATTCTACATGGAGAAACATTTTAATACTATAAGTAAAATATAAAATAACTTTAAAATGTAGATTATTTTTAGAGAAGTTCCAAAAGAAGAAGAATTGAAGACATAATTTGCCCCAATTATAAGATTTTGGATTATTTCTAACTGATCTTTAGATTTAAATTAATAAAATTGTCACAAATTTCTTTTAAAATTAAAAGTATTATTATTGTATTCTAAATAAATAATGTTTTACTGTGAAACAATTGGTAGCATTTCTGGTTAACAATATATACAAGCTCTGGGGACAGGGGAAATGTAATTATAAATTAATATTACACTAAATTATTATATACAGTCGTTGATGGGAACTATTCAGTGATATATCTGATATTTCTATCAAATTACAATCAATAGATGAAATGCATGTCAAATCAATAAATATGTATAAATAAAAATATCAATTAAACTTAATAAAATCATTTAAAGAAATAAATATATAGGAAATACAATTTTGTTTAAAATTGCAATGCACATAACTATTTAAAAATCTCTTTTTTTTTAATTGTTTAATTTTCTTGTTTACTTAAATGCACTAGCATTTTTCCAAAAAGTAAACACTGTTTATTGATGGCATTTAAGCAAATTCACGTGATACATACAGTTTATAAATATTATCAATAAAAAGCACAACTGATCATAAATAAAAAGCAACTAAAAAAATAAGTTTAACTGTAAATTCTCTAAATAAATGGAAAAGATTTTATATAAACTGACTTGACTGTATATAATTAATCTTGATAATTTCATACCATCAAGGAAGAGATTATAATATATGGTCAAAGTCAATACACAACCCAAAACAAATATATAACTATTTATTTTTAACATCATTTGGTATAATCATTTAAAAAGCAAATTTGAAACATATTCAAAGAAATCTGCAACTTTCCCTGTCACAAACATTTATTATTGCCAAATGACAGGAATGGCACTATATAAACTGTAAATCATCACTGTTATCAAGATTTATTAAAAAAAAATAAATCTGCAATTTAAATTATTTAGTTTTATACAAGGCATTACAAAAAAGCATGTAAGAATAAGGCAGAAATTTGCTTATGGAACATTTATTCTGGTTGTTACTCAAAATTAAGCAATCCATTAAATACAGATTGATTTTTAAATCCTGATATTCAGTTGTCCCTTTTATAATATTCATAATTTCAAAATCAAAATAAAAAGCTTAATTCAAATATAAACTGTTTTTGTCATTAATAAAAGAGAATCATAAAACATTTTTGCAATTGGATTGAAGAAGACAAAATTAAGTGTTGTAAAATTTCATTATTACAAACAAAATTATAGTGTTTGTTTATATATGGACATACACAATTTATTATAAAATAAAATTATATGCTGTTACAAGAAAACTTAGAAATGCAAGTAGATAGTTTCTTCATACCTTATTTAATTTTTATTTAGTTCAGACATTCAAGAATAAACCTAAAACCTTGAACAAACGGTAAGCCTAAAACCAAGCAATAATTATTTTGCTGGATCTTAGGATTATACTAAGTTATTGATTAAATAGTTGCTCTAAAGAGCTATAAAAAGATTAAAATCTGAAATTTCTGAGTATGTAGTTGATCATAGAATTTTTCCTCCTCATTACAATTTTTATAGAGGCCTTTTTTTTTTTTTTTAACTTTTTCAGCAGAATACAGAAAAGAAATAAAATTAGATCACTCTGAAACATGATTCATTGTAAAATCAATGGAGGAATGTCAGAGAAAACGTCTATTACAAAGAAATTTTATTAATCCTCACCAAATATTTCATTAAGTTTCGTTTCACACATTGTAAACAGATAAAACACTTTAAATGGGATATTAAAACAAGATTCAAATTAAAGATACTATTCTTACAAAACTTATGCATTTAATATTTAATGGTTCACTGGCACATAAATGTTACTGTATCCATAAATTTATTTATTAAACTACATAAACATTGTCTCTTTTTTAATATCAATTGAAACATTTAATAATGATGTTAATGATACATTTTTTCATAAACTGTTAGTATTCAAATAACAAGAAAGCAGTAACTCATCCAAAAATTCAATTTACCAAAGTTAGATCCATGGAATTGTTTACGTGGAGGACCAATCGCAGCTCTGCCATCTTCATTATAGACACGCACCAACTTTTCAGCTTCGTCCCTTTGAAGCTCAGTAAAAATAATTTCATCAAAAATGTCATTTTCTTCAGGTATTTTAAAATTAGCTACAAGAAAAAAAATTGCACTATTGAAACATTACTAAATTTTAAATAATAACTGCAATTAAGAAAACTTTTAGTACAATATGGCCATGTGTACTGCAGATGCTTATTTTTGATAAACCTCTCATTTACAAACACTCATGCCTTTGCAAACTAGTGTCTAGTCCCTTCCTAGATAAAATGATAATTTTAACTCTTATTAAAAACTAAACTTTTGAAAAAAAGAAACGTAAAATTTCATTTCTAACAAATAATTTTCTTTTTTTTTTGTTTTTATGATGTGATATGCTTTATTTGATTTCCTTTTTTATATAATGCATGAGAACTAGATTCATTGAACAACAAAATGACACGTGTAAGCATTCCAGATGTTGTGGGAACAGACATTTGATGGAAAAGAACCGTGGAGCAAATTAGACTCTGTGATCATAGAAAAGAGAAAAACTCTTTAAAAGTTTGAACTCTGTTGTTCTATAGTTGGTTTTGTTTCATTTGAGCAACAAAAACTTCATAAAAATTTTGTTTGTCAAAAGGGAGACAGAGCCAGTTCCATTAAGGATTTGTTGCAAGTGAAGAAACATTGTTATACGAGAAAAAATCTAAAACAAGTAGATGACAAAGTAGATAGATAATTTTTGGCAAGATATAAATTGCCAAAAATTATGGAGTTCCAAAGAACAGATTATAAACATTTTTAAAAAGTTAAAAAAATATCCTTAAAAAAGAAACAGTACCTGCAAAAGTACTCCCTTTCGAAAATACTGCAGAGAAGCAAAGCATCCTAAACTGGAAAACTTGGCTTAGAAAAATGAGCGAAACGAACATTCCTGTTGATGGTAATGTTACTAAGGAGAAAGTCAACAGTTGCGTTATGAAGCTGAATTTGATTTCAAAGCATCATACATTGGATCTTAAAATTTAAAAACAAACATTGTTTAAGCTTCAGAGAATTGTATGAAAAAAATTTCTGAATTTAAATGGGAAAAAGGAGCATTGAAATCACTACTTTCCGAATAAGACACAAAAGATCTTTTCAACACAGATGAGGATAGTTTGTTTGCAAGATTTCACTTAAAAGAACACTTAGTGTTAAAAGTGATAACTGAAATGGGGGTAAAAATGTAAAACAAAGAATTTGTGTTGCTCACAGCCAAGTTAAATACGACAGAAAAGCTGCCTCTTCATTTCTTAGAAAATATTTAGAGCCTAGATGTTTAAAAAATGATCCAAAACTATGAGCTGCAATATGTTAATATCATGTTAATATTAAAGCTTGGATGACTAGGAGCAGTCATAAAAATGAGCTGAAATTGAAGCTTTTTTATAGGAGAATCAAAGTCTTAATTGTGGATATATTTTTAGAATTCAACAGTCTCAAATGAATTAGGAATTTACTAAAATATTTTCTTCATAGATAAAATATACTATTTGTGGCATTTTTTGGTAGAAAAATGTTGAAAATTTTCATTTTAATTTCTAAGTAGTTTGAACTGTTACTGTCAATTCATTCCAAATACCATTATACTACATATGAATTGAAATTTATAAATATAATTAAAAATAAAAAAAGAATGGCACCTTTGCTAAATTAAGAAATTACTTAATTTGGCAAAGGTGCCAAATTTCATCATTTTCTTTCTTATAAATTATGAATTTCTAATGAATTACATTTCAATTTATATAAAATATAAAGAAAAATGCACTAAAAAAGGTCATTGTTACTTTATTATAAAAAAGTATCTTAAAAACAGGTCTTGCATTTGGAATATGTTACAAATATAAAACTTTTATATAATGTCTCTCTTACTTTTTTTTGTCAATTGAGATTCCAAATTACCCCTTTGCCAGTGTCACCCAAACCCAGTTTCGGCAACAACTAATTCCAGTATTTGTGATGCCTGTAAACTGATTTCGGGCAGAAGAAAAATTAAAATTTCTATTTTGTGAGGCTCAAGCTGGGTTCATTTCTACTTTAAGGATACTTAATTCTCTACTTTCCTTATAGATGGCATACGTGTTCCAAGTTTTTTTATCGATTCCAAATTTGGTTGCGGGAGGGAAAATGTGTGTGTTGTCAGCTGCTCAGATAAACTTAGAAGAATAATTTTCTTTTTCACTATGTCCAATTCAGACACTGATGAGGAAAATAATTCAGGTTCCTCAGGATCGAATATTGATATTACTACCAATGAATATTACATGAAAAGTGATGATGATGATAGTGATATTTCCTCCTGTAGAGATTGGAATCCGTTATGTTTGACTAGTCTTCTCCCACCCCTCCAAAGTTTCAATTTTAGCCAACACAGGTAGGTGCAACAATTGATATCTCAAATTTCACCCGAGAAATTGAATATTTTGAGCTGTTTTTTGATAGTAATTTGTTGCAGAAAATTACAAGAGAAACTAAGATATGCAGAACAATGCATTCAAATACAAACAATAAAATCACAAAGCAGAGTGAAAAAGGTGGACATTAATGACAGTAAAATTAAGATTTTTCTTGCCTTGCATATCTTGCAACCTATTGTAAAAAATCAGCTGTGGAGATGTTTTGGTCAAGAAAAGAATGTATTGAAATACCATTCTTCTGAAATATTATAACATATCACAGGTTTCAAATAATAAAGGAATACCTGCATTTTGTGAACAATAAAGATATTAATCTACTTAATCTCATTTAAATCCATAACTTAATAAAATTCGGCCAATTTTTCAACATCTAAAAGAAAATTTTTATTCTTTATATGTTCCAAATCGTAATGTGACTGTAGACAAAAGTCTAAAGTTGTATAAGGGTAGGCCGTGATAGATCCAGTATATGCCTCTAAAAATATCTCTGAGATAAAGATATTTAAGTTATGCAAAAGTAAAATAAGATAAATTTTTTCCAGTATTATTTATACTAGAAAGGGTACAAAACTTGATACAGACGTTGAACATCTTGGAATGTCTGGTCAAGTGGTTATGTCACCGATGAAACCACTGCTAGGAAAAGGATATTGTCTGATCACCGACAATTATTATACTTCTCCACAGCTGGCCAATGTACTTGTGTAACAGTTTTGCACCGACACATACAGCACAGTACACACAATTAGAAAGAAATTGCAACCCGATTTCAAAACATAAATAAATGAAATAAAATACGACATTTTCGCTTTTCAATGTTTAATGTGCATGTTAAAATTATAAATATAGAAGTAATTGTATTTAGAATTTCATTTTTGTAATAAAAACCACTTTTTAACTTTTATAATCATATAAAGATTAAAATTAATTGTCAAAAAATTTTTCCATTTTTCTGAAATATATGTCACAGTTAAGGGGTTTAAGAAACTTCATAATTAAGAATTTTGAATTTTCTATGCGTTTTACTCTTTAATTGATTAGAGACTTATATATACATTTCAGGAATCACAATAGAAAAAGTTTAAAATAATTTTCCATGCTTAATTTTTTTTATAGAATTTGAAATATTAAGATTTTAGATACACATTTTAGAATATTTTAATTTTAAAGATGACTGGAAAGCATTACTTACCGATTATATTATTTTTATTGATTCAAATCTCCACATAATTCTTAGGAATAAAATGTGTTGTCATGCAAGTTTTTAGTAATTAAAGAAAAACAGGTAAGAATTTAGAGGTAGTAATGAATCAGAGAGAGAAAGAGATTTTTCCGTCAGTTCAGAGAATAGTCTAAATGCCTTCTTTTTATAAACAAACATTTTCCTTTCACTTCTTCCTGAACTAATTAGGTGCACCCATAATCATACAGGAAGTCACACGAGTTATTTCTTGGAAAAGAAATCTTATCACATATATGTGAAATTGTTTGAAACAGTACTGCTTTGTATTCATAAAATTTAAATATTAAAAAATTTAATAAATTTAAAAAATATTTAAAATTTAAAAAATTATTTTAATACTTCATCCTTTAATATTCAACAGTACATAATCATGAACTTCATAATTAAGTGAAATATGTTATAAGTAATGTTTAAGTTTTGCAATAAGATTCAAATAAGTTATGATATATTTACTTTCAAACTTTTTTAAAACTATACAATTTCACATCCATATTCTAGGCTTTTCTATTCCTTTAATAATTTAATATATATTCACATTTCTTGGTTATATATATATATATATATATATATACAAAAATTTATAGATAAATATATGAATTATATATATGTGTGTGTGCTTGTGTGTATACACTGGTCATTGAAAAGACACTTTTAATCAGGTACATTAAATAATTTATTTCAGATTTTTTCCTTAATGAATAAATTATTAGTGATTCCCTGAAATTATATGCAATTGTTGCCAAGGAAGATTTGTTAAGTACTTTTAACTCAAAAAGTAACATTCATAGAAAGAAAAAGTGCAGCTTCTGTAGTATGAAGACTGGAGCACCGTGAGGAAGAATGTCTTGGCTCCATGCCAGTTAATGTTAGCTGGGAAAAATCCTGTCTAGTCAAATATTACAATAAACTCAACAGTTATGGCCAAGGCAAACTCACATCAAATTTTCAAAGCAACTGGACTCCATTCCAAAGATTAAAGAAGCACAGTCTCTTCAGTCTGGTTAACTCATTGCACTTAATCGAGAACAATGTTGAACCACATGACCTTCACTGCGTTCTGAACCCTGCTGAGACTCTTTCCAATGTTTACTTCAATTACGAACTTTCTACGGCAGTCATCAAGAGGGATTGTATACCTGAATTACTAAAACTAGCTTTAGACACCATTAATAATATACCACCAAATGACATAAAAATCCATACTGATGGCAGCAAAATAAATCACTTAACTGGCAGCGGAATTTTCATCGAGACTCCTCATGACAAATTCTCCCTTAGTCAACGTAATCCCGACTTCTGTTCGGTTTTTTGTAGTGTACGAATAGCCATTAACATCAGATTGGAATACATCATGAGCGAAACTAATTATAGTGATGTCTGATATTAACTGACAGATGTAGTTCAATTCAACATCTGCAAAATTGAACCTGCTTAGGAGACTAAAACAAGCCTTTCTATTCTATACAAGCTTAAAATTGTCTCCCTTTGGCATAATATCTATTTTCAATGGATCTCGTCTCACATGGATATTGGAGGCAATGAAATAGCAGACACTTAAGCAAAGGAAGGCTCAGGTCATGTGCTCCTTCCGCACTTACCTACCTTGAACTCTTTTCCCTGAGAAAAGCCTAGTTTAAAACCGATTGACAGGTACCCTTGACTCATTACTTCTACAAGGGTAGAAAGCCGGAACTTTCTCTAGCTCTTTCCTGTGATAGGAAATCCAGCATTTGCCTTGCACGTCTCGCCTCTGGCCACCTGAAAGGCCTCACTTTTGTAGCAGGTAACAAGATCTTCACCCTCTGTCCTAAATGCCATGGACACCAAGCTTCCTCCGAGCATATCCTGAATTGTATGAATATACTATGGGACGAAATCTACACTTCTCCCCGCCTTGTCATCGATTTTCTCTCTGTCAACGGATTCCTAGATTTGGTCTGACTCTGTCAGACACTTGGAGATAAGCAACAACAACTCTAAAAGTTTAGATTTAAATATTAATAATGAGAATTTTATGCAATTTAAATAAAAATTAAACAAATAGAAAATGAATAAACTAACCAATATGACTGCACAATATAGCAATCTTATTGGCAATTTCTCCATTTCACACACATAACTCTTAATACTACATCTGGTTCTGAATAAACTGAATTATCATGAAATTATTGTTGCTGAACTGGTTCTTTAATTAAGTCAACAGTTATAAATACAATAATCTAATATCAATTGTGCGGCCATCAAGTGGTAAAATTAAGATCTATTACTCAATCAGATTTTTGGAAGATTTCATGAACATATTAAAACAAAAAATAATACTTTCTAACAAAAAATAAATGCATTAAGGTAAGTAAGAAATTCAGGAGTCCTTCACAATTTTCAAGGAGTCAAAACTGCAGTAGTTGTACGAACCATGTAGAATATATAATTCTGGTTTAGGAAATGTTAGCTTATATTGGTGTAACTATTTGTAAAATTTGAAGGTAAAACCCATAGATAAATTACTTGAAGTAATAATTGTTTGCAAGAAACACTGATTTCATTAGGAAGAAAATGCCCACCATATTATGTCTCAGAAAATATTTTAGGAACTGGAAATAAAATTATTTCAGAACTCATTAAATGATACTATTTAAAAAAAAATAAGAAAAATCAAACCTTTCATTTCATTCACAGCAGAATCTGGTACTTCCTTTCCTTCTTCGCGATCACGTTTATCACAACGTCTTTTATATTCTTCTTCTGTAGGTACGACAACAACTGCAATACGTTTAAACTCAGTGAAATTTTTCATCTTCCTACGTTGTGCATTTGGATAAACATTGGTCTAAAAAATAGTACAAATTTACTTTTTCTCTCAAACAGATTATTTTCTTCTATAAATTTGTTTTTCTCTGCTATTTAATATAAACGCTATTCCAAGAAATGAATCAAAAGTTTTATAGTATCCTATTAAACCAATAAAATTTCTGATATCATTAATAATCAATGCAAATAACTCCATTCTTAAAAATGTAGTTATTTGTATTGATTATTAATGGTATCAGAATTTTTATTGGCATAAAATTGGCATTATCCAGCATAAAAATGTATGAGCAAATTATAAGAATGTTTTACCAAGATGATACAAATAAGTTAAAGGAAATATACAAGCTATAAAACAACATAAAAAATATCTAAGTAAAATAACTGTACCTGATCCAGAATATAGTTCCTTCGAAGTTTTGAACCAATTTCAAACATTTTGTTTAAGCACTTTGTTGCCATTTGAATCAGTACATCCCAGCGTCCAGCATAATTTCTTTTGCGAGGCAAGCCCATTACCTAAAGAGCATAATTCATTTAACAAATAAAAACAAAGTAAAAGCTAAAACAGTATTTTTAAAATGGCAAGATGAAAACCATTTATTTCAATTTGAATACATTATTTTCAACTATGTTTCTAAATAAAAGAAAAATAAATGTGTTAACTACAATTTAAAGAAAAATAAAATTAATGATTGTTTTCTTCAGTTCAACAACTTTCATATTATAAGATAAACAGTTGATGATTTAAGCGATTTCAAATATACTTCCTTCAACACATTTACACAATGATTTCAAATCTGAGATAATTCCTAGAAGATTTCAGTAAAACTTTTTGGATTTTTAATCTTCTAATAACATTTAAATCTAAGTTCCATTTATTTTTAAAGTAAAATATAGATGCTTCATCAATAATTAAATGAAAAAAATTAATTATTTTCAAACTAAGCACTGAAATTTTTTTTTCTTTTGTACTGTGTATGCTTTGTTTTTCACCTTATACTAAAATGTTTGACATCTTTTTTTCTTAGCCTTTTTTATGTTTTCAGTTTAAAATTTTCTGAGTAACTAGTACTCTTTTGCTTCCATGTGATGATATACAAACTTCAATATTTTCAGAACAAAACAGCTCAGGTCAAAACAAAATGTCAAATGACGATAACCAATAGAAACTGTAAAAATAATAATAAGTCTCATATCAATATTAGTTATTTTACAAAACATAAATAGGGCTTCTTTCAAAAATTTAGGGTAAACTATTATGATGGAGGATATATTTTATCCAATTAATTGTAGTGGCATATAATATAAACTACAAAATTCGATACTTAACACATAATCCATAGATTATATACAGGAAATTATGGTACATGGAAAATATTCTTTTCATCTCAAAGGCTACAATTTCAATTGAAAAGCAATCATGATCACAAATATCTTGAGAAAAGAATTTTTTTAAATCTTTTTATAGGAAAATATTAGAAGAGAATTTGATGCTAGGTAATTCACAAATAAATTTTAAAACAGTTTTAAATGTTTTGTGTTCAAGATTCCTCCAGAAATATGAAATTGAATCACGGGCTTTCATAATCAAGTTTCAAAATTTTTCAGAATATTTAATTTGTGCAGGTCAATGCTACAAATGAAAGCTTAGTGACTATCATTTTGTTGTTTCTAATTATTTTCCCCCTTCCTGCAACAACAAAAAGTAAGTATATAATAACTTTATGGTTGCCATATGATACACAAATGACTACAAATAATAACTAAAGAATAAAGCAAAATCACATCTAGCAATATAGATTAAATGCCCAATAATTAGTAAAGGGAATCTCAGTAATAATAAAAACGTAAAAGTACAAGATTACATATCTATACATAACAAAGCTCATTTCATTTTCAAATATCAAGTTCTTGGAATTTTATAGAATTTTTCAAGAGTCACACTAAATTTTTCTAGATGTAGACATTCATACCGAATGAAAACTATTTAATAATACACTAAATATTTTTGGCAAATACATACATATGTAATAAAGTACACATAATATTTTTCAATTAAATTTTCAAATGAACATAGCAATAATTATTTGTAAAAGGAAAAATGAACATTGCTGATTTAGATTTAAATTCATGATTATGACAAAAACAAGTGTCAAAACCTACAATTGAAACATTTGATTTAAAAACATTTACATTTTAATTACTGCAAATTATAATTAAAATCAGAATACAAAAGCAAAATCGAGATGAAAAGTAAAAATCAACTAATTTTTACTTGCATAAATTATTTCGGTTTTCAAACCTTATAGATTAAATAAAAAATATATAATTTGTTTTCCTTCTGCTCATATAAAAATTCTTCATAAGCAACTCAACCATTACACCTGAATATTCCAGACTTATGTTTATTTAATCATTCAATATTCATTTTAATGAAATATTAATACTTATTTTTATGTTCTAAAAGCTTTGCAATAATACAAATTGAATGATTAACTTTTGAATCTAGTTTCTCTTGCATAAATTATCCTAGATTTTTGCAAATTTATTCACATTATCTTCCAAATCATATCTTCTTTTTTCATTATAAATTTTCAATTTTAAAAGGTAGAACTTTAAAATTTTCCATAATTACATTTTAAAAATGTATATTTTTTACTTTACTCTAAATATAATATTTTTGCATGAAATTAATAGCACAACTAAAAAGATCTTTTCTAATTATTTTATTAATAACAGCTAATGTGAGATGGATGTGAAGGAAATGACACACTTAGTCTTGCTTAAATTTTCATATTTCTTACAAATTGCTGTTCACATGGAAATCATATTCAATATAGCCTTCACTATAAGAGGATAGGAAAAATAAATTAATTTCTTTCAATAACTAATAATTCACTCTATTTGTTAATAAATTTAAATGTGTGTGAAAAAAGTTTAATTTATCTTCAATAGGAGCAAAATATTCAACAAATTCCAAATCATACAGATGATTCAAGGGGTTTAAAAATATTTTATGTAGCAAAGAAAGTCTACATAAAATGTTTTTATTTAACAAAGAAGCATTTCAATTGTTATTTGTTGATTTAAAAATTGTCCAAAAATATGGTGCATTTTATTTCAATTATTCGATTCATTACTTATTACAGTTCAAGGATTTAATCAAGAAACATTTTGAGCTATAAAAAATTCTAAGATACTTTTCTATTCACTTATTTGTTATTGATATTAACAATGATTTACACAATTTAAATAAATCCTATTTTTATACTTTCCCAGACATTTAATGTTTGCAAATTTTAAATACTTATGATCTCTCACAGCAATGCATGAAATGTTTACAGTGAATCGTTTTTAGAAATAAAATAATCCCATTATATTTTGTCATAAATATATACCTGCCAACACTTAAAACTTAAAATGTAAAACTTTTTTATCACTTAAACTAATATACACAAGATAACCATTTACAAAAAAACTTGCTAAATACAAAAATTTAAAAAACAATGCTTAATAATTAATGTTAAAAAATATTTTAGCAAAAAAAAATTCACAATTTTGAACATCATGGATGACAATAGACCACACTTCCAATACACTTTAATTACACTTGTACATTAAAAAAAAATTAATTCTTTGAATAATTTTAAAATTTTACTAATTTAAATTAATTATTCAGTAATCATCCTGGCTAAAATCAAACTAAATTAAAAGTGGAAGAAAATAGATTTTAAAATTAAAGAAATTGATTCCCTTTAAATAAAAAACCATAAGATTTTTACCGATGACAGAAATCATTTTATATCTTCCTTATGATTCCTTACATATAAGCAGTATATATCTTATGATTTCTAATCTGAAAGTAGAAAGGTTTTATTATTTTAGACTAACTTGAGAACATGCACAATTTTACAGCTCAGTCGTAAGACCTTACAAATTATCCGAAAACCTCATAAGTGTTAATAAATTTAGCTAGCAGTTATAAAACTATAATATTTTATTAGTTTAATAGTTTTATTTCTTGAATCAGATAATATTGTCACAATATCAGATGTACTATGTCCTCTATGACTAAATCAGAAGATTCTTTTTGATTATTAGAATCCACTTCAAATAAAAGTATACTTCAAATTATAGGCAGCTTCATAAACTTAGTTACTATATCCTCCAGCAAGTTATACATGATATATTTAAGTTAATGAACTTGTAGATGTTGTGGATTCTGTATGCTTTCCAAATATCTTTAAAGTATAAAACAAAAGCAGACTTTAAGCTTTATTTATGGAAGATGATAAGAAAAGGAAGTTTCTTTTCTCTGGATATACTTTGTGTGTGTGTGTGTGTGTGTGTGTGTGTGAGTGAGAGTGAGAGAGAGATTTATTATCTTTATCAAAAGATTTCTTCCTAATATTCTAAGACTCCATTTGACATCTTTTTCTTTTTGAACTTGGGTTTGATGAATTGTACATTAATATCCGAATTTTTAGCTCCTATTGTTGGTATGTAGAAAGTTGGCAGGTTTTGTGCCTTTGACATGAGAAATATCAAAATGGCTGCTGAAAGATATATTAAAATCACAATTGTAAACTATGCAATGAGCAAACTGAGCTCTTTTAGAAGCTTTAATACATGAAAATTCTATACTGTAACTATTTTTTAAAGACTGAAAATGTGATTTATTAGTTTTATTAAAAATATGATTTATTAGTTTATTATTAGCCATTTTTCACAAAATACCAGCAACCACGCGAGTCACAACACAGGCAAAATGCTTGCTTTATGTTTTCACCCAAAAGAGTCTCAAAGTTAACTACACCCATCAACAACAGGCCTCCAATCACAACAGTTAAAATGAATAGTGCTGAGTTTTGCTCTGTGACTAAAGTAAAACCAATTTCCACCATCTATAGTTCCACAAGCTCATACGTTCCCCCAGTAGAAAAAGGGGTCACAATGTAAATTCTTTGACATTTCTATCAAACAGATAGGTTAAATAAAGTGCTAATTTCTATTCTTCACCACACTTAACAAGAAAAAATCGACACAATGTCATAGAACAATAAAAGAAATTTTCTTTTTAAACTTTGTGGAGAAGAAATGAAATGCATATAATACTCCATGCTATAGTAAAAGCATAAAACCTACCGATCTTGTCTAAAAATTGGCAAGTCGTCCCTTGTAATACTTCCCCATTATGAGTTTCCTCCACTCATTTCGCAACATTCATTACCTGGTGTATTTTTTTGTACCCTACCTCATTGTTTGCTATTTTCAGTATGATGTTTTTACATTTTTTTTTCCAAACAGACCATCTTAATTTGTTCCCCAATATTCTTTGTCATTTAATTTTTTCTCAACTGTTCTTATAATCACCTAAATCTTTTACAATCATTTTTTCCAAATTTTCGGATTTTTTTAAAATTTAAGTCTGGTTATCTGTTGCATATAATCAACAATAACAAGGTAATGGTCTATGTCAGCAACCCCTCCTCTAAAACTCTTAACATCAACAATATATGATGCATGTCTTTTTTCTCTTATGACATGCTCAATCTGGATTTTTGTTCTACTATCCTAGCATGTTTACGTATATGTTTGTATTAGAAAAAGGTCAAACTAATTTTCATATTATTACCAGAAAAATTCACTGTATAAGTACATTTACATTGTACAAGTCATGAAAACTGAACTTTCTAACTGTACTTCTAAAGTTATTCTCCTTTCCAATCTTTGCATTCAGATCTTACATTATTCCTTTGTATACTTTCATTCTTTCTGTAGAGTATCATAAAACCTGGGTTTGATGATACTTATCCTTATCAGATTCTTCTGTTGGTGCATTCATTGACAATCATATATTTACACTTTTCCTCTTAATCTTATGATCATGTTTAGTCATTGTGAAAGGCCTGAAATTGATAATGTTTCCTTCCAGGCACTTCTTAATACCAAATCCAGTTTCATAGCTATTTCATCTTGTGCCTTCAGTATTCAAATAAATATATCCTCCCACCTCAAAAAAGCCACTCTTCTTCCATCAAATCTCCTGAGCAGACAAAGGTCTTATTTATATCTATCTACATCTACAATTGTTTCATTCTTCCAGAGCAATATAAATTCTAAACATTCCATGCTCCAATTTTCAGTTATCCTATTTGTTGACCGACTGTTGTTAAGTTAACAGTCTAGTTTTGCTAAATTTCTGAAGGCTTCATAACAGAAGATTTTTTACAAGGTCGGATCATTAGCAACACACCGAATCCCCAACCTGGACCATTAGGGTTTTTTTTTTTTTTTTTTTTTTTTTTTTGTGTGTGTGTACAACCGGTTCAGAAAGTATTTTTGAAAGTAGCAAGCAACAAGTGTAATATCAATTATTTTTCATTTATCAGATATTACTCCTCAGATATTTAATCTTATTTTAACAATATCATATCATCCCAAAATCTGGTAGCCCAATTGTTTTGTCTCCAAAAGATCATGTACTTTAATCAAAGAGAAGCACTTAAGTACTAGCATTCTCAACTATTTCTTTCAGTCGTCTGTTAATGAGCAGTTCAGACTGGAAACAAATTAGATAAGAAACTAAAAAGAATACAAACACTTTTAAGCACTCAGACCATGATGTGAAGGGTTGCCAAACCCAACAGAGTAAAAATCGTTTTTATTTTCCCTGAATTATGTTACTTGTTTATTAAACTTCAAAGTTCTATACAGGGAAAATTTTTTACAACAGAATATTAACAGCCAGATTTCATTTGAAACCAAAACTGATTTCAGTTTGAACACCCCCCCTTGTTGAAAAAATGGGAACGTCTGAGCAATGATCTTAAAATGGCACCCAAAGCAACTTAATATCAGTCATTTTAGAGAGCTTTACAACAATGCTATTAATCACTTCAAGAAAACTTTAAAAAAAGAGAGAAAACAATTGACATTGAATATGGTTTTTAATGTCCCATAAACAAAAACTGAAAAGGACTGATTCATATGCAAGACTATACATATGTATTACTTCTTTTTAACAAACTTACTATAAGAAATTATACATCCTTTTTTAAAATTTAATATTTAGGTCCTTCAGAATGAATTCATCGATTTCACAAAAAATCTATGGTAAATTGACGATTGGTTAATGAACATAGGAATGAACATGCAATAAGTTATGTTCTTTCATTAAATGATCACTCATTATGTGTTGCAAAAATAAAGTGCAATTTTAAAAATTGTTAAATAAGCACACTTTTTCACCACAACTGAATTGCTTTACAATAGCACTTCTGGAAACAAGTGCTTGAAAGAGAGAATTTATAATGCTACATAACTGTAGCTGAATCCACTACATAAATGTTTAAAGATGCATAGAATTTCAGCCTTTAAAAATTCTTTTGGAGAAACAAATGAATTCAAAATTCCAGAGCATGATTTGGGTTCACATTCTTTAACAGGAACCACAGTTGTAAAAAAAAATTAATTATATTTTTTTGCAAATACATCCAGTAGTAATAAATATCATGAATTTTTTCTTTCACAAGGAATTTGACAGTTGATTTGCCTTTATTTGAAATACAGAAGTGTTTCTTACAAACTGGACAATGGGCATGTTTTTCAAAACCACACAAAAGTCAATGTTTGTAAGGCTTTTCTAGAATTTGTTGATCATTGAAAAGATACTTTCCCGCAAGAATATTAAATAATTTACTGTTGTTACTGACTTATTCCTTTTAATGTAGCTGCAGTCTAAGCTAGATCCACACAAGCCTAAAGATCTTCAAATAATCATAAACTAGAAGAGGATTCAGAAATGCCCTCCTTGTCAAGACCCACATAGTTCATCAATTGGCCCAGAGAGGCCTGCACAGTAGCATTTTGAATATGTCACATGGACTTTTTCCCTTTATCAAAAGAGGGGCGTTTAATGTGTCTGCTTGCAAGCCTACTAATGGTGGACTGATTGATACAACTCACGTTGATGGTAAGGGCACCACCTGGGCCTGCCAATTATAAAAGGGGTGGATCATGAGAGATTACTGCCCAGTCAATTTTTTTTTTTTTTGGAACAGAACTTACAGAAAGCCAGAATATTATTTGACACTGGTAATTTAGAGGCTAATTCCTTATCCAAAATATCAACCTGTCAGTCATAATTTATTTCAGAATTTACTTCATTGATCAAAAATCAAATTCATGTTGATTCACTGATATTCTATGCAATTTACACCAAGGAGGATATGGAAAATATATTTTAACTCAAAAATTTTATATTTAAATACTAATATTCAGTGAATTTCATACAATATAAAAAACAGAAACTAACAAAAAAATCAACTAAAATTGTCCTACTGATTGCTTCATATGACGATCTTATTGGATATTACTTCACCAACATAAATCGAAATACTACCTCTGGTTTTGATTGAACTGGGTCATCTTGAAATTATAGTGATTGAACTATATCTTTATTTTATTTTCAACATTTATGAATTCAACAACAATCTAATATTGATCATCCTCCCTTTATGGGTAACATTAAAAACTAACACTGAATTTCATATTGAAAATTTTAAAATTGAAACAAAAATCTCAAAAAATAAAATATTTTCTAACAAAAAATAAATCTGGGTTTAAAAAATTCCAGGTGTGATCATGATATTTAAAAAAGTTTCTAGGGCTCTTACAAAAAGATTTTTTTTCCTTCAAATTCCTGAAGTTTCAAGAAGTAATACAAAATGTGTTCAAATAAGTAGATTAATTAATGAATTCAAATTTAAAATCTTAATTTGGAATGAAAAAAACAAGCATTTACAATCACTCCTGAAATAAAATATTGCAGTAATTATTCAAATGTGTAGTAATACATGGCCTGATATAATTATATCAACCAGATGCCCCAGCATGGTGTAATTATAGAGGATTTACAGATACAAATACATTCTTTATCTATAAGAAGCCTATAACAGCTCACAACTCTAAACAAGATTATGTTAATTGTTTCAAACATTTTGCATTTCCCATTGCCAAATCTGTGGATTTAAGCTACCTGCAACACATCTGGAACCACCTGTTTCTGCAATGCAAAGTTAATTGACAGTATCTATAAAGTAATTATGGAGAAACCTACAATAACTAACTTTTCAAATATTGTTTGTAACCATTTTATTTTAGGATTTATTCTTTTTACAAAACATAGAATTGTCCTTTTATTAACAACAAAATCAGACAACTTTCACTTTATTTTAAGTAGAATGGATTTTTCCTTGCTTTTATATAAAGTACGTAATTATTTCTGGTCTTCTAATATTTTATATTTTTATCTGAAAATAAATTTTCAGATAAATTCACACATAATTTACAATTTACATATTTATTTAAAATATGTACTGTACATTATACCCATTATTTTTTTTGTCTTAATAGGGTGTGAAAAACTTTTAGTAATCTAGGAACTTGATTGAAGAGGATGTCTTCAAAAATAAAATCTATAAAACAAACCACCCTGTGTTAAAGTAATCTCAATATATAAAGTGATGCTTATCAACACTTTAAAGTACAGTTTAGACATTCACAAAAAACAAGAATTTTCCAAGGAAGAGAGCAAGCATAACATTTAACAAATCAGAAAATGTATGCTAGAAATACATCACAAACGATTACATATGAATTTTTTAACATAAATTTACAAATTAATGCAACAAGAAAAAGTAAAGACTTCACTTTGAAAAGAATTGTCATCCCTTCCCCATAAATATCTAATCCCTTCATTACTGTGGTTTGAAAAATCGGTCGCTAATGCAACAAAATCTTAACAATTAAAAAAGCAAGTAAAAATTTCAATAACATTTACGAAGTTAAAAAAAATTGAAATAAAGAAAATATTTACAATCAGATTCTCTGGAATTATCAACTTGCATTATTTACTTTCATAAGAATTTGAAACTTGTTTATATTTTAAATAGATTAAAATATTAAAAAATTTCTATTACTTCACATAAAAAATGATCAAATTTCCTAAAACTGATGTGAAAAAACATAATGCTTCAAAACTTTGAAAAACATACTTTCATTTTGTCAATAATGTTATTTGTGCCCAGAACATTAAACTTTTTTTCAGGGTGTTTTGCAGAATATTCAGCTGCCCAGACAGACTTTCCAGCTCCTGGTAGACCACACATCATAATCATCTAAAAATGGAATTTTTCATAATATAAATGCAGAAAATTTAACAGCACTCCATGTTTTATATATACATTATAGAAATAAAAAATACATGAAGTGAACCCCCTTATTTCACAAGCTAAATATTTTCAAAGGAAAATATAAATATTGAGTTAAGAACATAAGATCAAATCTCTCTAATATTAATTTTAAAAAAGTTCATTTAGAAGAATTACAAACTTACATAACAATGTTATCAATTCCTTCAGCTACTTTCCAAAAATATGAAAGTATGTATTATGCAATAGCTGGAAGGTTTAACAAATGAATATAAAACTTTAAGGGAAAACACAGATACAGAAAAGCATGCATATACATATTTTACAATGCTTACTTTCAATGTAAGATATATAACAATTGAATATTCTTATTACAACTTTAAAAAATAAGCTAAATTTTTTTCTTGTAAATTAATAAAAAGCTACACAAATTTTTGTAACATTTTCAACCACATAAAGAGCTAAAAAAGAACAATTTAATTAATAAATGATTAACCAATACTAAATAATTAGATGGAATTACAAATTACACTAAAATCATTAATTACAAACTTTTCATATTTTTACACAATCTAAGATGAAAATTTTTGACTGACATAACCTAAAAATTACTTCAGTCAAAAATTTTAATCCTAAAACCATTAATGCAAATAAATATGTATATCTACATTGTAAATAAACAGCAAAACAACCTTTTAAAAGGACTGTGTTTTTCTTAAAAATTACCATTCTTTAACTACTATGTAAATTTTAAAATGGAATTTAAAAAAAAAAATTTAGAGCAAAAAATAAATAAAAGCAATAGTTACATCAACAGATATTCTCTTTAGGAGCCCATAATTTTTCCATAGCAAAATAATGTTCAGATTAAGCAGAAAACGGATAAAATAGATTTGGTTAAATTAAATCGAATAATGTATAGACAAAGAACGTTAAATAAATAATGCAAAAGGTCATAGAATAACCAGTAATTATTTAAACAATTATTTTTAAATTTTGATTTTACTAAAGACAGAACAATTAAGAATTAAGAAAAAAATTGCAATCAGCAAAAAATGCTTGTTAAAACAAATATGAACTTGTCCATTTCATAATTTCAAAAATAAAATTGTTTTTAATTTTGCATAAAACCCTACTCAAAATGCAGATATGCAACTAATTTCATCAGTTATAAGAAGCTAAGTAGTATGGAAGGAACATGAGAATATATTTAATGAATACATTATTAATAAGATGACAAAAATGTAACAAAAATATTTAAACAGGTATGAACACTTGTAGAAAATATTAAAAATAATAATTATTTTTATATTTTCATATCATTAATTACATTACCACATAATTACATTTTATATGGATAAATTGGTTTGGTAGGTGTTTTATTGTCACTTTTAAAATACAACAGCTAATACTACTGGAAACGACGATTTAAAGTGAAATCTGAACCACTACAAATATCTATGCCCAAGGTGAAAGTCAAACCCATGAGCTGTTAAACTGAAGGGAGTCTATACATACCTTTAGACAGCTATTGCGGACAAAAAATTTCAGAGTAAAATTTAAAGATAATCTGACTAAAATTGATTTTTTCACTTGATCTCTTATAGTATAAAGTAGCACTCCAGTAGCTTCATACCACTTCCCATTAAGATCAGCAAAGTGAGACATCATTAGCTGCGGGCACAGTGATTGGGAGGGTAACAACATGATCTCCCTCACTGGGTTGTTGAAGCTCTATGGGTTGGGGACGTGTTCACGTTGATGTGACATCCAAAGTGCTTCTGCTGGTGTGGTGTGGATGTGGAGAGAAAGATAACCAGCTCAGGTGTAACCTTGTCCATTTGACAGTGATTCAAAATTATAAAGCATTTGATGATGGGTGAGTATACCAAACCTGTTAACCTAAGGTACAGTCTGGAGCTTGCTTGGACTGCTTTGTATGTATGAATAGTATAAAGTAGAGAGCTGCAGTGGCTCAGTAGCTTCATTCTGCTTCATGTTCAGATTAGCAAAGTGAAGCATCTATTGCCATGGGAATGATTGGAAGGGTAGTCAAGCATTCTCCCTCATTGCATTGCTAAAGGTCAATTGGTTAGTGACGTGTCCACGTTAATATGAGTTTTCCAAAGTCCTTCCAATGGTGTGGTATTGATGTGGAAAGGAAGGGGGCATCTCAAGTATGACCTTGTCACCTGACCCTGGTTCAAAATTACAAGGCACTTTTCCAAACCCCATTACCTTAAGGTACAGCCCAGCACTCGCTTGCACCACTATATATGCATAGTACTGCAGAATTAGAAAAAGAAAATTAAAGTTGTGAATTACTTCTACAAATTAAAAGGGCCTATGAATCAATATTTTAAGAATTGCAAGAAAATTCTTTTTTATATTTCATGAAATAATTTTTGAATATTTCACACAAAAGATATCAATTTTATTAGAATAATGATTTTTATACTGAATATAAAAACAGGAATTCATACCAAATGAAAAGCTTTTTTAATAATATATATTTTTGACAACAATCAGGAGAAAAACTTAATATCTTGTTACTAAGCAAAAAAAATTATTGGATTTTGTATGTTGTTCATTTTATTCCCAACCATTTTCCATAAAAATCTAATTAATTGAATCTTAAGAAAAACTTAAATATTTACTGGAAGACACCAAGATATTAGAACTATTTTTGAAACAACATGGAGGATAACTTGAAAACCAAAGATACACATACAGAAATGTACATCTATTTTCTGGAATCTACACACCAAGTGCTAAAACTACGGTCTTTGAGTGTGAAGCTTTCTATTTGATACCTGCCACTGGTAAAAAAATAGGTAAAATTGTGCTTTTAATTACATACATATAAAGATGGGTGCTTGGAAGTTTTGAAGTTTCCTTACATATAACACATGAATACTGTACATTTTCAGTAACTTTTTCTGAAAGGCAAAGATTAGGTGAACACACAAATGTATTATATCAGCCTCCAATTGTTAAGCTGTTTACTATGAAATATCCAAGCGACCATCTCTTGTTAAACAGTAGTTAAGGTTGACTACTAAGCCTATCATTCAATTATTACTATTAAAACAATTAATCTTCACTTGAGATATATAAATCTCATTACAAGAAAAGGAAAAAAGAAAACTTATAAATTTATTTCTATATATGAAGTCTATTTCTATCGGAACTGCTGATAGACTAAGTCTGCCATTAAGCTCCAAACAGAAGAGCACTATATAAAAAAAACATGCAAAAATTGCTTTTTTAGGTTTTATTTTATTACTATAATAAATTTTAATTCTAAAAAAATATTTTTTATAAAAACATTTGGATGAAAACTATTGCATAATGGTAATATTACATAGTTTTTGTTTTATGACATATCTGCATAGTGTGCATGTGTGAAATTCGCTTTTAGTGCTAGTAACCCTTGAAGCATTTCGATTATTTGTTTTCATTTCATTACAGTCTAAGAATTTGAAGTGGATGATTTAATGTTAGTGTATTTATTTATTTTGAAAATTAAGGTTTTGAATAATAGCTTGCACAGAATTTTTTATTACAAGTTTCTTAAGAAAAACATATTTTGAAAGTTTATAAAATAAATAAATTTTCATAAATTGTTTTCATTATTTTGAATTATTATTTTTCTTCACAAAATATATATGGATATGTAATCATTCCGAGAACATCATGGCATATACTGCCTCCATTGATTCTGCAAGCAATGATTAGGTAAAATATTTTATGCATTTAATTAATACAGTTGTTGTTTGCAATATTTTATGCTTTAAGTATATTGATTATAAATATTTCATACATTGGTATTTAAATTTATTTAGTATGGTGATGTTGATTAATTTGAAAATCCAGTTTTTATGTTTTATTACATTTAAGATTTATCTTTTATTGGCAATTTTAAATTGTGGCTAGATTTTTTTAAAGGTTGGAGCTGCTGTCTGTATAGTTAAAATTTGAGTTTGCATAAAAGCATTTTATTTATGTCACAGAATTAACTTTACTGCCTGGTTTAATGCAGTCCTAGATTATGCTACACTGCACTTTTTATTAATATGGGTTCTACTGGCTGATTAAATCGAGTTCATAAAAATCTTTTATTTATATTACAGATTTAGCTTTATTTCCCAATTTAATGCAGTCTCAGATTGTGCTACACTATTTTTTTAAATGGTGGACATCTGTGTCCTATTAATTAAAATTTACTTTTTCATAAATATGCAATTTATTTAACATGCAGATTTAGCTATATTGCCCAGTCATACCTATTGCAGATAGTGTGATATTTAATTTATATTTGCTTTTTTATTATGCAATCTTGGTGAAATCTAGTTTCTCATTTTTAGAATTTTAATACTTCTATAATAAGTAATTTTAATGAAATATTCAACATATTGATACTTGAAATTTAAATAAGCGAGCGATTACAAAGTTGAAGTATGAACTCAATTGGTATTAGATAACTGGATATTGAGTGTAATGAAACAATTTTGGTTGGCAAGATAACTGGATATTGAGTGTAATGAAACAATTTTGGTTGGCAAGATAACTGTGCAGCATTTAGGGCAAAAATATTCTCATAATTTTTCATTTTTATTTATATATAAAAAATATATTTACACAGTTTACTTAGACATTTTTCATTTATTAAAAACAAAAAAACATGGTTTTGAAATCTATTTGAATATCAGTACAATTTGTCTATACTTATTCAATAAAATATTTAACTATATGAAAAAAATGACACTTTTAAACAAAAATAGCAATAATAAATTACCTCACAATCTTCTTTTCTTTTGGGTGGTCTTGTGCCAATAACTCTTATTTCTATTGGAGTGCAACTTGCGAAAACAAAATCTTTAATAATATCAGGTAAAGAAAAATATGGCTTATCCTGAAAATTAAGACTCCAAATTATGTCCTTGGGATGAATGGACAGATAAAATCATTTTCTAATACATATAATATATATATTAATATCTAAACTTATATAAAAAAAATAGATTATCCAAATGTGGAAAGAAATATTTAATTTCAATAACAGAATTCAGATTTTCATAAATACCCTTATGAAGCAGTAAGTCTTTTTGACAATTCATATACACACATGCATCAGTTTAAAATTTTAATTCAAAAAATCACTATTTAATGTAAGCAAGAATGATTGCAAATAAGAATTTAACTCCAAAACTAATAATAACAAAAAAAAATATTAGGCTGATTATGCTTATTATTTTTAAATGCAAACAAACTGAATAAGATAAAAGAAATTATTATTCTAGTTTTAATCATTCATTCACTTAAATACTCATGAAACTCCATTTTGATATGAGTATTTATAAGTACAAAACAATTTCATTTTTAACTATACTGATATCCAAGTATTTTGTGGCCAATAATAACATTTCTCTCTTTTCATAACTCTCTTATATTTATAAAAATCACAATTTCATCTTGAAAGACACAATTTCATCTTGACGCTTGTTAAAATAATGCAAGGTAAATACATTACTATAGTGAATATTCATGAAAGGTGTTGAGCATTTAAATTTTTTTCTTATTGTCACTGTTCATTTTATTTATAGAATAAGATTACATCAATTTGAACAAAATAAGCCCCAACTATGGAATATGTCTGACTAATTTTGTAAACAAAATGTATTTTAACATAAATTAAATAAAAACTTTGAAGACTTTTTCTGTTTGTAACAAAAGCAAATTTATAAAACACAATTGCATTTTGCCTTACTAATTAAGTACACAAAACCATTACAAAGTATGGTAATTGTGTAAATTCCCAGTTCATTAGCACAAATATTACCTAAGTGACACCAAATCATTTCACTGTTTTTCAGTAGATACTTAAAGAAAAATAAAATATAAAGTTGAGTGTGTTAAAAAAAATTGCCGCATACTTTATTCGCAGATAGCATGTTTTCCTGTATATAATAATCCACAGCACCATATTATCAGCAGGAACTTTTTGAGCAAAAGAAAAAAAACACTGCATAACCAGTGACAAATAAAATTAAAAGTGCATGGTATGATTAAAAATATAACAAATGGTAGCGAAAAAATATTTATTATGAAAAAGATCTGTTTGGATCCACCTCAACACAAAGTATGATAAACTGAGGTGAGAATGCTACATTGATCAAGATCCAAGAAAATTTTAGTACAACTTATCGATTTTTAATAACTATCAAAATGAGGCTGGTCATATTTCAAAAATGAAATATATTTCTATCATTAATAATTGAATGAAAAAAATTGATTACTCTTAAACTACACATTGCATATATTTTTTTCTTTTGTACAGTGCAAGCCCTGTTTTTCATCTCACATTAACACATGTTGCCATTTTTTTAATTTTCATTACCTATAGCTTTTAGTTTAAAATTTGCTCTGTAACTTAATAGTTTTCACTTCCACATGAGATTTCCAGAGTGGAACATCTTGGGTTAAAACAGCGCCGAAATGGCATTAGCTAATTGTTACACCCTTCCAAGGAACCAAATTCATTCTTGAACGTGAATGGACAATGCTAATTATAGATAAAATAAGTCAGCCAAGTCATGACGCCCTCATTTACACAACTTTATTAATGAAATGCTGTTTATGTTTATAAACAGCATTTCTTTCAAAACTTTATTGTAAGCTTTTTGGATGGAGAATGTTCTTTATCAGATTATCCATGGCAGAGTATAATACACACAATATTTGAAACTTTATTAACATATAATCTGCGGATGGTACAGGAAAATATGGTATTTTAAAAATGACATAATTCATTAAAATTAAAAAACCTAAAAACAACATCTCTTTCAATAGTTAGCATTTACTTGTTATAATTTTTAATGTTATGATGACATTATTTGTTTTATTTCAAGTGAAGTTTAATATTATTCTGGCTAAGACATCTTTTTAGATGCCAGAATATAATACTTTTTAATATACGCAATAACATTCTGCTCTGAAGATTGCAGATCTCAAATATTTATCATTTTGTAATACAAAAACAGCAAAATAACTATTAAAACTGAACTTTTGTTTAACAAATGCAAATAGATATTAAAATTACAACCATATACTTGGAAGTTTTTTTATCAGCAAAAAACCAAGTTACGCTCTGTGATTTTTATTTCTTGGTCAAAAGGATTTCCTGCATATTCTAGATAAACAAATAACACTGTACATTTTAACAGTTACATAAGCTTTCAATCACATACCTTTTGTCCAAAATTAACTTCAAATGCTGTATTTTTTGTTAAGATGTGAGGAAAGAGAGCTTGGCCCTTAAGTTCACTTTTGTTAACTTTATAAGCCCAGCCTAAAAAATTTCCATTCTTTGCGAATCCAATTTGTATGGGATCTGTATCCATATTCTAAATATTGAAGATCAAAGAATAATAAGTGACAAAAAATTAATGGTACATAATATTTACATCAAATTAGCCTAATTTCAAACAATCAACAGTAGAAAAATTAATTTCATGAAAATTAAAGTAATAATTTTTCAACGCATAAGACATCTTTCAATGAAAATTTCTAATGTCTTTATGTTTCATTTCTATCATTTATTTAAATTCAAACTTTAAATATGATATTTAATCTTTTTCAGAAACAAATAAGGCATATGTATTTTATCAAGACATGGCAGACAATAAACAGTTTTAATATAAAAAGTAATTAGACTTACAAAAGAAAATTTTCTAATTGTACTTTTGCTAATCCTGATTCTCAAAATTTAGATGAAAATAACTGAACAGTAAAATTTAAAGAAGAGTTTTTTCTTCATGACATGTTTTGCTCTAAATAACAGAATAAAATTTTCAATGAAATAATGGAGTAACCAAAAATGATTTTACTCAATATCATTAAAATGACTAGTTTTTCTGTTGAAGAATAAAGTATTAATATCTGCAGACATAATAAAATTAATTTGACCACTAAAAACAGTAATTCTTTAAAAAAATATTCAAAATTTAAATGAACATGAATGTTTTACAGTACACTTAAAAAAATTTAACTTTTAATAACATAATAAATTTTCTATATATATTTTGCATTCTAACTAAACTTTCTCTTAAATTTTGGAATAACATTTATAAATTATTCACCAATATGTCATTTTTGCACAAAAATAAAACATAAAAACGAGAATAGAGAAATTTTTGATGCAAAATTAATTTGGTGCTAGGTAGTTTTATCTTCAAGATTTTGCTTTCAACTAAAATATTTTTTTTTTTTTTTTTTTGCAACTTTAAATTTTAAGTCAGTATTTTTTCTCATTTTCAGATACTTAAAGCAGTTATAAGTTTAGAGGACCTAAATATGGGAACTTGGCATCATTTCCTAGATGATTAATTAAAAAAATTCATCAATTATTTACATATATATTGTAACATAAGAAAAATGAAATGTATAATACAGCAGTCTTCATTTCATGCAAAACTAAAATAAAATGTAAGTATGGAGAAATATAATGAAAAATTAAATAGGAATTTTTTAACATACCAAAACACCTAAAACAACATCGCCAGACATGAAAGGACCATCAAAATCCTTAAATTGACAATTAGTGGATATTTTTCCAGTCCCACCATAACCATATGATAATGGATCCTCACCTACAATACAAAATTATTAATTGTCAATAAGTGAAGAACATTTAGTTTAAAACATATTGATTGGTTAAAATTTTAATAAATAAAATCCAAACAACTAATAAAATAACTAATTTAAGTCAAATTTGACAAAATATTTTTTACTATGCTATTGTACTAAATGTTTTAGAGGAATTCAAACTACACTAAGATTCTTTAATTAAACTTAATTAAATTTAAACACATGATTAAACCCCAGGCTCATATTAAATGACAAATTTTATTTCCCACTTAAATGTAATTAACAGATGGCAGTGCACATGTGCAACACATGGGGCATGCAGTACCAATATTCACAAATACTTTGGCAGGTAGGTCTTCTCAGAATAACTTTCTGCGTAAATACATTCAAACAAGATTTTTTCTTTCTTGATAGTGTTCCCAGCTTTTTTGTTTTCAGTGAAGAATAGAAATATGGTCATGACTTCAGGAGAATAAGAATTTTTTCTGAACCAGACACATACTCAAGGGGTTATGATGTTATAGACATTCTTGCTAAGTCTTGGTACAGGCATTTCTTCTGAATTTTCTTGCACCTTCAAAATCTCCCAAATGATCCCTTGTGCTTCATGTTCTCAGTCACCCTCATTTCTTCCCTTTCCATTGCATTCTCTCCATAAAACATGTAGTACCCACTTACAAATAATTACAACATTGACATCCATAAGAATAAATTATAAATTATTATAGTTTTTATACGATTTTGTTTTCATTGATCGAGCAAGGAATATTCTATGTAGTGTTTTTAGACAGGGGTCAATAATCAAACAATAACAGTAAATTAATAATTAGCATTGCTCCTTAGCTTGTTTGTAATTGATCAAAACAAAATTCGCATTTCAAAATTTCTACATAATACCTAATATAACCAATATATTTAGTACAAAAATCACTTATGACAAATTTAATCTTCTATAAGAAGTGCAAGAACTTACATTGTCTTTTTGTATTACTTATATTGAAAGTTAGTTGATTTTTGAGATCCCAACATAAAAAATGTAAATTCAGTCTTCACTCCCCCTATAACATGCAAATACACAAAAATTTCGATTATAAATTATAACAGAAAACTCGAAATAAATACTGATATTAAATATTGCTGATGTCAAAAATTCTAAGTTCTTGCATCTAAAAATCCCAATTTATAGTTTATAGACTTTAAATCAACAAATTAAAATTTCAATTCTCCAACTTAGCCTTAATCTACCTAACTATAAGATTAAAACTTATCAGTCAACTTCTGCACACAATTGAAATTTCATAGAAGTGCAATCATTTAACACATGCTTCAAAATTTGTCACATTAAGGAAACCATTTCGGCATTGTAATTTGATTTTGCATACCATTTCATTTTGAATATGACATGCATTCAAACAGGATCCAAGCATAAAATGATACGAAGTAGCTTAAAGAAATTTTGTATTTCAATAAAATAATGAACAAGAACAATAGAAAATTAAAAAAAATTTTATTTTTTTATAATTTATGCAATTGAAAAAGGTACCAAATCTAAAGTTAATTCAAAGATTTAAATTTTTCAAAGTCAAAAAGTTGTTAGAAGTTAGTTTTTTTAAATATTAGAAATGATGCATCTAGTACAATAAATTAAAACAAGGATTTTCGGGAATTTAATTTCTACAAAATGCTCTGCACTACTCTTTGATCGTAATGATATGAAGTTTGAGCAATAGACATATCAGATAGTGTTCTCATGATATTTTTAAATAGTACTGTCATTGACAAAACACTCAAAGGTTCTCTATGAATATTATACTTTTTGACAAGTTTCAAATCAAAATAGTATGTTTCATAATGCAATCTTTAGATATGTCAAGGTTTTGAGATTTTCTTAATACACTTGATTCTTTAATCCTTTTCAGAACAACCAGTTCAAATGCACAATTGAAAAAACGTCTCCTACACCTAGGAAGCCCACATATATACCACATGCACAAATGAACTGACATTGTAAATAAGCACTTCCGGATAAACAGCTTTTAAACATGAATTAGATACCTAAATCCACTATTAATTTAATACTAACACAATGCCTAATTTAGTTATCATGAGCTTAGCTTTAGGATGGTAACGTTCTGTTTCTTCACATATCGAACCTTTTAGTATTTTATTCTTCAGATAGAGTAATGTAAATTAGTTGAGAGCATATAGATATTTTATTCTTCGTAACAATATTTTAGCTACATCAAAAGAGTAAATAATAAAGTTCATTCAAATATACAGTAAGATTGTTGTCATCTTTTGCATAGCAAAACTCTAAGAAAAAATTTAAAATAGAAGACAAAAAAAATAAAATTTAGTAGGTGTTACATATTCTGGTTTAGAATAGCCTTATAAATATTTTCTATAATTTATTTTCATAATATGAAAGGTCCTTTAGGGCTGTGTCAGTTTTCTTAAAATTTAAGTTACTTTTGGATACACAAATAGAGTTAACTCTCTTTTATTTATAAAAGAATTAACATCAAATTATGGTGAAAAAACGTTATTGATCAGAAGATGAATATACTCAATGATTAATAAATCATTTATGTATTGAGTTGTTCAGAAAGAATATTTTTTTGTATAAATGAAAGAAAGTTTTCGTATAATAAACAAATACTTTATTAAATTATATATTGGCCATACTGGTCCAACACCTTTTGCCATCTTTCTAGTAGTAGCAAAATTCCAAGCTCATAAAATTTTGGGTCTTTGCTGACAAAAAACTGATCGAGGTGGTTTTTAAACTCCTCATTTGAGGTGAAGGTTTTACCATCTAAAAAATTTTGGAGTGACCAGAACAAATAATAATCCGATGGTGCCAGGAATGGAGAATATGGTGGGTGTGGCATTTTATCCCATTCAAGCTGAAAAAGCTTTTGGCAAGTTACCAAACTTGTGTGATGTTTCGCGTTGTCTAGGTGAAACACTACACCTTTCCTGGTGATTAGTTCTGGCCTTTTCTGTTGAAGTGCATCATTCAGTTTGTCTAGCTGATGACAGTAGACTTCTGAATTAATTGTTGTGTTATCCGGTAAAAGCTTAAAAAAACGATTCCTTTAAAATCCTACCAAACAGACAGCATCCCCTTTTTACGGTGAATATCGGCTTTGGAAATGGTTTCAGCCGATTCATCTTTTTTGCTCCATGACCTCTTGAGTTTGACATTGTTGTACACAACCCATTTTTCGTCCTCAGTGATGATGTGCTTCAAAAACGGATCATTTCCGTGAAGTTTGAGAGAAACGAATCGCAGACGTCAATGCAGTGACACAGATTTCTCTCTGTGAGAACATGGGGAACCTATACATTAAGCTTCAAGGATAATTCCAGGCCTTTCAAGTGGTCAAAAACTGTTGTTATTCTCCAGTTGGCATCAGCAAATGCCTTTATCAGCTTCAACCGGCCTTCCCGAATGTGGTGAACCTTCAACATCAAAATTGCTGGATCAAAATTTAGCGAACCAGTTCTGCCACTGGCATACTGCCAACACACCTTCTCCATACATATCGGTCAATTTCTTTCTGTCTTAAACAGCATTTTTACCCTTTCTGTAATAAAACAGTAGGATATGTTGAAAATGCTGCTTATTGCTCTCGATATTTAAAAGGGCACCAACCAAAAATTATTGAGTAGAATTAATTGGAATTTTTTGTCAAATATATCAAAATACACAAAAAATTGAACCCCTTATCAAAATACCAACTTGGACAGCTTTTTGATTCAATATGTTCACATAGACTTCATTGGTTCACTTTCTGCTACAAAAATGATTACTCTAAATACTTAACTTTATTGATTTTCACAATGTCACAAACCTAATCTTTTAGATATCCCTCATGTCACTGTTACAGAAGCATTGTAAGGAGCCTTCTGTGATGACCATTGATCAGGGACACCAATGTGAGGCTTTACTCTTCCTTATACCAGACACTCAAATACCTAAATGATTCTCAAAAATCACTCGAGTTTTCAAAGATCCATGACTGAAGCTTCCATCTTTAGTCAAATTATTTGATTAAATAGCTCCATTAGTCCCTGATAATGGACATTATAAGCCTATCTATTGAATAATGGACTGATTAGTTTGTCATGAAACTGTCACTTTTTGCACACAAGGGTTAAGACCTAAAGTAATAATGGATTTGAATTTCATGAAACTTACAGATTTTGGTTGTACAACTGCAATTTTTGGAACCACAACCTGGTGGCCTTGTGAATTTTTAAATAATGATAAATAGCCCATTTTGTCACATGAATATAACAGAGTCCATACAGATTTCCAAAAATCAAATTCTGGGAGTTTCAGGATTTCCAGGAGGTATTGACATTCATGTTAAATAATTTTTAAATTTAAAAATTGTCCTTAACAATATATGCATATACATAAGTATATGCAACATTTTTTAATTAAATTTGTAAATAATAAAAATAAATTAATACAAAAATTAATGAGAATATTTTTATTTAAGTTAGAGTTACATTTAATGATTATTTCAAAAGATTTCAATGAAGTTACAGCTACAATAGAAAAAATTTTTATTTATAAATTAATATTCTATACTTTACTGAATTATACATTGTATAAAATCATATGCAATTTTAGTTTTTAAATATCTTCATTATTAGATTCTCATCTAATAAATTTATTGAATATTAACATCTTTTCACATAAATATACTTATGCAAAACAAAATAAATACAGCTATTAGATAAAGTTTCAAGAATGTGACTTTTCTCCTAAATTATTATTTAATAAAAGCAATTCTAAATTTTTCTTCTGTTTACTTTCAAATTCTTTTAAAACTATACAAATTCACATCCATATATTCCAGGCTTTTCTATTCCTTTAATCACTTGGCAGATTTTCCCATTTCATTGTTATTTACACATGCACAGTAATGCTATTAGAAAGCAGCAGTGACATGTGCTAGGAATAATTGTTGGTTCACTAAAGCAGCAGTGACATGTGTTTGATTTTAAAATTAATATTAATTTACCGGTTCTTTCCAGAATCTTCAACATGTGCTGCATGTACTGTAAATTTTCATAGCACCAGTAATAAAATCAAATAAGTCTTTGCTAATTATTATATAGTTGACACTATATGTGTTTTGAATGTAATCAAAAATAAACTTGACCACAATTAATTATTTAAATTTTCAACTATCAAATTTTCATTCACAAAAAACTTACTTTTAAGTGATGCTTTATTACAAGAAAATAGTAAATGCAAATTAGCTACTTCCATAAGTGATAATAATTTTTTTCTACTTAAGATTAAGTTAAAATAAACAGCATCTATTCTATCTTTAATAGGACCAGATTTCTCATCAATAAAATCTTGAAATCTTACAGTTGGCTGCACTCATTTAATTTCTTCCAAAAAATTCTTTTTTTTTCCCCCTTAATCATGCAAAAGCATTTTTTTTTTTTTTTTTTTTTTTTTTTTTTTGCTTTTCCAGTCTACTGGTCATTGAAAAGATACTTTCCACCAGGCATATTAAATTATTCATTTTCATCTTTATTTCATTAATAAACAATCAAATTTGTCACTGAAAAGATACTTTCCACCAGGCATATTAAATTATTCATCATTATTTCATTAATAAACAATCAAATTTATCTGGTTTCACTGAAATTATAAGCAATTTTCACAAAGAAAGGTACATTTTAACTGAAAAATTTAACATTTAAATATTAATATTCAGTAAATTTTATCCAATAGAAAAAGAATCAATTAAAACTTCCTCTTGATTACATCGCATGAGATATTTATTAGTGATTCTTCACTTCACACATGTAAATCTAAATGCTACATCTAATCCTGATTGAACTGGATTTTTATGAAACTATTGTAGCATAATTATATTTTATTTTCATCAACAGTTATGAATGAAATCCAATATAGATCATGCCACCATCTAGTGGAAACAATAAAAGTTAATACTTGATTTGGTTTTTGAACAATTTTATTGAAAATTTTAAAACAAAGAACTCTAAAAATTAAAATATTTTCTCAAGAAAAATGCATCAAGGTAATTAAATATTCTAGGGTATTTCATGACCTTCAAGGAGTCAATTCAAAATTCCAGATGTTTCGAGGACCCTTAAAAAATTTTCAATTCCCAGGAGTTGTAATAACCCTGATAAGTGAAACTATTACGAAAGCACATGCAAGCATTTGATTCTATATTTTTCAAGTCGTGCAGATAAAATGATCTATCTTTATGCATCAGAAGTTAGTAACAATTACTAATGTATTTTTTCCCTGTGCCATGCTGAGACATCCTGAGATGACTCATCTTTCTTAATAATTGGCAAGAGGAAAAACTTATATCTTAAAATGAATGACAAAAATTATCTCTCAACTGATAGAGTAAAACTAACAAACATATAATAAAAACTTAAGTTATATCTTTGAAATCCCTACAAGATGGTTTGCAGACAACTCTCATCATTCGAAACAATATCCCCTTCAAGGAAACTTGTAACAGAATTCAATTGTAGCAGAATTGCAAAAGTTGCAGATACACATCATCTGGTAATTATATATACATTTTCTTATAGGAAATCATTAACACTGAGAGACAACATTAGTAATTATTTATATAGAACTCAAAATGATTTTAACTTCATCACAGATGAATTGAAATTATTTGGATTTAAATATTACAAAATAGATTCTTTGTTTTTTGCAATTCATAAATTTTCTTTTTTAGAATCTAAAGATGCAGCAATCATTCTCATAAAAAAATTCAACAATTTTATTATTTTGCATCTAATCTATATGCAGTTTCATCAATTTTCAATGAAAAGAAAACATTTTTCAATTTGCTCATTAAATTCACCATTTGCTCATTAAATTCACCTTAGACTTTCAGCTACACCATGAGTCATTAAACATTTTGCACAAGCTGTAACCAATTTTATTCTGAACAAAGTTAAAGTATTATTAGCTTAATCTTTCTGTGAACTCAATAATTCTTAAAATTAAAATAAAAGTAAAACAATTTTCAGTTAAAAATGAGATGATAACAGATTTATACTTAACAGCTTGATCACATACAAGAAAATTTCAGATCTCTAAGGGCAATGTCACACTTAGTCTCATCACACAAATGTCAATGGTGTGATGAGAATAATAAAACACACTGAAAACTTCAAATAAACTAGACTCTAACGATCGTTTTAACTAAACTATTTACACATAATGATTGAAAAGAAATTTTAGACTTAATTAAAAAAATTTCTCTTGAAGCATAAATTTTTATTCTATATTTTATTCTTATAAATTAAAATATGAATTAATTCTTTTTTTAAATAAAATGGAAATTTGTCTAGGATGGGAAAAGTTGCATGCATATATATATATATATATATATATATATATATATATATATATATATATATATATATATGATGAAAAAGATTTGTTAGTATAGATAATTTCCTCTGCAACCAATTCAATAATAGATACACAACTATAGTCTTTTATAGAACAGCAATATTTCAAGCTTCTTATCATTCACTAATTCTTTTTCATGTTAACTATCTCTTTGTAGTCTAATGACCACATTGAATGTTTCATCTTTATTATTAGTTTATAATTGAAATAAAAGTAAACACCATACGTTTAAAAGATTTTTCTCATTCTTTTAATCAATTATGAAAACATAATAGAATTAAATGTTTTTAAAATTTAAGTATTTTTACATAAGTATTTATTTACAAATTCAAATGAAAATTCTCTTGATTTGAACACAAATTTTAAAGCTAAGTCACATTGATAGCCATTCAAACAATAAGCAACAGAAGAAATTATTCTGTGCTTTGCTCCCAAACTTCAAAGCTAACAAAAACAGTAAATGGACACCAAAATTTAATTTTGTAAAGAAAATAACCCAGAATTCATAACAGCATATACCAAATAATTTTAAACAATCATATCATAAAACACAGTTTGTAAACCAACAATATCAGAAGACAACTGGTAAATACCCCAACAAACATAGACACTTTCTCAACAGAATCCACATTTCTAAAAATGTCCACTAATTGAATTCTGCCAGTTTTTTTTACCCCATATCAAGGCAAGAACAATATATCATTGATATTTGCCTAATTTTTTTTCTCAGCTTTCAGAAAGTTCTTACAGCATAAGAGTCCTCTTCATTCTGATAAAAAATGATAGTTTTGTTTTCTAAGATTAGCATTGAAATGGAAATACCATTTATACAGTATTATATTGCACACACAATTATCATTTGTTGCACACCTGCTCTATTTCTGGCAAGGCAAATATCGCAAGTGTTAAGGCATTATCTATCAATGACTTTTTGCACTATTTTTAAAAATCCTGTTTACATAATATGAAATGTCCGTTTTCCGAATTTCATGCCCTTGTTACTTACATCAATAATTTGCATTACCCACAGATACAAGTGGAATTTCATTTTTAAAAACAATGTATTTTGAAAATGTCACACACAACTTCTTTAAAATTTATTTAACAACAAAATATATACAGCATAATAAATGTGAATCAATCATTATTTATACATATATTCATTATAGATAATTGTTCTAAATAGTTTTATGTGTATGTTAACTCCCTAAATCAGAACATTTCTAAAACCTTTCATTGAAAACAAAATGCTGGTAAAATTTTTACAAACAAAATCTAATAGGTAAAATAAAATGCCATTAGATTCTAGGAAAATTATGTTTTGATAATTATTAAAGCATAATACAAAATAATACAGAAAATTACATTGTATCAAGATTATAATTGCTGGTTTCTGTTTAATACTTGATCTAAAAGATTTGGATAAAAATGTTATAGATTCAAAAAGACAGTATGTCAATAGATAGTATGATGACCAAATTTTCAACATTTAAAATTCAAATAATCTATCTCAAATTATAAATTGTATAAAAACTACAGAAAAGCTACAATTTTGTTTATATATTTAAAAAGCTTTTCTGACTTACCCAGTTGTAATGTAGAGCTTTCAACAGAAAAACCAACTCTAACAACATGAGGATTAGGCTCATCAGATGGTAGATGAGAAACATCCAAATAATCTAATACCTAGAAACAAAATCATTTTATGTAAACCTAATTTTTGATACAGTTAAATTAATTGCATGTGCATTTAAAAATAAATCTATAAATAAATTACATAATAATTTATGTAGATCAAACAAATTTCTTCATAATTGTTTGAATTTTTCACTAAAATCTCAATTTTATAACTATGAACATCTTAATAAAAAATAAAGTGAATGATCATTGAACAAATTGCAATGCATTTTTTTACAAAGATTATAAAATGATATCAATATATACCAATTTAAAAAAATATATGAATATTTTAATAAAACATGGTCAGTACATTCATTATCATCATAGATATATTAATCAAGCAGTCAAAATTTAAAACGAAGATCTTTATTGATTTGGAAAAAATTATACAAATTTCTTTAAATATTTTTGTAATTTCATGCAAATTTCACCAAAAGTATCATTTTCAGGCTTATTCATTTTAATTAAATTGTTGGATATTTACAGAAAAATCAGGCGCAGCAAAACATTTATGAATATACAATGAATACTAACATGCATTTTCTTTTAGACTAGAAAATATTGGTGTGAAACATATCTAACCATGTTAATTATAGACTTTTTTCTTCTTCTTAAAGGATAATAGTTTTATTCTAAAATTAAAACAATTTTTACAGTAAAATTACCCTTGATTAAAACTATTTTAATATAGGATCCTAAGTTTGAACAAATTATGAGCAACCATATAAAAAAGTTGTTAAAAATCGAAAAAGTAACAAAAATTTACACTAATGCATTAAGCAAATAATTTAAATTATTTTTATAATTAATATAAGTATAATGTGTAGAGATACCAAGAGAAGAAAGTGAGTGCAACAAAAATAATTCCTACTTTAAAGAAAACCCCAAAGCACACTTTAAAAATGTATTAAAAGAATTTTTTTCATAAAGCATCTAAATATACAAAAAATCACTGAATACTTTTCTTATTCAAATTGTTCAATGATTTTTCAATGACACAGTCATTACAAAAACTGTTCATTAATAATTTCTATAACTGTCAAGTAAATTCTTTTTCAAATTTTTCATTTACAAAATATTTTATAAATTTACATGAGTTGTAAGATTGTTTAGAATTTAATGTACAAAATGTGTACATCAATTTTATAATTAATTAAAAATCATTGTTTAAATATATTCATAATTTTGATTAATCAATTTATAGTTTCAGCAAAAACTTAAGAAATATTTGTGAAATGTTTTCCTATAATTAAAATTCAAATAAGATTCTATTAAAGTTTGCAGAATTTGAATGACTTATTTTTAAAAAAGACAATTTTGATTTAAAAATAGACAATTGATGAAAACATTGGATTCATTATCTTACAGCACTTATTTTTAAATCAAACTTGCAAATTATAACTGGTAACATTTCATACTTTTCATGCACATTCATTATTTTTTACCCTTTATTTATCAATTTTTATTATTTTCAACAAAATGGAATTCCATAAATTAAAAGAGTTAGGATGATGAAAATTAATAGCATTCTAACAATTACAATCAATTGCATATTTTTAAAATGTTAAATTTATTATAACTAATCTTCTAATAATCTTTATTAATATAATTTCATTTCTCAATAATTATCCATAAATTATTAAATTAACAGATTCAAATGGCAGTATATAAATTTTTTTTTCTCTTCTGCAAAACCCTTATATGCAGTACACATTTTATAATCATTAATAATTCATGTTTAAGAATTTATAAAGGAATTTTTTACATTTTCAGATTAATTTTAAAATGTTACAAAACTAAAATTTTATAATACAGCTGAAATTTACAATTCAATCAAAACCATATATTTTATGAAAAAACAGCAGATGTTACAAATAAAATATGTTTCAGAACATTACACAATAGACTTTTAAAAATTACAGCATGTAGTTTATTTTCAGTAAATGTCTAACAAAAGAAATTACTTAAAAATAAAATATGTTTCAGGTGAATAACAATAAAAAACTCACTTTAACTTCATAACAAATCTTTCCTTTAGAAAATCCATGGGTAGCTCTGGCACCAGCCCACATAAATGCAAAGCCTTCATTTGTCAAAGGTTGAGCAGAATAGCGAGAGGCGTCAAGTACTAAATTCAAATCAGAATTATCTAGAATAAAAAAGAGCAAATAATCAAAAGCTCAAAGCATTTTTAAGGATTTGATAAAACAATTTTAAGATTTGTTAATTTTGGGAAGTGATTAAAAGAAAAAATTTTACTTTTTCCCTCCTTTATCTTTTTGTTCAAGGAATTCATGTAAACATATCACATTGTATACACTATTTAAAAAAAAAGCTAGAAACAATCACGCTAAATAGAAAGGACTTTAAACAAAATAATGAGAAACATTTTCTGTTTTAAAGTATTATCTGCTGGATGAAGAATAAAAATTGAAGAAATAAATAATTCATATCAGAATCATTTGAAGTAATTCAATATTTAAAAATTATTACTTAGAGTGATAGAAAATGCGACTAAATTATAAAACCATAAAACTGAAAAACCCCACCCTCAATTTTAACAAAAAGGGTTACTCCTCAAAAATATATCCAAACTGGATACTAGCATATCTACTGCACAATTCCTCACAGATAAATGCAATTCCTTGGTATCATACAAAACAATTTTAAATAATAACATTAAGCGGTGAAACTTATATGTCAAATTATACGATGCAAAAATAATTACACAGTAAAATCAAAATTAATGCCAAATAAGAAATAACACATCTTTAAGAGTAAAATCCTACGTGCTGGTATCCTTTTGGTGTACTATCCAATTTTTACTCAAGAACTGTAGTTTCAAAAATCTGATAGTACTCAATAAAAAAAAATTTAAAAAAAAACTGGAAAATTGATACTTTTGATTTTTAATATTGAAATTTTGAATATTTAAGTCATTCTAATTCTTTTATTGCAGAAACATTGCCGCCCAACTTGTCTAGTGGTCAGCGTGCCTGACTGCAGATAAGGAGGTCCTGGGTTAGAATCATGGTTTGGGCATAGATGTACTTTTCCTCTCTATCTATCCTGTCTTTGTCCTTTCCTTGTATAAATGATGTATGAATGGTTGCCTACCCTATAAACAGGTACCTATGGCATATGTATACAGAGAAAGTCGGACTCCACACCAAAATATGGTTCAGCTGGAAAAGTGGAGCAGATGGCAAATGACAACATTACAGAAACATTAAAAACCTAAAGCTTAGAAACTTAACATACTTAACAAAAATTGCATATTACAATATATAAAATAATCGTAAACATCAATAGTACCGTTTCTACACCATCTATAAAACATAATCATTTTTTTTAGTTATTTTGTTTTATTTAATTGAAAAAATACAAAATATTTAAAAATACATAACAATGCTAATAAGGTAATTAATAACTATAAATCTAAATCATTAATATAACTAACCCATATTTTCATGAAAACTCTGGTTTGTATTTAATTTGGCAGCGACCCTACCTTAAAAACATCTGATGCAACACAATCTAGAACATGAGAACCAATCTAAAAGCTAGATTCAATAATGTCAATAAAATCCATTGGAAAATTCACTGAAACTTTGGTTTTTAACTAATAGGGCAAAAAATATCTGATGCAACACAATCTAGAACATGAAAAAAAAATGGGTGAAAAAACAAGTTGATAACTTAATAAAATCCCTTTTTCTTAAAACTTGTATTTCTACTTATCAGTGACACTCACCTATAAAAACATCCCATGCAATGCTATCAAGAATGTAAAAAGAATCCGGCGCACGATAAAGCTTTTAATAACATTAATAATTTCTATTTTAATGGAAACTTGGTTTCTAATTAACCATGCATTACTACACATTACTCCAGTTTTGAGCAGTACAATTCAACAGGAATATTAAATATTTTTATATTTATATTATTTTAAATATTTCTATATTATATTTAATAAATTACATAATTTTGTATATAAAAGAGCATATTTAAATGAACTCACTTAATAACCTCCTTCACATTGCAAATTAAATCTTATTTGAAAATAAACTTTAAAAAATATTAATTCAATTTTGTTAAAATTTCAACAATATAAATTACAAATTAAACTTTACAAAATTATAATATCCAAATAGCATCTAACTTTTAAATTGTAAGAAAATAATAAACTTAAAATTTATTCTTAACTATTTAAACATAAATTTAGAAAAAATAAAACATGCAGCATAAGCTTCAAGGACCACTATAACTTGAATCGTGAACATTCGAATAAGTTACAGAATTGACGAATGAATCCATTCTGAAGTAATCTATAGGTTTTTGCAACAAATACCAAATTGTAGGATTTAGCCCTTTTCAAAAGCAACAATATCACATTATTCTATAATGTGATACAACAAATCTACATTTTTATTCACCTAAACATCCAAAGAAAATAATCTTCAAGTTTCAATAAGTAAATAACATGATAGTAATAAGTTATAAGTCAATGTTTTGATTTTGTCTATTTCAAATAATAAAACTAAATAAGAAATTTACTTCATTTAAAAATCAAAAACTCTAATGGACAATCAAAACTTGGAAGTGATAGTCTTTTTATTTTGATATAATTATATTTATAATAAACAGCAAAAACTTTTAGGAAACTAAAATACTGTTACAGTAAGAAAAAATTCCTGCTTAAATTAAAAAAATACTTACATGGATCCAGAGTAATGATTGTTTCATCAAATTCTTCTGTTTCAATTTTCATTATGGATTTTTTGTTAACCTTAAGGAAAAACAATATAAAATATGACAAAAATATTTAATTGAGAATTTAAATTCAATATAAAAAAGAATACAATACTCTATTATCTGTGAAGGGTTTATCTCCTTTGTGGGTTATAATCAATCACTAAATTTAAAAAAAAATAAATCTAAATTATTCAGTGAATAACTATTCAAGTAATAAATATGTAAAACCTTTGTGCACGTGGTAAATTGTTCAAATGCATATCTGTTGTTTTTTGTTCCTTTCTTTTATAAAATTGTGGATTACCACTGAAATTAGTATACCTACAATAGACACATTACTGACAAAATCATGTTTTGGTTTGCAGTTTGTTACTCAATGTTTATTTGCACACAAGAGATAATCAAACCAGGACCTACACTTCAAAGGGGATTTCAAATTATTACATATCATGCAAGATTGAGCTAGGAATCTAGCCCACACATTGCTGAACTGAAAATCAGAGTGCTCAACATTCAGCTGTCAGTAGAGTTCATACAGATTTCCAAAAACCAAATTCCAGGCATTTTAAGGAGTTTTCCAGGAGTCAAAAATTTTCAGGAAGTAACGACATTCATGTTAAATAATTTTTTATTTAAAAAAAAATTTTAATGCAGCTACACAACAGAAAAAAAATTATATAAAAAACCAATATTCTTTACATTACTGAATTATACATTTCATAAAATAATGGGTAACTTTAGAGTTTTTAAACATCTTCCTTAGATTTCAATCTATTAATTTATTAAGTACTTCAAGTTGTGTACAATCTCTTTTCAAATACACTTATCCAAAACAAAATAAATACCACTATTAAATAAAGTTACCAGGATGTCACTTTTCTAACATTCATTATTTAATAAAAGCAATTTTAAATTTTCCTGTTGTTTACTTTCAAAATCTTTTAAAACTATACAAATTTGCTTCCAAAATCTACCCTTTTTTATTTCTTTATCCACACAATATAGTTTCACATTTCTTGGTTATTTATCAAAATATTGCTGTTAAAAAATGTTAAGCTTTTGCTCTCAATTCATTATTAATACTTAATAACAGTTAGTGCTTCTTTGAAGTAACATGATGACACATTTGATTTTGCAATTAATGATAATTTACTAGTTTTCTTTTTTAACATATTCTCTACTGTAGATTTTTTAAAATCATTTATATCATCTTTTCAATATCTTTTTTTTTTTTTTTTTTTTTTTTGCTTTTCTTTTGTTATTAGCTGTTTTTTCTTCTGTTTTAATGCATCTAATTTATATTCTTGCCTGTCACCAGTAACAAACTAATAGGTCTTTGCTAATTATTATTAATATGTTGACACATCCTATGTTTCGGATGAGATCATTAATGCTGAATTTTTTTTCATGGTTGATTAAATTTTCAATCACAGAAAACTTACTTTTAACTGATACTTGTTCATGAGAAAATAGTAAATACAAATTAACAACTTTTTATAAGTGAGAATAATTTTGTCTGTAAGTTAAAATAAAAAGTATCAATTCTATCTTTAATAAAAGCTAATTTCCCATCAATACAATCATGAAATCTTGCAATACATTGTAATGATTTAAACTCTTTCACAAAATAAAGAAATTCTCTCTCTGAACCAAGTAAAAGTCAATATTTACATGGCTTTTGCAGAGTTCATTGGTCAATGAAAAGACACTTTACACCTGGCATATTATAAATAATTTATTTCTACATTTATTTCACTGATATACAAATTCACACTGATTCACTGAAATTATACGCAATTTTCATTAATTAAAATATGGAAAGTATATTTTAACTAAAAAATTTTACATTTAAATATTAAAATTCAGTTTTTTATACAATATAAAGAAAACAGAAACATATAAAAAAGAATCAATTAAAATCCCACATCTGATTACACCAAACAACGATTTTACTGATGATTACCTTCACTTTTTTTCAAACAAACAAATCTAAATACAAAAGACAGTCCTGACTGAATTAGATCTTAATTTTAGTCAACAGCTATGATATGGATACAGCAATCTAATATTGATCATGCCACCATCTAGTGTTAATATTAGAGCTAATACTCCATTAGGTTATCAGAAAATTTCATTGAAAATTTTAAAACAAAAAATTCAAAAATATTGTATATTTTAACAAAAGAATAAATGTGTCAAGGTGAGTAAAAACTCCAAGTGATTCACAATTTTTAAGGAGTTTCCAGGAGTTTTACGAACTCTGTGTCAGCTCAATCACGATCAGGATTTCACTGTACTATATAGCATTCTCAAATAATAATGTAGATAATCTCATTTAAGTATGTATAAATTAAAACAAATATTTTTTTCTACTGTATGAAAATTAACATATCTTCACTAGTATTTTACATCACAGCTATATCATTAATAGTAAAATATGTGATGTATCATAAAATTCATTTTAATTCACACACAATTTTAAATCATATTCATTTGTGGCACCAGTGATGCATATTGGTGAAAATACTGTTGCTATAGAAAATAATATCAGTCACAATTAATATTTCTTACTCCAAGAGGCAAGATTTGCATTTTGATATAAATTAAAATTTTTTAAAGAAACTGTGATTTTCAATTTTTAATTGAAAATTATATTACATAAGTATGAAAACAAATATTCAATATAATAATTATTTTAAATATTAATGGTTGAAGAAAATAGAAAATATTTTCTTACTGTATTTATTTTTCATTAAACATATGCTTAAGTAAAGGATTTTAACCAGGATATTTCATAACTGAAGTAGATAATAAGAAATGATGATCAAAAATAAAATGAACGGAAGTCAGTTAATTGCAAAAAAAAATTTCTTTCAATAATTTTTAAAACACAATTAAAAACTTCATACATTTTTTTATTTTTTTCGGCATACATTATTTCATTTTCTTTACTCACATCCTTAACGATATAAAAATATTTCCAACAGCATTTAAAAATTTAATTATACTCAATCCTGCACGAAAATGATAAATCATTTTCTTAGCCTCTATACAAATTAAATTTCCTAATAATCAAATATTTCATAAATTTTTGCTAATTACAACCATCACAAGCATAAAATTTAAAAGTAATCAAAACAGTTACATAGTTTATTAATCATTTATAAATGTAACAAACTGTAAAGGGTTATTTTTAATTCTAAAAAATTCTTGTTTCAAAAGTAATTTTAACTATTTTTAATAAATTTGAATAAATTGTATAGTTTAAATTTATAATAAATAATGGTGCCAAAAGACCACATAATTAACTTGAATTAGTATACATTTTTATGAAGAAAGTTTTTAAATTTTATTAAAGGCTACTTATCAAAAAGTTTACACACAAAATTACCCAGTTCATAAAAAAAAGCATTATGTTTTTTTTTTTTTTTATTTATTTATTTATTTATTTTTTTATTATAAAAGTAACATAATTTCTCTAAGACATCTTAAATGTAGACTATTCTCTTCAATTAAAACTATTCAGATAAATATCAAGATTTTTAAAGTCAACAGGAGATAAATTTTTCAGTATTCATATTGCACTGAAACTACCATATTAGTGTTAAAAAATAACTTTCATTGCCTTTAAACAACTTTTAATCAGCTAAACATTACAGATCTTGAAATCAAGAGGCAAAAACATTCACTGATTTCTTACTTTTCATTAACTACTAAAAAATGAAATACTGCTTAATAAATGATAGTTAATTCTTTAGAAAAATAAATACGCAAACAATAAGCAATTCTCGAAAATTGAACAGCACATGTTGCATAATGCGTTTCAGATGAGAACAATTAGATGACAACCTTTTAAACAAGGTAGAACCCTAACAGTTTTTCTGCTACATGCATACCTGACAACATTTAAAATTTTAAAAACAGTACAATAATTTTTATCTCTCAAATCAAAATGCAAAAATTATACACTTTTTCACAAGTTTTACTAAGGAATGAAATAATTGCCACATTATGGCATTAATAAAAGTATACTGTTGTAACTAAAAAAATTTAAAAATAATGCTGGATTGTTTAACAATTTATATAAAAAAGAATTTTCAGCATAATGAAGTTCAAGTATTTTAGTGACATGAATGTTAATTGATTGCTCTTTAATTACTAAATGATACTTGCCTTCAAAAACAGATATATTTATTTCAAATAATTTGTTGAACTTAATTACCTTAAATTGATTATTCAATAATTATCATATCTAGAATCAAAATTAATTGAAGTGGAGGAAAGTGGATTTCAAAATGTATATAAAAGAAATATATTACATAATATACATATAATTTTTGTTTTTTTCTGTAAGACTCGTTGTATATATAGTGTGTGCATCTTATAATCGTGAACCAATCTTACTCAAGAAAACACAGATGAACCTTTATAGTTTTAGAGTAACAATTTGTACGATTCTACTGCTCAGTCACACAATTTGGCACATATTAGCAAAGGAAATGTTTGGAGACGAAATTTTCTCTGAAGACTTGCAAATAAGAAGATAAGCTTAGATCATTCTCACACAGAAATCGCTAATGTCTGCTTAGTGCTGTCATTTAGAATTAAACATGGCTTTAGTTAATCAGTTGATATTCTTTTGACACTATTATTAATTTTTATATCAAAGGGTTTCATTGATCAATGTTTAACAATGTGAGAACAAACTGTTTCCAAAGTTGACATGGTGGTATTGTTATATTGTTACTCATGAAAAATGTGAGCATAAATTATGTATTGTTATACATGAAACTAAATACAAAAAGTGTTTTGAAATATATATAAGATTATTATGAATAGTTGTAATAGACAGTTTCATATCACATAAGGCCTTTTAGTCCCTAAACAAAATCTGAATGTATGACATTAGGAATTTTGGTTTAATCACACATATTTATCTTTAACCAAATTTCTAATTAATTTAAATCTAAGTGTTGATATTTCTTTTTCACAATGAATATTCAAATATTAAAAATTAATAATTATAAGCAAACAGAATACTGTATATAGTAAAAAAATTAATTGTACTAGAGTAAGAGAAGAGTTTACACATATACTAATACTTCATTTGGTTACTAGGACGCCGCTCTATTTCCATTATGGAGAAAACAAAGAATGAAAAGCTAATGCAACCAGTGGAACTATGATTAGAATAAACATCAAAGCTCAACTGTATTTAAAAACCGGTCCAAAAAGTGTTTTAAACTTGAAAAAATATAGAAGTGGGGGAAATTATAAACCAAATAAAGTTAGAATATGTGATAAATTCCATTAAAGTTGATATATTGCCACAAGTTATCCGATATTTTGTTTAGTTCATTTACTTCTGCAAAAATCACAGAATTAAAGATAGACTAATTTTATATACACAGACTCAGTGACTTAATCCAAAAATTACAGAAATCTAGAAATAGGTGATAAAAAACATCAATTGCACTATGCACTTTCTTAATTTGGTTAGTAACACTTTGCCAGATACATTCCAAGACACTATTGCTCCAATACACAATTGCACCTGTTAATATGCATATTATCTGTATTATGATGCCTGATAAGAGTTTTCAACTGCTAACAATGGAGTGATTGAAATTTTTTAAAAGTTAGTGAACTTAGTTTACAAGTTTATGTTTTACTGAGACCAAAGTAGGAACAAAGTGGACCCTATTATTGTTACTAATCTAAATCAAGGTATAGAAATGATAGTGGTACCAAGTTCAATGATATCTATTATCACAAAAAATTAAGTTACAAGTCACAAGTATAAGAAATAGTTTAACTTCTATTCAGAATAAAAGCAAATAATTCACAAAAAATCAGTCCTCTGCATCATATTGATAATGGAGGAACAAGTGAAGCTGCATATTTTTTCATCTGCAACAAAGAATTTGATACCCAGTTACTAACAGACATTGAAACAGAAATATCAGCTTTCAATATTATCTGAAAATGAAAGAACTTTCTCAAAATTAAAACAGTTAGCTGCTGATAATAAATAAATCAAAACAAATTACCAAAACCTACTCAAACTTGATCTCTGACTAAAATGATCATTCCATCGGCCATTTGAAATAGTGGAATTGAATAGACCCCTAATAGGTATGGATTTCATTGAAAATTTTAACACTTTTTGGCAGATTCTAAAAACTAGATGTTGACTAATGCCACTAGTTACTAACAATTAATGAAGCAAGTTTTTAAAATAATAATTTAATTTCAAATGGCATAGAAGATCAATATTAATATTGACAATTTTCTAGATTTGCTAAAATTAAATACTATAAAAAGTAAAGCAAGGTTCATACAGATTTCCAAGAATCAAATTCTAGGAATTTTCCAGGAGTCAAATCAAAAATTTCCAGGAGGTATCAACATTCACATAAAATATTTTTTTTATTTTATTTTAAAAATTGTTCTTAACCGAATATGCAATATTTTTCAATCATTTCTATAAATAATAAAAATAAATAATTGCAAACATTAATGAGATTATTTTTATTGGAGTTAAAATTATTAATGATAATTTCAAAAGCCTTTAATGAATTTACAGCTACAACAGAAAATGTTTTATTTAATTAATCAACGTTCTATATAATATTGGATTATACATTGCATAAAATAATGAGTAATTTTAGAGTTTTTAGACAATTCCAAAAGATTCAGATAGCAAAGATTCTTTCAAAAACTTTTGTATTAAAATCTCCAGCAATAAATGGCAACATTGATTTATCAGTTCAATAAAGTTCTACTTCCCCATCAATAAATATAAAAAATTGCATTTAGTAGAAAAAAGTATATCTTCACTAAAAGTACACTTCTGCACAATATCAAAAGTTTCAGTAGCAGGATTAGAAAACATTTTGTTTTGAACAAATGACATATATATTTTAAGATACAGTAATGCTTCAAGCAAACTGTTGAAAACACTTAAATTTTATAACCACCAATGTTTGCAAAACTTAAAAGGAAATTTTATGCCTGGGTCAAGGCTACCAAAAGCCTCCCTACAAGCAGTTGAGTCCTTAAATAGTCTGTAAACTGCACTTGCTGTTACCTCAACTTCTGGAAATGAGGAACATTCATGGCTGTAAGCATTGTGTAGAATGAGAAGCTGCAGCTTCCAACATTTACAATATTTGAATGATGTTCACTTTTAAAAAATCAGCCATTTTAGTCAAAACAAACCAGTTCACATTTGGGTCACCCATTGACAACTGGAGTAATCCACTTGTTCCTAATTTTAAGCACTTCTCATTCACTTTTACAAACTATCTCCAAGTGAATGACCTAAAAATTTGGATGAGTAATACTGTGTTTTAACTATATCATTATCCCAAAATCTTACATGGCAATTCAATTGTTTGTTCTGCAGATGATTATTTAATCTTTCATCAAAGAGAGGCACATAATTAGAAATATTCTTAACTTTTTCTTTCAATAAGTTGGAAAAATAAGGTGCAATTCCAAAAACCATTAAATAAGAACACTTTTTTCAGCACAAATGAATTGCTTTACAATAGCACTGTCTGCAAACATTGCTTGGAAGAGGCAATTTATATTGTTACTTGAACTATAGCTGAATCCACTGTTCAAAACTTTAAAGCTCCATACAATTTCAGCGTTCAAAACTTCTTTTGAAGAAACAAATGAAAAAAATTTCAGATCATGCTTTGAGTTCACATTCTTTAACAAGATTAGCAGAAGTGAAAAAATCTTTTAAATGAATAGATTTATTAGCAGATATAGCTTGTTCTAATAAATATATATACTTTTCTCTTTCATATAGGATTTAGTTACCATTTCGCCCATATTAGAAATACAGAAGTCTTTCTTGCAAAACAGACAATGTGTGTGTGTGTGTTTGCATGCGTGCATGTGTTTTTTCTGAACCACGAAAAAGCCACTTTGTATGGCTTCTCCAGAGTCCACTGGTCATTGAAAAGACACTTTCCACCAGGCATATTACACAATTTATATTCCAGTCTTTATTTCATTAATGACAATGGAAAGTATGTTTTAACTCAAAAATTTTATATTTAGATATTAATATTCAAAGAATTTTATACAATATGAGGAAAACAGCAGCAAATAGAAAAGGAGTAAACTAAAATCGCCTGTCTTATGTGCGCAACACATTGATTTTTGTTTTGTGATTGCTTCAATTCACATAAATTTTAATAATACATCTAAACCAAATTATCATGAAATTATTGTAGCTGAACTAGCTATTATTGTAGCTAATGTTAAAACAAGTCAACAGTTAAGAATACAAAATTTTAATATCAATTGTACTGCTATCAGTGGCAATATTAAAAACAAATACTGAATTAAGTTTTCCGACAATTTTATTGAAAATTTTAAAATATTAAAACAAAAAAAAATTCAAAAAATTATAATATTTTCTAGAAAAAAATAAATGCATTAAGGTAAGAAAAAATTACAAGAGTTTCAAGAGCCCTTAAGATTTTTTTTTTTTTTTTTTTTTTTGGAATTTAAGGAGTTTCCAGGAGTTGTGCAAACCCTGATAAAGTTAAAAACCATAATATTGAACACTAGATCAAAACCAAGGGTTCAAAATTAATTTGAATACATCAAAACCAAAACCGATTTTCTTTAAAATCAAGAGGCAATGGCTAGGAATGAGTTTAAATTTATGCTTTAAAAAAGGTTCATATGCATACTGTATAAAAGTAATAAGACTAAGGCAGGCTGCACATTGAGGGAGCACCTATTGCTTTGAGCAATAGGTGCTCAGGAAGGAAGCAATCAGGAAACAATATGTGCGTCTAAAATGCACACCTATTGCTTCCTGATAGTGCTGCTACACGCGAGCGGCATGTTGAACAGAACCATACACTGAAGCGATGGATGCAAGATCTTACGCATGTGCAGTACACCGGAACGGATATTGTTTCTTCTGTTCCGGCGTTTACTTATCTGTTTTGTTGTCTTCTGTTTGCCCGAGAACTTATGTGGCCTCTAAGCAGGTTCATATGCATACTGTCTAAAAGTAATAAGACTAAGGCAGGCTGCACATTGAAGGAGCACCTATTGCTCTGAGCAATAGGTGCTCAGAAAGGAAGCAATAGGTGCGTCTAAAATGTGCACCTATTGCTTCCTGATAGTGCTGCTACACGCGAGCGGCATGTCGAACAGTACCATACACTGAAGCGATGGATGCAAGATCTTACACATGTGCAGTACATCGGAACGGATATTGTTTCTTCTGTTCCGGCGTTTACTTATCTGTTTTGTTGTCTTCTGTGTTTGCCCGAGAAATATGTGGCCTCTAAATTGTTGACATTGTTATTAAATATTAGATGTTTGAAAAAGAAAAAGAAATACTTTACTAAAAAATGATATTAATATGACTTATATTGTAAGGACAAAGTAAAATACATTTTCACTTTGTCTCGCATTTGAAATATAAAATTATCGCAATAGGCAAGGTATAAAACTTAAGAAAATGTTTGATTGTTATTTCAAATCACAACTGATTTCTATTGAATGTTATTTACTGTACTTTCAGAACAAAGGCGAATTTTCCAATTTATTAATTAACACAGCACTAAATTTACACTGACTCATATTTCAGATTTAAGTCTGAATAAAATGGCATTAAAATACACAAATTGGAAAAAAAAATTTTTATAAATAGGTAAATTTGCAAAGATTGTAAATTTGTTTGATTTAAAAGTATAAATTAAAACTACGTTTCATTTCTTTATTTAACATAAAAAAATAAATATGATGGACTTTCTAGTACTTCTGTTGTGAATAAGATCTTAATAATCTTTTGCTGAGAAATGTTAATTGTAAATGCTTTTAAAAATAAAAATCGTAAGTATTAAATACTAACTAGAGAATAATACGTTTTTTAAAGGAGCAAAAAATGTTCTTTTTACTTGGTAACTTTCTGATATTTCTGCCCAGTTCACAATAAGTGTCATTTTAATGTTTCTTCAATTCATGGACTCAAAAATGACATTAGAAATATTTTGTTAAAGTTATTTTAAATATATTAGATTTTTATTTTATAGTTACTTTTTAATGATATATAAAATTTGTTATGATACCTAAGTATCATAACAAATTTGCATAACATATTGAACTAATTTGTTATAATAATTATTTATGAATTATAACAAATTAGTTCAATATGAATCAGTTCAAAACTAAATGTAATTGTCTAAACTAAAATAATATATGTCAATGGAAACTAAAATAAACTAAATTAATATATATCAATAGAAATTATTAAAAAATTATATAAAAAAAGTACTTTAAAATTAAAATAACTAAGCAATCCAAATAGCAAATCTTATAATGGTTTATGTTAGTTAAAAAAATTAGTTTGAACAATATTAAAATAATGTACAAGAAGATATGTGAATACTAAAACCCATAGCAACTCATATGGATAGAGGTTCTTAATAGAACTATAGTACTTAAACTAGTTTTTTAATAAGATTATTTTAATTTGACAATTTATTAAAATTTAGAAACTAATAGTTCAAATACATCTATGCATTTAAACAAGCAATTTAAAAAAACTTACTTCATAAGATGATTTATTTCAACTGCAAATACTAATCGATTAAAAATGTTTTGCACTGGAAATTTATTAATTTTATCTAAATTTTATAAATTACATATTTTAAATTTACATATAAGTAAACTACAAATCATTAAAAATTAGAATAAAAATAACCAAAAAATTTCATTTCAATAGATATTTCCATCAAAGGTTTTTTTTATTTTTTTATTTAAATACAAACTACTATTTTGATTAGAATAATCTTCACTGAAAATATATAATGCAGGAAATATTTTTTCACAAAATTAATAAATCTGGTTAAATTCAGCATTTTCTCGCATTTGTGAACAATGGAAATTCACTTTTGAGTAAATGAAATCAAACACAAAGATATATACATGTAAGCGACAAGCGATAAAAATAGTGCAAGTAACAAAGGGTAGGCACCTGTCACTTCAGTGACGCTGACGCGTTTGCGATAAATACTGCACCAATGTGCATGCGCACCATAGAGAAAAACAGCTTTAATGGTGCAATGTTGTGCTGCTCGTCTGCTGTCGCCTCAGTGTGCAGCCTGGCAAGCAAAGGAACTGTCTAGATATACTTAACCAACAGTAATGCTCACTATATTTTGCTATGAAGAAACTGGGCAATTACAAACCTTGGAAGGACTATCAAACCTTAATTAAAATCAATATATTCCCTTAATACATATCCTCTCTCAATATTAACAGAGAAAACAATTTTCTCTTCAATAAGACAACATGTATTAATAGTAATTGAGTGAAAGACTAAACAAATATGATCTGAGCATCAATGCAGCTATGAGTAAAAAAGAAGGCATTGTAGAATTAAAATCTCCATACACATATCTAGATTAACATCCAAACAAATTTGTACAGAAATATTCTGTCCAGTTTTTTTAGGGGGAGGAGGAGAATTCAAGTTTAAAAACTATAAATTTTATCCTAAAATTCAAAGCAAACTACAGTATTTTCCTGTGCATAATCCCCAGATTATGTGTTAAAAAAGTTCCCAATTTTATTGTGTATTTCACGCCGTTGAGGATTATCAGTTAAAAAAATATTTTTCATCAGAAAAGCTTACAATAAAGTTTTGTAAGATATGTTGTTTATGTTTTATAAAATAAATAACAAATGACACTACGACTCATTTGACTGATTTTAACTATAATCAGCATTGTCTAATCACATTCAAGAACAAATTAAGTTCCTCTGAAAAATATTAAAATTATAATTCACTAACGTCATTTCACATTCTACCTTGACCTGAACTGTTTCCCTCTGAAAACATTCAAATTCGAATATTGTCATAGTAAAGTGAAAATAATTAAGTTATAGAGCAAATTTTAAACCAAAAGCTATAGGAAAGGCAAATGAAAAAATGCCAAAAAATGCACAATCTAAAGTGAAAAACAAAGCATGTGCAATACAAAAGAAAAAAATGTATTCTATGCACAGTTAGAAAATAATCCATTTCTTTCATTTAACTATTAATAAAACAAATAATTTATTTTTAAAATATGTCTAACCTCATTTTAAAAGTTATTAAATCTAAAAATTGATAAGTTTTACAAGAATCTTCTCGGATATTGATCGATATCATGCTTTCATCTCAGTTAATCACAATTTGTGTTGAGGTGAATTCAAACAGATCTTTATCATTATAAACATTGTTTTCAGTAGAATTTATTATATTTTAAAATATAATGCGTATTTTTTATTTTATTTGCCACCAAATTATTAACAGTATAAGATTTTGACCATTTGTCCAAAAAATTTATGTGGACTATACGTCGCTGCGAATCACATGACTTTTTTTTGTTAAAAAAATGGGGCTACAGATTATATACAGGAAAATACAATATATAAATATATATGCTGGAATTTAAAGTTTATTAAAAGGTTAGTATTCAGATTAGTAATTTCATATGCAATAAGGAATAAAATTGCAATGAAGACATGATTATCTTGTAATAATATGAATATTTCTCAGCACTTTATAAGCAAATCTAATTAAAGAAGATGCTTATCCAAGATACTAATAAAACAGTTTGTAAGATAATATAATTCATTATGACCTAATTTTTTTACCAAACTTCTTATTTATAAAATACTATTGGAAAAAATTATTTAAAATGCACTTTAAGAAACAAATGCAAGATAAAATTTATGCATAAAAACATTTACTTTCTTTTTATTAACTGAACTTCAACACATACAATTTTTTTAACTCAAACCATCTCTTGTGTTAAATTTTTGGAGCCAATCGTGTAATGCTTTGAAATCTTTTATGTTTATTTTCATAGTAAAGAAGATTGGATTTCTATTTAATGATGAGGGGTTACCATCAACAAGAATGTTTATTCCTCTTATTTTTTTTCAGTCAAGCAAGCAAAGCTTTTTCCAGTTTACAATGTATTGCTTCTCTACAATAATTTAGAGAGGGAGGTTACTGCCTCCTTTGACTTTTTCTATTTCCTTTTTCAGATTCCAAGTTTTAAAAGTGTCAAGAGGCTGTTCATTAAAATTCATTTTTTTGGACAATTTCTGTCAAATATTTTTTTGTCTTTCAATTTTTTTTCTTTTAATTGATATCAATATTTGTTTTTCTATTGTTTTTAATGTAACAAATCCTCAATGGAATCTTAATAAAAAAAACACTTATTGATAAAAAATAAGTTTTTGAAACAAATTTACTAACAGAAGTAAGTATATAAAAAGGAATGTTACAAGAAAATTGGAAACTAATTCTTAACAATAAATAATAGCATTTACTAAAAGAATTTAAGGAATTAAGTAGAAACTATAATAAAAAATAAAGATCATGAAAAAATATATTTTAAAAAATATGGAATATTACTAGAGACATTTCCACTGCAAATGGCAAAAGTGATCATCCTAATCAGTCCAGAACTTTAAGTGTTGGTGAATTCAGTTGTTGCAGAATAGAAATCACTCTCACTAAACATCTTTTTAATCTCCTTAAAGAGTAATTTCATGCCAGCAAAATATAACAAACTGGGTTAGAGGAAAGCAAAAAATATTTTTGGCTGTTTTAATGTCATTAAAACATTTACATTCATTGTATATTACGTCAAAACTAATCAACTTGGGAATTTCACTGGAGTAATAGATAAGCAATATTAACCAATAATACTATTTTGGATACTCCCCTACAAAAGCTAAGACAACTATCACTAGTTATTAGAAAATAGGAGTTTCTACTTGGTCAAAATAAGCCTTACCAAAACATATATGAAGCATTCTGATGGGATGCAAATTTTCTCCCACATTCTATCTGCTATTGTTACAATTTTGATAAATCACCAGCATTAATTGATAAAATGTTCATTTTTAGGTAAAGTATGAAGCCAAAGAATTCTAAAAAAAGAATAACTAACCCTGTCAGCAGACAAATTCCTCATTTTGCAACATAATTGAAATGGTTTTTTATAAACTAAACCCATTTCAGTGAATCATTTTTATGTCTTTTAAAATGCTATGTCCACAAATATTGAAATGAACTTTTCTTTACCTCTATTATATTTGGCCCTTTTGACAAATTAAATAAAACACCTGACACTTGCACCAATAGTCTTGCTTTAATGGAGCTTGTCACATATTTCATTTAATCTACTGTTTCTGACACATTTTGAAATCGTACCCCTAATTGAAGAGATCACATTTTTTGATCAAATTTCCAAAACAGCATAATTTTAATACTAGCCTGAGCAATGACTACTGTCAAATTATCATCTTCATTATTTCTTGCATGCAATTTACCAATGAAGTGTATGTTAAAATAATCGCTTTTTTCCAACTAATTTTTATTCATTTAAATAAACATAGACCTTCAAATCAGAAAAAAACATACATTTATTTTTTAATACTTTCAAAATAAGGAAATTGTCACTTATAATAATAATAATAATTAGCTTTTGTGCGCATTATAATAGAACAAATGTTAAACAGTACAAGAGGTATTACACACTTATATCTGCTAATAAATCACATGTATTAAAATATATGCAGACCTAACGCACGCCACTGATGTATATATATATAAACATATATATCAGTGGTGTGCAGAGAACAATAATAATAAAACCATAAAAATGTACTTTAAGCACTTAACTTTATATCATTTATTTGTACACAAAATCCATACATCTATCCGTATTACTAACAAAATCATCAATTACTTGATCAAACAACTCTGATTTCAACTGTAATAAATGTAATATTACTTTTTCTATTAATATTAGAGATAAATTGCTTAATATATCCTAACTCACCGTACTGAGTGCATATTTTTTTACTCTTTTCAATGCTGAAAATGATCTCTTTATCGAAACAGCTGAAAATGGAACAGTACAAATTAAATTTTCTAATTTAATTACTTCACTTAGGGCATCTGACAAATCATTGAGTATTATATGCTGAATAAGTTTCGATAAATTCATTTCGTGTATGTTTGTGTGATTAACTATGATACAGAATATATAATTCATTACTTAGCTTTACAAAATCCAAACATTTTGCATAAGCTTCAACAAATTAAGGCATTCATCCAGAAATTTACTTTCATATTTCTTAAAAAACTAAAATTCAAAAGTTCAAAGAATTTGAGTGAATGTAATTTTTTAAAATGGGCATCTTACTGACAATAAATAGTGTCCATTATTTCAGAATACAAATTTTTAAAATGTTGGTCAACACTTGAGCTTCGTAAATTTTCATGAAATTTTTTTTTTTAAATTTGGGGGACCCACTACAGAAAGTCTTTTCATAAACTTAATCAAATGCAAGAGAAGTTCCCATATTTTGAATTGCATCGTTTACTTCCTCTACTTTTTGACTAGAATATGCTATATCTAAGTTAGTTTTTTGTGAAATAGCAAGTAGAACATCAGTATAACTAAACACTTTGGCAAAAATATTTTTAGGAGAAAATTTCCATTAAATTCTTCAAAAAACATGTAATAGCTCATTGCAATATTAATTATATTACTATCCCAGCCTTCTGGATTCTCAATAATATTTTCAATAGGCTTTGCCTTTTGCTTTTTACGGTAATTACCAAACAAGATGAATAATTCCAACATGTAGATAATTTTGAAAATTTTCTTATAAAACATGATTTTTTTTTTTTTGTAGATACTGAAAAAAATGAGGCTATGCCAGAAATTGTTGCAAAAAATTATTTACTATAAACAATAGATTGTGACAGAACTAAATTAAGTACATATAAGCAAAAACGGACAAACATGGCTTCAGGGAAAATGTCTTTTACTTTTCTGTGTGTCCTATTCAAGACTCCTGCCATGACTGTCACCCCATCGTAGGTTTGAGCAATCAGTTTGCTCTCACACTCCTAACTCAAAATCGTTTCTTGCACAACATTACACAAAGCTTCTGCTGTACGATCACCACTAACATTTTTAAAAAAAATCTTTCCACTGGTGCATTACAATTCTTAACATATTGTATAGCACAACTAATAATATGCTGGATGAAACATCTGACAGATTTGTGAGATCTGTCAGATGTTTCATCCAGCATAATAGCAATGAATGACACTTCTTTTACCTTATTTCTAATTTCTGAAATTACAATATTTTTTGTCAATACAATATCATTTTGTATTCTATTAGAGGTTCCAGAAAATAAAGTTGCCGTTCTTAGACAGATTGCTAAAACGTCATCTTATTTACTAATTAAAGTTATATTAATGCTATATAATTTCCTCAATTAAAAGAATTTATACTCTCATTGTGTACACAAAATGCATCGTCTTGTTTTGCTAAGTAACAAACTACATCTATTAATCTCTTGAGAATATTTTTATTTTACCAATTATTTATAACCAAATAAGCATATAATTATTTATATGAAACATTTTTTCAATTATACTAGTAAATAATAGAAACAAATAATTGTAAAAATTAATGAGACAATTTTTTTATTTAGGTTAAAATTGTATTTAATATATACTTCAAAATCCTTCAATGAGTTTACAGCTATAACAGGAAAAATTTCATTTAAATAATCAATATCAGTAATTTAAAAATGAAATTTTATATTTCTGAATTATACATTGTATAAAATAATGAGTAAATTATATGTTTTTAAACACATTAGATTTCAATTTATTAATTATTTTAAGGTGTGTATAACAACCTCTTTCAAGCATCTAAAATTTAAATGCGGCACACTTTCTAAAAAATCAGCCATTTTATTGAAAATGAACCAGTGCACATTAAGCCCATCTATTGACAACTGGAGTAATATACTTGTTAATAAATCCTTATCATTTACTTTTTCAAACAAAATATGTTCAGCTGAGATATCCAAAATATCTGATTAGTAATACCATGTGTTGCAAAAGTATCATTATCCTAAAATCTTACTTGGCAGTCCAATTATTTTGTCTGCAGAAGATGGTATATCTTAATTAAAGAGAAGCACATAATTACTAGCATTCTTAGCTTTTTCTTTCAATATGTTGGTAAAATAAGATGAAATCCCAAAAGCAACTACTAAGCACACTTTTTCATCAAAGTTGAATTCCTTTGTAATAGCACTATATGAAAACATTGCTCGAAATAGAGTATTTATATAACTACAAGAGTAGCTGAATCCACGGTTAAATAACTATAAAGACCTATAGAATTTGAGGCTTTAAAATTTCTTTTGAAGAAAAAAATGAATTAAAAACTTTCAGAAGATGCTTGGGTTCACATTCTTTAATAGGTACAGCTGTATATATTAAGCGAAAACATCTTTTAAATGAGTAGATTTTTTTGTCAGTAAAGTTTTGAAAGAAATATCAGTTATGCTTTATAAAATAAATAACAGGTGGCTCTATCACTCAGCTGATTTAATTCAGTTCCACAAAAAGGTATTACAGTTGCTATTAACTATCCTCATTTCGCATTTTTCTTATTACGAATAGTTTCATTCGGAAAATATTGAAGTTTGCATAACATCAAGTGGAGGTAAAAGTGTATACATTAATGTAAGGGGAAATATAAAACATATGCAATTCAAAAGAAAGAAATTTTTCAATGAGCAGTTAAAAAAGAATTACTCTTTTTCATTTAATTATTAAAATAATAGTTTATTTTTAATGTATGTCAAACTTCAATTTAAATGTTGTTAAAAGCAAAATTTATAATATTTACTAAATTCTCTAGAAATTATTGCTCTGGATGTTCGATATGATGCCTTCATCTCAGTTAATAACATTTAGCAATTAAGTGAATTCAATCAGATGTTTTTCATAATAAATTTTATATTTTTAATCATACTGTGTAATTTTATTTTATGTGACACCACATAATCATTTTAAACTATACACCATTTTTTCCTTTTATTCAAAAAAAAGATCTTTCACATAATATGACATTATAGATAATAAATAGGATAATATAGGATATACATATGTGAGGTTTAAAATTTACTAACACCCAAATTGATCAATGTTAGAGTTTAAAGTAGAAACAACACCCAGTTCTGATTGTTCAACTGTGTTTTGAATGTAACCTTCAACATTCCACAACATAAAACAATCTTAATGCATGACTATGGTGAATGCATATTAACGTCAATTTTCTTCAAATTTGTTACAAAGTCAAAACCTGTATTTTTTATTTGGTTACTCATTTTTCTACTTTCTATTCAAGTAATAAAGTGATCATAAACAATATCTTTTCCTTAATAGCCTACTAACTTATTCAAACAAATTGAACATTCATCTGAATCACTTAGAACTAGAATAAAATAATAGCATATTTTTACACTTACACAAATAAATAGTATGATAATTTAAAAATGATTTTAACAAGCACAAAACTTTTTTAATGTAAGAAAGTAGTAGTCATAAATTCTTCAATATAAAATCTACACAAAAGTAAATTTTTATAATTTGCAATGGATATTCAGGCTTTGCTATAAAAGTTGGACAATGGTAATAAAAAATAAGAAGTTTAATAAGAAAAAATGGCACTTAATTCAAGATCATACATGGAAATATAAATAAAAATAAGAAATCTGAAATATTATATTAAGTGTTATCAGTAAAGTAAAAAATACATTTAATATAAATTACAAAATCTACAATTATTTGAAAAAACTTAAAATCATTTTGATGTAAAATGCCTAAAACAGATTAGAAGATTGAACAGTATCTGAACTTCATTTACCTTTTCATATATTGTACACTATAATTTCAAAAGGAAAAATATTTATAGTTAACAGAATTCTTCTAATGTGAAATGTCTAAAACATTTTGGAAGATTGAACATAGATTCTGAACTGTTTTATTTGCTATTCAAAAAGTTGTATTATAACTTATAAAGGCAGAATATTTAAAACTAACTGAAGTAGATATGAGATAAGCGATTATTTGTGACCCAACATATTCAAAAATAAGCATCCTAAAATTTAACAAGATTTAATATTACATATTGAAAACAATCAATCCGCTTTCTATTAAAAAATATCAAATTATAAAGAAAGAGTATAGTAGGATCCGAAAATCAAACACAAAAATAATCACTAATTAAACACAAATATAAGATTAAAATTTTGAGAAAAATAAATAAAATGGGAAGATTGCTTATTTAATATATGAGACAGATATACTGGTGCAAAAAAATTGTAAGGATAGATTTTTAAATCATAGAGATAGTCAATAAGAGATTTAACACTTATAAATTAATAAACTTAAATCGTGGTGCCGGTTCATTACTTATATGAATATGAATAGAAAATTTTTTGACAGATTATTTTCATTTGTTATCTGATGTGAAAACATGCTTAAGAATGAGATTAATTATATTTAAATAAAATATAAACTTACTGATAAGTGCAAATATTCAGATCGTCAGATAATTCTTGACACATAAAAAAACACAATCGAACACTTATAGATCGCGTTTTAAAATTACGTTGCCAATAATATATTCATTAATATAAAATAAATTTTTAAAAGCATTGATGTAGGATTGTATGATGACTCAAGGTAAATAAACATTACTCATCCGAAATAAATATATTTTTATCTGTATTTTATAAATTTATTTATGACGGTAACGTTTAATATTAGGGCACTATAATAATAGTTAGTGATATTTCTGTTACTTAAGATGAGAATCCATCCCACAATTTTTCTAAGCGCATGACAAATGCTCTTCGAAAAATTTACCAACTAATTAATATAGCTTAAGGGTTCTCATAAAAATAATTATTTTTTACCCAACAAACAATTCATATTTTCGTTATAAAATTATATTCATAACTTGCTTTCAGGAGAGTAAAAATCACTCTCATTCTAAAGCCAGTTATTTGTGAAAAAGAACAAATAAAACCATTATATGGAGATATAATAAAACTAAAGCTTATCATGAAAAAAGAAAGTATTTATAGACTTTCAATTGATTACATAAATATAAACAATTATAACAAAGCTTTTTATAAGTAATTTTATCAATGTATCTTGTTTCATTCAGTAATCATCAATTCTTAACAGATTGGATTAGCCCATATAACCACACACGTCTATTAGACATTTTTTTAAAATCCATATGCAAAAGACATCATGGGTAATTTTCGGAGGTGATAAAGACATCCATGATAAGATGTGAACTGCATGGGGTTTTCTATAAACTACATATGTGCGTTGGATTGACATCCATGATAGATGGTAACGTTTTTTATACGTCCATGGTAGATGTAATATGAAAGCCCATAATGGATGTAATTAAGATATTCATTATGGTTGTTATCTGGATATGTATTAAAAGTGCGTATTTAATTGAAACTGAAATCTCTCTTTTGTCTGAGTTGAGGGGAGATAAAAATATGTCGACTGTGAAAAAGAAAGCAAGCGCAGTACGTAAGAAAAAACGAATCAAGTGCTCAGTTCGAAAATAATTCATTAATTTTATCAAAGCAAATATATTTTTTTTAAAATATGTCATTTTAAAAGTTATTGAAAATTAAAAATCTACAAGCTTTTCTAGAATATTCTCGGAATTATTGCTCTGATGATCGATCTGCTGCTTTTAGCTCAGTTTAACCCTCTGAAAAGCAGTGTTGGCAAATGCAAACTCCGTTTTCTATATTTTTTCTCTAAGCGCTCAAGTGTTATTTTATTACAAACACTAAACAGAATCCATCATTTAACTTCCATTTATACATAACAGATGGCAGCATAAAAAAATTTTGAGTCTTCAACTGAGAACGAAGCATAGGAAATTGACTGTTTTTAACCCTTTGATAGGCACTATAAGAGATTTATCATTCTCTAGTATAAAAATGGTCTTTATCTTACCATAAGGGTCTAAAATAACACATTATGCATTCAAAATTTTTTCAAACCACTATATATTTGTGTGGTGATGTTGGCAATGGCCAACACTGCCACGCTAGAGCTTAAGATGTTGTTTGAAACAATACTTTAACTCTAAATATGAAAAACATAAAAAGTGATGGAAAAAAATGGTTATAGGTTCAATTATAAATAAAATATGCAAGATATTCAAAAATTACTTTTATATATATATTAATTTTTATAGATCAAAAGAAATAATGCTTAAAATTACATAATGAAAAGATTTATGACATAGCAAATAAAGATAATAATATATAAATTTACACTATTCGAAGAATATAAAATACTAATATATATATATATGTATGTATGTATGTATGTATGTATATATATATATATATATATATATGTATGTATGTATGTATGTATGTATGTATGTATGTATGTATATATATATATATATGGTGACAAAAATTAATTGCATTGAAGATCAGGCTGACCAATAATTAGAGGTAGAAAATGAATATAAAAATGTAAATTATTCCACAATATTGATTTAGTTATTTTGAATTCGAAATTTTTCAAAACGATTGTGATTCTGTTTGCTTAGACATAGCCCTACATCGTATGTCTGGCATATAATTATTGTAAAATTTGGCTTAGATTTAGTGCTAAAAACGCGCACCTCTTGGTTTGCATTTTACAGGAAGATGATCAACATTTTTCAATCGAAATTCATCAGAAACTCGGTATTTCAGTTTCTTTTTATGTTGAGTGGGTATTGATTTTTTTTTTTTATGGTTTTTCCTTCGTTTTCTATAGCTATTAGCCTCATTACTATTTCCCTTCGAAAGGTTTTTAAATTTTTAGGATCTATTTCAAAGTCTGGCAAAAGGGAGTGCAAAATGAATGCATTGAGGACAGAAACATCTAAAAAGTGAAAGAATATTCTGTGCCACTATTTTCGGCTCTTTCTGTGTATTTCATGTAAACTTTTCAGGTGGTCAAAATGGTCCACAAATCCCATATTTTTCTGTAGACTTGCACGGCTTTGGAGCATTCTGATTTGATTTTCTGCCGTCTTTTTCTTTTCTCTCATTCTTTTTCGTTCCTACTGGATTTTCTGGATTAGACAAAACAGTCACATATCTTGTGTCTTTCCATTTGAGGCAAGTAAATCCATCATTGCTTACGAACCAATCACATTCACCGCGTTTAATTTTTTATTCATCCAAAAAAATTTTGGGTAAATTTTTTCGAGCTATATTTATTGTCCCGCATGAAAATACATTTTGTGTCTTTACATTTCCCTGTATAAATATCAAATTGACATGCAAATCCACTTTGGTCAAAATGCATCCACACTTTGTACCCTCTCCTGATAAGCTTTTTGGGCATATATTGTTTCAAGGAACTACGACCTTTGAATCGAATCATAGATTCATCAATTGCCTGATTTTCTGAAGGATGAAGGACTGAGAGAAATCTCTCTGATAGATGTGATATTGGGGAACAAATTTTGAATAGTTTGTCATACTTAGCGTCACCTTTTTTGGATAGAGAGAATTATGATTTAGATGCAAATGTGACAAAATCCAGGAAAACCTCTTGACAGACAATTGCTGTGAAATATATCTATCATGGAGATTTTCTGAAGTGCACCAATAATCATGATAACTTGGGATTTTTTTTATCCCCATCAACAAATTTAATACAAGAAACTTATACATTTCTTGTAGATCCATTGGTTTGTAAGACTGTCCTAACTGTGTAGCATACAGATTTGTTTGAAAAACAATTTTTTCAATAAATACAATGGTAAACAATGATAAAAATAATGTTAATGGACTTTTTTCTATCAAAATTATCTCCTCTGATGAACCAGCTTTTTCAATAAATGCAGATATCTCTTTCGTTACATTGTCTTTTTCCATTGTCATTTCAATTGAGTCACTTGAGAAGGCCCGGGTAAATTTATATCCTCATCTTCACTAGAAGCTGTATCAGTCACTAGTATATTCCAATGGCTTAGGCATACAATCTTCATCACATGAGTTTTCATAATCAACTGGCTCATAATCAGATGGAAGATCATAAAATAATTGAAGAGCTTCCTGAATATCATGTTTTTTCCGTGACTTATTTTAAGAAAAGTTAATAGCATTCAAAATAAGTAAATAAGTATATCATCTTGATTAAAAAATTAATTAATAAAGCATAAAAATTGAAACTTCAAACTAACGGAATCACTAGTGTAAATAAGTAAAATAAATGGAGCAAGTGCAAAGAATAAAAGCATACCTTTAAAGAGAATAAAATCCAAGAAATGAGGCAAAACTAATCCCTTGTGAGTTTTCTACCCTGTGTCAACCCATACCCCACTCCCGACCTCCAATTCACCCTTTGAAATCAACTCCAACTTTCTCTTACAATGTAAATAAAACGTGGCTGAAAATACTTGAGAGGCACTAAACTCTTCAAAACACTGTGTAATATTCGCTCTTGCTCTTTGGGGTAAGAAAGAGAATCACCTACTGAGGCAATGTTGTCAAATGACAACACATGGAAAAAACGAAAAAACCAATAAAATGGAGAACGTAAATGCACATTATTTCGTCGTAATAGCACACCTTGAACATCATATGCATGAAGGAAAATAATACGTAAAATGAATTTTAAAAAATATGCCTTGTATTTTTTTCAGAATTTTTTAATTAAGCGGATTAACGCATTTTGCGACTAGATGGGTTAAGACTAGGTCCAATTAGATGTTTTCCATTATCAATGTTTTTTTGTACAGGTGATTATATTTTTAACCCTACCATGCATTTTTTTATTTTATGTGACATATTATCAGCAGTATATACTCGACTATTCGTTGAAACAGTTGCAATTGATTATGCATAACATTTTCTTTTCTATTACTCGGAAATTATCTCTTTGCAGATTATATACAAGAAAACATTGTAATTAAAAACTTGAAAAACAGTATTTGTTGAGAGAAAAAAGAGGCTTACATTTAATTGCTATGAATCTCCATGAACTTGACGAAAATTTATTTTTGATGAAACTCACACACAATCGTAATAAAATTAAATTAAATTTTAAGATCTGTATTTTAACGGTAAATTGTGTTTTTTAAGTTTTTTTAATCATAATGTTTTTGAAATATCACAAGATGGCAGCACCAGCATTCGAAATTTTACATCCCTGCAATCAAATTTGTTTATTGATTTGACATTTGCGTTATAAATGTTTCTTACAAGTAAAAGGATGTTTAAAATATGCCAAAATTATAGGTATAAATTTAAAGCATATTCATTTGTAAAATAAATGAATTTAAAGCTAGGAATTTTTTTAACTCTTGCGCAATTAAAATTAATTGGGGCTGTTCCTATATCAATTAAATTATGAATCTATATCAATTTAACTCAATTGTTTTCCTATTATAAATTTACTATTTCTATTTCAAAAAAGTTTTATTGATATTATTTGATTTTCATGGACTTCGCGATATCGAAACACACAATGCTAAGATCTATTTAAGGTGATTAAGTTTGCTTATTTTTATTGAAATTAAAAAATAACTGGTGAACAGTTTTATTTGATTGGTGGGGTCCCCATTGGGGAGATATTCTTATATCGAGATATGTCGCCAAAGTTTCGCCAAGCTTGATTGCCAAGAAGCGATAATCTTTACAAATGTCAATGATTTTAAATTTTCATGAATTTTTTTCTATTTTAGCCAAAGTAAGTGTCATCTGTATAAAAGTAATATTGTTTATTTGCGATCTCACTGCGGAAAATATTTAATTAACTTCGTATTTCCTTATAAATATCATTTTGAAAAATGCATTATAATTAAGTGTATAAAAATTTTATGATAAAATATTAGGAACTTAGTTAAAAATTTGGTCGAGTGTTGAATAATTAGCAAGTTTTAATTTATCTTTAAGAATTGTATTTTACATCATGAAGTGTTGTGGTTCCTTGCTGTTGCTGTAGAAGTGATTCTGTTATACTGTTATTGGATTTGGATATTGTTTACAAAATACTAATTCTTTATTAAAAAAATCCAATGCATACTAATAATTCCCAAAATATTTCAATATATATACAATCACCATACATTAATTTATCGAAACATACGGATATGATTTATGGAATTTCCTTTTAAAATTGGTATTCAATTCTTAAAATAATTTTTCAGAACTTAATATTTTTTTCATTGTCTCAAATCCTCTACATCTCCATTTTGATGCTTCCTTAGAATTAATGTAAAGGTTTATTTCATAATTTTTGTTCGCTTTCTCTCATGGGGAATAATTACTGCTTTTGAAAAATTTTATCCAGAATGTTTCAACATAAGGAGAGTCACAGATTTCATTCTTTATGATAAAAATGTCAGTAAAAGAAGGTAAGCAAAACGATACTGTACTAAAATGGTTCTCTATCTGATCTTGTTTGCTTTGAGAGAGCCATACACAATTTTGTATCTGAAAAATATTATATAGTTTTACTATAATGTAATAAAAATTTTTAATATTTCATTCATACTGTAAAATTTTTCAAATGTAAAAGAGAAAAATCAAAGGGTTTTAAAAATATCATTTGGCAATTTGATTTATCTGTATTTTTCTGCCATAGATATTTCCATATTTTTAGCATGCAGCAGGCGTACTGTTTCAAAATAAAAATTTATATAAATGAAAATGCATTGCAAATAGGTCTTAACAGAAAAACTTAAATCTCTGATAACTTTGTCAAAATCAAATCGATAATTCTCCAAAATATTTTTTATGGAATTAATATATGGAGAAAGATGGTCCAAAATGATATCCTAATGAATGTACAAATTTAATTTTCAAACTTTGAAAATTGTTAAATAAATCATGAAATTGTTGGGAACTTTTACTATAGAAGAAGTAAACAATTCATAGTATACACATGAAGTTTTAGTAACAAAAATAGAAATGCATTATGGTCTCCAAGGTTTTTCTAAAAACAATTTTATGACATGTCTCGCCAAATGATGTATATACATTGAATTTATACATACATATGCTAAAAATAGCTTTCCTGTTAATGAAAATATAGGTAAATAATCAGATAGATATAAGTATTTATTTTTATAATATATTTCATAAGCTGTGTTAGTTTTTAAGAGTGTCAGAAATGTTCGTATAAATTTTAAAACAAAAATAGAATTTTAGTGTTTAGTAAAAGAAATATTTCATATTAAATCTTATTATGGAATTATTTTTATCTAAAATTTAGGGGACACCTAAAGTTATTCTACACTATTTATCTAATATATATACTTTTTTTTAATGTTTCTGAAATGCCACATTTTATAAATATAAGTTTTTTAAACTTATTCTACATTTGGTATCTTTTTTTTTTATTTTAGCCCAAAATATACTAAAAACAAACTGCAAAACATAAGTATTTTTATCTCATCGTAAGTTTAATGTAATTTTATGAGTGAAATTTTTCTTTCCATATCAAAAATATTGGGGAAAAAATATTGAAAAGAAAAGAATTATACACAATTAACTATTTTGAATTCAGCTTGTTTTGCACATTTATGTAAAGTTTTCCATAGCCTAATTTTAAAAAATATTTACTATATTTTAAAGTGTATATTTTTTGTAGAAATTGAAAAAAATTGTAATTCATAAATAATTTATTTTTAGCAATTTTAATAATTTAGTTTTGGATTTTGAAACTGTAGCTTTAAAATCATATTTGAAAATTATTTTCAGTTTTGTTTAGATATATAATTTAATGCATGTATATTACAATTTCCTTTACAAATAATCGGATTTGAAATTTTTTATAAAAATAGAACTTTTTAATACAATAAATAAATTGGTGATTCTAAATATTTGATTATTGGTATTACAGAAAGAATAAAAATGGAAGTAATTAAATCAAAACTCTTTTCATCAAATTGAAATTAATTGTTTAAAATAATTTATTTATAACTACATAGTGAATACTATGTAGTTAAATAAATTATTTTAAACAATTAATAAGAAATAATAAGTTATTTTTAAATATATTATCAAGGGTGGTGGTTGTTGTTTCTAATTTCCCATCTGCTGTAAAGGAGTCATACCAGTTCAATGAAACCATTGACATTAATGAAGTGTGATACAAGAAGTGGACGGTTGTGGATATCCTGTCATTCCAATCCAAGATTTATTCAGGTGATGTTTGTTCTTGTCACCTTTTAGGGCAAACAGGAAACCTTGCTACTCTCAGAATGTGTGAGATCTTTCAAGTGTCTACTTGAAAGTTTGGACAGATGTGTGTTTGTCTGTCTGTCACAAGGGAAGGGAACGATAGGGGAAGTCCTGCATTTTTCACCCTTATATCGGTTGTAAGTCAGAGGTATTAACCCTTTTACTTTTTTTTGAGTCTTTTGCCACGAGAATAACTTTAAAAATGTGAGCTCTGAGGGGAAAGGAACAGGATGTTCTTGCCCTTCCTTTGCAAGAGTGTTTTTTCAAATGACCTTAAATTAAACATTTATTTAAAATTAATTGTTTTGGAGAGAGTCATCTTCATGGGCAGATTCCGATGAAGTAAAGGATGGTCTATTTTAATTAAGTTAATATAAAAAATTGTAAATAAAAACTTTTCTGAGTTCCAGAGTATTTTTTTCTACTATTTTTTCTCATTTATAATATAATACACAGTATAGGATCGATTATCCGACTTCCCAAAAACCGGCATTTTTCAGATTGTAATTTTTTCCCTTTTTTTTTTTTTTTTTTTTTTTTTGTAGGCATCCCGAGGCAGAAACTTTTGAAAAGGACAACTTTCGAGTTGTCTTTATACCACCGAATAGCACATCTTTGATCCAGCCAATCGATCAGTGTATTCTAAATTCGTTAAAATACTTGTATGAAACGGCTTTTATCCGAAAACATTTATAATTCTGCAACTCCAAAGAGGGAATGATAGATTTTCAAAAAAAAACTTAATGCTCAAAGATGCCCTTTGGAGTATTGTTAATTCCTGGAATTCCTTGAACAAGAATACTCTGATCAATGTTTGGCACAATATCTGGCCTGTTACAACTTTTCTTAAAGGATAAGGAAATGACGCATTTTTTTATTTTTGCGTGTCACAAGATAAAGAAATGATCCGAGAATTGTTAAAATATATCAAAAGCATTTCAAGTGAGGAAATAATCGATAAAACACTATGATTCTTTAAATGCTGACATAAATGCTCCGACTGTACTTCAGTTAACTAATGACGAGATCGTCAGTGAAATGCTCAATAGGAAAGACACCGATACTTCAAGTTCTCAGGATACCGATGTAGAGGAAACAGAAAATACGGGAAACACTTCCATTGACCGTTGTTTAGAACAAACGAAAAAACTTATCCTCTGAATGGAACAAAAGTCATTTTTAAGGAACACGATATTATGTCTGTATATAAAATACAAGAAACTTTATTTTCAGAAAAACCAAAGCATTTAAAACAAAAAAAAATTAGCGATATGTTTGCATCAATAAGCAAAAAAATCTTACTTTGCAAATTTTAGGTTATTTTATTATATATATATATGTGTGTATTTTTCATTAAAAATATTAACGATATAGGTATTAATTTTCCTCCCACAAATTATTTCATGGATGGAGAAGGAGTGTCGCAATTTTTTGCAAATGGTTTTTGAAATTTTTGACAGCGATCCGAAAACCGGAAAATTCCAGTAACCGTTATATGTTCGGCCCGAAGTAACCAGATAGTGGATCCTATACTGTACTAAAAGGCAATTAAAGTATTATTTTCACACTTTGTCTTATTTTGTTAGTATACTATGAATAAAGTAACACTGGAGCTTAGTAATAAGGCAGTATTTTTCATATTCAAAGTACCCAAGTCCAATCCTATCCACAGTTGTACAATACTTATACAACCACACATGTCTATTAGACGCCTATTTAAGATCCATAGATTCCAAAAGACGTCATGGATACCTTTTGAACGTCATAAAGATGTCCACGGTAAGATGTGTATTGGATGGTCTTCTGTCGACTACATATGGACGTAAGATTTACATCCATGACGGATAAGTTTCGGAGTACTGATATATGAATCTGTTTGGATGTAATTTGTACGTCCATCGTAGATGTAATTTGGACATCAATAAGGATTTTAAAAACTTGAGCAATTGTTGAGAATTCCTCATTAACTGCAACTGGATTTCTCAAAAACTTAAGAATAAGATTATTAGCCATTTATAAAAGCGTTAATTTTATCGTTGTCATTGTTATTTTTGGGTTGAGACACTAATAAATTTATTTAAATAAGTGCATTTTATTATTTTATAACGATAATGAGTTCTCAAATAACTAGGCATTTTAAACGAAAAATGAATGCATCATTAGATGTTTAAATATCATTAATTAGAGAACCCTCATCAAACAATGCCGTTTCAATCATAGATACTTCAGTGAATAACCTAGATTCTTTTCATAGTCAGCTGTCATCTAGATCTAGTGTTTTAGATCGTACTGAAAACTCTTTTGAATCTACTTCATTTATTGAATCTATTTCTTGTATTGAATCTACTTCATATATTGAGTCTGCTTCAGATTCTAATTCAGATCCGATTCTGGAGTCAGAATGCGAACTTCGTAGAGAACTGGCGATTTGTGCTGTACATAATTACATTACCCAAAAATCACTTAAGGAATTATTAACTATTTTACGCAAATATACTTGCTTTGCTAATTTACCGAAAGATATCCGGACAGTAATGGAAACTCCTCGTGCCACAGAAACTCGTGTTGTTTCTCCTGGTTTATATTGCAATTATGATTTAGCTGATCAGCTTACAATTATTTGTGCTGATGTAGTTAAATCAAGCTTACCCAGATGCTTTGATTTAAAAATTAATCTAGATGGTCATCCTATAGACAAAAGTTCAAAGAGTCAACTTTGGCCTGTTTTATGCTTAGTTACGAACTTGAAAAATCGTCTAGTGTTCACAGTTGGTGCCTACCATGGCAATGAAAAACTAAAAATTGCTAATGATTTTTTGCTTGGTTTTGTTACAGAATTGAAAGAATTGCAAGTATCTGGATTTAAAATTAATGGTGAAAGATACTTTGTGAGAATGATTGGATTGATTTGTGATGCTCCTGCTAGATCATTTGTTTCATATATTAAATGTCACAATGGATATTTTGGGTGTGGTAAATGTGTTCAATAGGGAGAACATAATAACCACAGACTATATTTTTCGGAATGTGATGCTGTTTTAAGAACTGGTGACTCTTTCAAAACTCGTGTGGATGAGTCTTACCGTACAGGACATTCAATTTTGGAAATGATTCCAAATTTCGATATGGTTTCCATAATACCATTTGAGAATATGCATTTGGTATGTTTAGGTGTCGTGAAAAGTTAATTGGATTATTGTTAAGTGGCCCTCTAGTTGTAAGATTATCTAATTCATAAGTGTTAACACTATCAAAACATTTGGAAAACTTACGACCCAATATAACCTATGAGTTTTCATGGAAAGCACGATCGTTAAAAGAATTTGATCGCATAAAAGCCAATGAATTTCGGCAGTTTTTGTTATACCCTGATATAATTTGTCTGACATATACTAACATGATAATTTGTTATACACTACATACTTGTACTAAAAGATGTACTTCCTCTACATCTATTTGAACATTTTATGGCTCTACATTTAGCTTTTACAATTTTATGCAAGCCTGACTCACCAACTTGCTTGGTTAATAAAGCTGAAGCGTTTTTATTATGTTTTGTGAATTACTTCAAAATTTACTATGGAGAAGAATATACTTCACTTAATGTGTACATAGTCTTGTTCATTTGGCTAATGATGTTCGAAAATTTGGGTCATTATATTCATTTAGTGCTTTTCCATTTGAAAATCACATGCATTCGATTAAGCGAGTCATTCGAAAGTTTGATAAGCCATTTCAACAATTATCTTGCAGGTTAGCCGAAGCTCGTATGTTTGCTTTACATAAAAAAAAATGCTGCAGATGTGGGTTTCAAGTCCGAAAATTGCGATTGTCCTATTCCAAAATCTCTTTCTATTTTACAATACAAAACTGCAATACTAAAGAATTTTATATTAAAAACAACTCCACCTGATAATGTGCGTTTTGAAAGATGGTAGAATAATATGAGTTGATAATTTTATACTGCAAAACTCTAAATACTTTTTACTTGGTCGTAAGTTTAAAAATGTATCAAATTTATATAATAAACCTTGGGAGTCACATTTATTGGGTATATTAAAGGTTTCTATACTATCATCCTATGACATTTTTCCATTGTATGATTTAAAAGGGAAGTGCTTAGTTATCCCTTTTGAAAATGAGTTTGCAGTTTTCCCTATTTTGCACAGTTAGTTTTTTGTTTGTGAATTCTAATTTCAAGTAATATAATTTGTAAATAATTCTCCAAAATTAAGCAATAACTTAAGCAACTAAAAAAATTAATTCATTGTTTATGTATAATATTTCTTATACATTTTTAAACAAGTTTTTTCATTTTTTTATTCCAGTATAAATATTCTTATAAATGTATTATCAATAAACATTTAATTATCCTTTTTCATAAATTTGGCATTTATGATAAGGTAACCATTTATCTATGTGTAGTAAACATTATACTAGGTCCTTGATAATTGCAGCAATTGTAATTAAAAATAGGGACAGTAATGGAAAATTTTCATTTATAGAAAAATTTCAATTTAAATTTATAAAGTAAATCATATATTGGTTAAAGAAAAGAAACGTATAGGAATTTTATAAATGTGACTTCCTGAAAAGTACATTGAAATTGATTTTTGTGTACATAAGAAAATTGATAAGATTTTCAAAAGTTACTACACAAATTGTGAGTCAAATGTTGCTCATTATAAATATGCTTCATTTGAAGTTCCAGTTATAAAATAACTTTATAGTAAAGATACATTTCAGGCATGAATTTTGCAATTGCAGAATATCTTGAAAGTCAAGAAATAGAAGTTGTATCTTGTAAATGGATAAAAGAAAGACATTATTTCTGGCTACCTTTTAATAAATCAAAAAAAAAAAAAAAAAAAAAAAAAAAAAGAAATCCGAACGCTTGTGGAAGAACACGTGGTTCCTGATGAATCTTGGAGTGTCCATCCAGCAAAAATTATAGACTTATTTGGTAAATATAACTTCTCTATATTTAATATTTGATTTTTGAACTGGATTTCTCTTAGCTGAACTCTTTGAAATAAAATATTGAAATTATTCTAATTCATCAAATGGAAACATTTTAATCAGAAAAATATTTTATCACATATTTATTTATGGATCAGAATTCATATTAAATATTGTATGTGAAAAAATTATAATTCAGACTATCACTAAATTTTGTTTAATACTAAAAAAAAAAAAAAATGATTGCATTATCAAATTGTTTCCATATAAATGTTTCTATAATTCTAAATGTTTTGTGCCCAGCTTACAGATTATATACTATATTATACATATTTATTACTATATTTTATTCATTTATTTATTGAAATTACTCCATATCTTCCCTAATGAATTATTGAGCCTATGTTTGAACTAATATCAGAATATCTTTCACTTTTAAATAAAGCTTTTCCTTGTTAAATAACTATGAAAGAAATGTATTTAACAATGATATTCGTGGATTTTCAAGTCTTCTACTTCTGAAGCATTATTAAGTCATACGATTTGAATTTTTAATACTTAAATACTAGTTTTAATTCTTAAATTTTTTACATTATTTTTTATTAATAGTAATTATTGCAAAAATATTAGACAATGTAATATTGCTTGGTTATATAAATCATTAACATGTTTTATAAGTTAACAGACTGTTGGCTACATAGTTTTAAAACATGTTCCATGAACAAAATAAATATTTTATACTATAGCCTTTATTTCAGAAACTTATGAATCAGCCAGGACAAGATTGTCTAAAGCTGAAGAAATTTCAGATTTAGCCTCTGAGTTGGAAAATAAGGGAAGAGGGAAAAGATTTAAGAGAAAACGGAAATATAGTTCAATAGCGATTCCACAACAGTTTCCGAGACCCTAATTACTCCGTCTCCTCCTCATGAGCAAAATTTATTAAATAGTTCTATGTAAATAATATTACATAAATTATTTTAATAATTATATTACTAACTGATTTCCTCAAATCTGATGAATAGAAAGACCTTTGTGTATTGATATTTTTTAAAATTAATGTAAATATTTATTGAAAAATTGTGCAATTACATATCATCAAAGCTTTTCTATTGATTATTTTGTTTTTATTAATACGTTTAATATTTTGGTTTTAATTGTGTATTTTCTTAGACTTTCAAAGAGCTGTCATGAGAAAATTTATGTTCATCAAAGAAATGCAAAGGCAGCAATCAGAAACTTTACAATTAATTTTAAATAAATTAAAGGAAATTTAATTTATTTCTAATTCAAAGGATAAAACAACAGCTTCATGTGAAATCAAAGAAATTCTAGATAATCTGCCTTTAAAGACTATAACTAAGCTTGAAAGCCTTGATTTACTTCTTCTAGATGCTAATATTTTTGATTCTTTGGTAAAAATTTTATTTCTATTGAAAGGTTTTTAATAAATCATTATTTACCAATTAAATTTACAATCTAATGGCACAAGTTAAAGTATTTTTAAACTTTATATAATGTTGTTATTATAATATAGTTGGTTTGATTTTGTATTGTTTAAATAATTATTTATTTATAAATGCTCTTTAAATGTTGGAATATATTACAGATTTATTTTTCTAAAACTTATGTGAAGTTTATGCTGAAAATAATATATATATATATATATATATATATATATATATATAATTATTATGACTATATAATGTATGCATGTTGCTAAAATTAATACAGTAATTTCAATTTTAAATTATAACATGTTTTTAATTATAAAATATTTATTTGTTTTGTTTCAGTGCCACTTTTTCAGCTTGTCTGGAGGAACTTCTTCTGGGAATTACACCATAAACATCATAAAAATATTGATGACCCATGAACTCACATTTGAATTCAGTTATTTTGGAGCTAGGGATAAAAAATCCTTTAATGGACTAAATATGAAGTAGTTAGTTTTCGGTAAGTGCAATGTTTGAATAAGCATGTCATTGAAAGTTTTCTTTGGTAGAAATGATGGAAAGACATATTTCTCAAAAAACATTTTAATGAAATATATTTATGTAAGTGCTAATATGTAAATCAATTCTCTGATTACTTAAGCACTGTTCCTGTTATAAAAGTAACGTTTAATTCTATTTGATAATTTGAAGGTTTTTGGAACATATTTTAAACATTTTGTAATTTTAATTATTTAATCAAACCCAAAGGTTACCATATTTACAAAGCTGATATTTTTAGAATTTGAATTGGTAATTACGTATTTAAAACATTTACTGAATTAAAAATATAAATATCTGTAATAATCTTATTATGAAGTTACTTAATGTCTTAAATTAGTGAAGGCAATTTTTGAGATTTACATCCAATCAGTTTTATCTATTAATCAGATTGATAAGAATTAAATTAAATATTCATGAAAATTGTCTTCTGGATTTTTACTATTATTTTGTCTGAGGTTATTGATCTTAAAATGTTAATCGTTATTGTTAATTATTTTCAATGTATTTTATTATATTTTCAGATGCTGTGAGGCGAACTCCACAGTATTCAAAGACAACTGATGGTGAAATGAAAACGACGATAGTGAACTGGTTACGTCATTCAAAACCAACATTTATTAATGAAAGAATCAAACATTTCAGTTAATTAATATTTCTGTAATAAAAACAATTAGAATAAAAATTGTGTGCATTAAAAATAAATTCTGTTAGTTTCTTACATTTTTCTTGAATTAATTAATATTTACACTCTCTTGCTGGAATGCTTTCTTAAACAAATTACAACTTTTAGAAAGAAAAATAATTCAGCTTTTAAATTATGAAATAAGTAATTTTCAGAATTTTTTGTCATAATAATTTGGAATATTCAATTGAGTGGAAAATTTTAGTTAAATAAAAGTTTATCTCTTTCATCTTGTACAAAAAAAAGACATTATATCTAATTAGTTAAAATATTGGACTGAGAAATAATTCTTATAAATTTCTCTTACTACAAAATTAATTAAAAAAATAATCTATTAACAATAATTTGATATTAAAAGGAAAAATCTACAGTGCACAAATAAAAATATCCTTGACTATTTTATTGTTACCCTCCAGTTATAATAGTAATTCATATATTTATGCATTCACTGGAAACTTCTTAGAAGTAATTTGAACTTTTCCAAAGAAAAAATCTTTTTATTTTAAACAATAAAAAATCAAATTTTTAAAAGTTCAACAACTATAAACTAATGAGCATAAAAATAATGCTAATTTATCAATTGTGAGAATTTTATTACATTAACTTGAGCAGTAAATCTGACAAAAATCTAGGATATTTGACTGAAAATTCAGAAAAATGTGATGCAAAAGCAATTTCATAAGTAAGCTAATTAAAAATGCTTTTCTCATTGTATAGTGGACAAAAATATATGAGCCACTAAGATAGATGAGGGATTATTTCAATATCTTCACAATTCTAGAATACATCCATAAAACTACTTAGTATAGAGCAGAGCGTATGAATACATACAAATTTCGTCCATGAACCATCCAATGGCAACGTCTCGTAGACGTGTCGTTGATGTAAAATGGGTGGATATTTGACATGCCATGGATCTAAACTGGACCAAAAAGAGACGTCTACTGGATTAGAGTACATTCCGTTGATAATGTCAAATCGACGTCTACTGGACGAAATTGTGTTGTATGGGTAGGAAATGGAAGTTGAAATTGTACATGCACATTTGTTATAGTAACTGGTTATCAGTTTTCTGTTTATCCTTCCTATTTATGAAAAATCCTTATGGAAGGCAAATTTATATGGTGGATATTAGAATTCTGTTACGCAGCACACGCTGCGTAGAGTCAAAGTGAGACGAGTGGTGCAGCTTGTCCTTACTTGGACCTTGTGCCATTAAATCCAACCAACCAAAGAAAGACGAGTATTATTTAGCAAACTATGAGGTGATACATGATTAAGAATAAATGTGTGTGTGATTTACTCCTAAATTAAATAATTGAAAGAAATTTCTAAATGTAATAAACTAATAATAAATTTGTAGGTTATGAAAGTTAAATGCCTCTATAGTTTCGGATGAAGCAGTTAACCAATTTTATATGTATAAACTAAACCTTAGTAGCAATTCAACACTGGGGTGGTGATTGGGTTAACGACATTAACCGATGGAAACTCAGCAGCCACTGTCATTGTATTGCCAACTTCTTGTTTTTGTTTTATATGCTCGTTTTTCTATTAATTATAACTTTCGGTTTGGCAACGTCTTCATTTTGTTTACTTTACCAGTTTTAGTTACGAATTTGAAAATATGTTACGTTTTCTGGCTATGTCTTCCGTTCTAAATATTTCTTGTAAATAGCTATTTGTGTTTGTGCAGTGAAATTCAATGTTGTGCTTCAAATAAAGGATTAAAACTTTAAAAAGTTTTACGATTTATGACATCTGGCGTCGGCGACAGGACTGCTTCTAAAGATTTAAACGGAAATCTATAAGCAAGGTATGAAATTAATTTATTGATTTAACTGCTTTCTTTAAGTATTTTAATTATGGAAGCATTAAAAATGAAACGAAAAGCTTTACGCACAACATTTACGATCACTGCAAAGATTGTTGATGAGGAAATTCGAAATCGAAAGTAGATGTTATTAAACTTCGTGAATTAAGTACACAACTGACTGATAAATTTCAACGCTTAGATACGACACAGGAATCTATTTCTGAGCTGTTGCATAATGAAAACAAAGAAGAAATGTATTCTAAAGATTTTAATGATGCAGAAATTTATAAGGATCGGTATTTATCTTTGAAATCGAAAACTTTTTAAACGATACTGATTTACAATCGGTTAAATCATCTTGAGAACGAAAATATCGCTTGCCTAAGTTAGAATTAAAGGAATTTGATGGCGATATAAAATCTTTTTTGGGATTCTGTGTGGAGTCAGTTTTCTAGAATTCATGAAGATGAAGATATGCCACCTGAAGACAAATTCCAAAATTTGATCTCGGCAATTGTTCCTGGAACTAGAGCTGCCAATTTAATAGTGAGTTTCCCACCTACGGCTGAAAATTATCCTGAAGTGATTGAATTACTCAAGGAAGGATTCGGCAGAAAAGATTTACTAGTTCAAGTTTACGTAAGAGAACTACTTAAGATGGTAATGAAAAATGCCGTCAGTGGACGGAAGTGTGTTGATTTAACAATTTTATCTGATCAATTAGAGTCGCATCTACGAGCGTTAGACACATTGGGTAGATCTAAAGATAAGTTTGCAGATTTTTTATCGCCTCTAATGCAATCTTGCCTTCCTGAGGATGAGTTGAGAGCATGGGAGAGGCATAGAACATCCAGCATTTTGAATAAAAACGCAGAGCTTTCAGAAAACAGTCAAAGATCTTTGGAAAATCTTATGGCTTTCTTAAGGCAGGAAATTAATGGCGAAGAAATGATTAATTTGGCAAGATCTGGATTTGGGTGCCAATGTAAGGTTAAAAAAGAAATAGTTAATTCGGAAAAGCCTGAATTTCCTTCTGCTTCTGCTCTTATGTCTGATACACAAGGAAAAACTCAATGCGTTTCCTCAAAAATTTTCACTTAAGTCCAGATTGTGGTAAAGCTGGAACGATGACTATAGAGGAAAAGAAGTCAAGTGTCATACGGAAGGGACTTTGTTTAGTTTGCCTAAAACAAGGACACATGGCTAAAAAATGTCATAGTAATGTACGGTGTGTCATTTGTTAAAAAAAAACACTGATGATGCAATCTTATGTCCTGATTTGCTTAACTCTAGAAATAATGTTCCTCCTAAAAAGGATAAGAGGGAAGAAACTATAACCACACTGTTTACGATTCCTTCCTCTACAAAAGCGATCTATTTGAAAACTCTTGTTTTACGATTGAAAAATGGAGGAAGAAGTCAGTATGTTCGAGCTTTATTGGAAGACGGTTCTCATCTTTCTTACATAGAAAAGGACTCAGCAAGAGAACTTAGACTTTCACCTACAGGGAAGGAAGTTTTATCCCAAGGTTTATTTGGAGGAGGACGAACTCCTGAAGCTGATCATTATCGCTATTAAATCAACCTTGAGAGAATCGATAAAGAGTTTTCTTGTCAAGTGTCAGTGTTCGATCAGCCAATAAATTTGCACAATGCTGCCAAGAGTACGTGATAAGCATTTGCTAGCTGAACTTGAAAATCATGGAATTGTCTTAACTAATATTGGAGAAGAAGATCCTCCTATAAGATTGCTGCTTGGGGCTGATGTACTTGGAAGAAGACTAACCGGAAGAATCGAAGTGCTAAAATCAGGCATATCTGCTATTGAAACTAGCCTTCAATGGAGTATTTTGGGAAGTGAGAAGAAGACAACTACAGTAAACATGGTAACTTTTTGTTTACAAAATTTTGAAATACCTAAGATTTGGGAATTAGAAAATTTAGGTATTGTCGAACCCACACAACATAAAGCTGTGAAGTTGTTGGAAGAAGAGATTTTAGTCCATTTTCAAGAAACAGTTAAGAGAAAGGATCACAGATACGAAGTCGCCTTACCTTGGTTGACTGGCCATCCACCTGTGTATAATATGTATGATGTTGCTGAATCGCGATTGTGCTCAGTAACAAAACGTTTACTAAAAGAAAATATTTTCGTGGCTTACGATGATGTTTTGAGACAATGGCAAAGGGATGGCATTATAGAATCTATACCAGAAAATGAAATTTCGAAAACCGGCCATTACCTTCCTCATAGGCCAGTCATCAAACCATCAAGTACTATAACTAGGGTTCGTCCCGTATTTGATGCTTCCTTCAAACGATCAGGTTACGCATCTTTAAGTGAATGTTTAAGTGTTGGACCAAGTCTTTCAGAGCAGATTTACCCCCTCCTTTTAAGGTTTCGTATTGGAGCAATAGGAGTTATAGCTGATATAAAACAAGCTTTCTTACAGTTGAGTGTCCGACCTGAGGATCGTGATTATTTGAGATTCTTGTGGTGGAATATTGAGGATAGATCAAAATTAGAGTTCTTCAGACATTGTCGAGTTGTCTTCGGAGTAACTTCAAGTCCAATTCTCTTGAATGTCAGCATTCGTCACCATCTTAGTTCACCTGAGTACCAACTTGAATCTCTTTAGACGACTGTGGAGAAACTTAAGCAAGGTTTCTATGTTGACAATTTAACAATCAGTGTTGAAAGCCAAGAAGAATTAGAACAATTCAAGAAACAAGCTATGGAAATGATGAATGCAGCATCTTTTGAATTAAGATGTTGGGCTTACACTGGAATTGAAAATCAGGAAAGTCGGAATGTTCATGGCATTAAGTGGGATACAGAAACTGATGAGCTATATTGCGTTAATGCCCAAATTGACACTTGATGCAATGAAATTGTTTCAAATAGAAAACTACTTTCTATACTTAATAGTATTTATGATCATATTAGTTTCATTTCACCTGTGACACTCTTACCAAAACTTCTACTCCAAAAAGCCTGGTGCAATAAATTAGATTGGGACGATGAATTACCATCGGATATGCTATTAAGCTATCGGCGTTGGACTAGAGATTTAGATCTTATTGATAAATGTAGAATTTCTCGTAGAATATTGAGTGGAAGTGTAGAAAATGCTACCATGCACATATTTACAGGTGCTTCGGCCTATGGGTATGCTTGCTGTGTTTTCCTTCGATGCGAATTGGATTAGGAAGTGAGAGTCTCGTTGGTTTCAGCAAAAGCTAGAGTAGCTCCCGTTAAGAGGCCTACAATTCCACGTCTGGAGCTTTTAGGAGCTGCCATTGGAGCTAGAATTGCATCGACAATATTAGAAGCTTTGAATTTACCTTTAACGACATATTTTTGGACCTATTCAATGATAGTCTTAGCATGGATTAATAACTCGGAGCCCTGGAATACATTTGTGGGTAACAGGATCAAAGAAATACGAAAACTGACAAATGTAGAAGATTGGCGATTTGTTCCTGGAGATATAAATCCAGCAGATTTACCTTCACGCTCGTGTAATTGGTCTGAACTTTTACAGAGCCGATGTTGGGAGGGTCCAAAATGGCTCTATGAAGGCCCAGATTGGTCATACAAAGAGATAAGACCTGAAGAGGCAATGGTAGAACGTCGAAAGACTGTTGTCGTGAACCTAAACGTAGAACCCAAAGAAAATTTTGGAGAAAGATTTTTATACTTTTCCAGTTATCACAGGATTATTTGCATGACTGTTTGGATATTGAGATTTTGCCAGAATATCAGAGTTAATTCTTACAAGTTGACAAAGGAACTGTCTTACGAAGAAATTGAAAGAGCCGAAGAATCTCTGATACGAATAATCCAATCAGAATGGCCATCAGATAAACGGGAGAAGTATACCCAAACAATTCAGTTTTACGAAGAAAATAACGTATTGAAGGTTCGATCAAGACTAATTCTTGAACAAGATCCAGAGGACTTTGTTATACCCATTGTTCTACCAGATCATCCAATTGTGAGGAGACTCATTGAATATACCCATAAAGAACTTCATCATACTGGCGTACAAATTACCTTGTCTCTCTACGTGAACGATTTTGGATTCCTCGGGTCCGGAGGATTGTTAAAGAAGTATTGCAAAGATGGGTAATATGTAAGAAGCATACATCAAAGCCTGTAGTGCCAATTTCTCCAGCTCCACTTCCTGTTGATAGAATCAATCGCGTTACTAGTTTGAAGCGATCGGAACTGATCTAGCAGGCCCTATTTTCTTGAAAAGAGGTGAGACAGCTTGGATCATAAATTTCATATGTGCAATTTACCGTGTTTAATACTTAGAATTAATGACCTCTTTATCCACCGAAGCATTTATGCAAGCTATGCGGCGACTTTTTGCTAGAAGAGGACGTAGTTCTGTTATGTATTCAGATAACGGATCTAATTTTTTGGGAACGTCCAGAGTTCTCATCACCCTAAAATAGGAAGAAATTATTGCTGAATGTGCTATTCAAAAGATCAAATGGCATTTTAATCCACCAGCAGCGCCATGGTATGGAGGTTGGTGGGAGCGAATGATAGGCATCGTTAAACAGCTTTTGAGGAATATATTAGGACGAGCTTGTGTAACGTACGAAGAAATGGTTACTTTGCTTTGCGAATGTGAAAGTATAGTCAATTGACGTCCACTTACATACCTTTATGATGATCCAAATGAGTTGAGGGCTATTAAACCTTCAGACTTCATACAAGATATAAAGGGAAATGAAAATGTCGACTTGGACATTGTAAACGCAAAACATCTACGTAAACGCGTTCGTTTCTTACAAATCTTACGCTGTCAATTACGCCAACGGTTCCAAAAAGAATATTTGGCAGAACTTCTAAGAAATAAAAGGTTACCATCGAAAAGACATATCCTGTCTCCTGGAGATGTGATTCTCATTGGTTCAGACAATGCGAAACGTTTAAACTGGCCTTTGGGACGTGTTATTGAGCTGTTCAAAGACAAAGATAACAGCGAGCGAGTCGCTAAATTATGTATAGCCAATGGAGAAATCATTCGCCCGATACAAAGAATTTATCCCTTAGAAATGAGTCCGACTGAAACATCAGAAGTCCTACCTGAAAATACAGAAAGGGACGCTCATATTACTGTTGATAACAACCGCGGGTCCACTAATTCGAATAAGACGTCTTCACAAGCTGATGAGCACCGGGAAAAACAATCACAGGCTATTAAGAAAACCCACTGTGGTCGAAGAATTGTTCCTGTGAAACGATTGGACTTGTGAACTATTCTAATGACTAATTTTCTGTGTGTTAAAATTTTCTTTTCGTTATTATTATTTTTTTGTAAGTGATGTTTTGTATTGCAATATGAATGTTTATATGCAATACAAAAGGTGGAAGAATGTTGCCTCTGTCATTGTATTGCTAACTTCTTGTTTTTGTTTTATATGCTCGTTTTTCTATTAATTATAACTTTCGGTTTGGCAACGTTTTCATTTTGTTTATTTTATCAGTTTTAGTTACGAATTTGAAAATATGTTACGTTTTCTGGCTATGTCTGCCGTTCTAAATATTTCTTGTAAATAGCTATTTGTGTTTGTGCAGTGAAATTCAATGTTGTGCTTCAAATAAAGGATTAAAACTTTAAAAAGTTTTACAATTTATGACAGCAAGAGTGCATGGAACAGTGGGCTATTTGTCACCTCGGCTGGAGAGCGGCTGCGGTGTCCCCACCCGTTCAGTTTAAGTCACGGTGTGAAGAGTTTATGGCGTATTGCTCGGAGAGTTTTTTTAAGATTCGATGAAAAGGTAGTGAGTGCAGCGATGATACTATGCCATTCAATTTTGTATTTTACTCGTGTACCTATTCTGTTTTCTGTTTTAAATATCAAAAATGCACTGTCGTTAAAAATAATTTAATGATAGTGTATTTTTGATAATAAGCCAGAAAATATTAAGGAAAACTTATTTTAAATATTCATATATTTATAAGTGTTTTAATTGATAAAAATACTTGTGCTGAAGGCTATTTTTAATACTTATCAATAAATTCAAAATGTAATAAATAATTCATATAGTACAACTATAAAAGTGAAATTAATATGAAATGTTATTTACCCAAAATCTAATATTTTTTCACTATAGGACATAGGTTCCCAAAGTGGTCCAGGTGGACCTCCAGGGGTCCATAGGAGAGACCACACGGAGTCAACATAGATGTGAAAAGAAAATAGGGTTTTACAAGTTGTAAGTAGGGGTTCACGAAAAATTTTCTGGTTTTCATAATGAAGAACAAACATTTTGGCTTGGATTTACGTATCAACGTAGGCAGGTAGCAACATTCATTATGTAGGTACTCAAAAATATTCGAGATTTAGTTCAAACACAGAATTAAATAGAACAATAAATAATAGTACAAGTGTACACCACGTGTCGGGACTTGCAAAGTGCCGCCCGTCTCATTAAAAGTATGACTATTTTTTGTTGTTGTTGTTGTTGATTTACATTTCAGAGATCATTGTTGATTTTTTGTTGATCGTTGATTCTTTGTAATAATAAATTTTTGTAATTTTGTATAACCGCAAATAGGACACAAGAAAATGTGCTACATTTTTCCCTTCTTAACACCCCTAATTTAGGGTGATATTTTTTAGGAGTTTTTGGAATATTGTAGGAATGCAGCAACAGGGGGTCTACCGAAAATAGTAATACCTTGAAAGTGGTCCACGAGAAAAAAAAAGTTTGAGAACTCATGCTATAGGACATAGACATTTCAGTATTTTCAAGTTTTCATTTCAGGACATAAAATTAACATTCAATAATTTCAGTTTTATAGATTTGCTTTTATTTTTTTACTAATAGGAAAAATCCAATAAATGATTTCTCAGACAATATTTATTAAGATTTTTTAAAAATAATTTCCGCACTTTCAGGGAAAATAAATTAGCAGGTTGTTAATTGTTATGATTTCATTAAGGTTTTCTTAACAAATTTTACACTGGAAATTTAATTGCAAAAATCTAAATTTTGTTTTTATATACGATATATATTTTAACATTTGTGCATAGATTCAGTTTTAGAAATTAAAATCGTACATAATTCAATTAGTTCCAATATATTTGAAAGAATGAGTATAAATTATCATAGAGCCTTTTTAAACTAGATACATTTGATAGATTTAAAATAAAATATTGATTCTAATTTAATATAGAACACAGACAACTTTGATTCTATGGTCTTAGTTTAATATTTGAAATTTTCTATTAACAGTTGAAAAATTGACTTAAATATGAATATTCTAGAAAATTTTCAAACACAAGATTTGCAGAGCTTAAGGTGATGAAAGAAATGAGTTACAAATTATTGGTAACAAGTGTATTAAATATATTATTGTAATATGATTAAAAATTCAGTTACATTTTCAGATAAAATGTTCCTATTTTACGGCATTTTTGATTTTAATATTTGTTAAACTATCTACTTCAATATTTATGAATTTACTCACACAAATAAAATATTCACAAAAGATAAATTTTTATTATTTTTATTACATATTATTAACATTAGACTGGGCTTTCTCCAAAGTTCGATCTAAACGCCTCCCATCTCTGTCAGGAACACTCATCAACCATTTCCTTATGCACTACTGTACATCCATATCTGTGATACGGCTGTCATGGTGGTGAGTAGAAGCTAGAAATAAACAAGTTTTGCTCATATAAATGTTAAATAACGTAATATCAGAAACAAAGTAAGGTCAACATTTTTATTATTGATATTATTAACATTACATGAAAATGTCACTAAATTAAATTTTAAATTGTTAAAATATTAAAATTAAGATTTAATTTTATAGAAAAAATGAATTTATTAGATTTAATTCATGTATTATAATTAACATTTTGGATCCAATGGTAAACTTGGCATTTAAAAATACAGAAGTAATTCATAATTGAGAAATAGAAAATAACAATTTTTCCTAATTTTAAGTTGCAAACACAATATAAATTGAAATTACATACATTAAACCGCTAAATAGTAGAGAAGCATACAGAGGGTAAAATGCGCCAAGAATACGATAAAGTGCGCCAGACTGGTTTACCGGTTCGGATTACGTAGGCAAGACTTGCTTTTCGTTTTACATGCGTGTTTTGTATGTAACCCTTGAAACTATTACAGAATAATCTTGAAGCATTGAATTTCGATATTTGATTTTTTTAGTTTTTGTGTTGCTTGCGAAAATTAATAAGTATGGATGAGGATATATTGACTTTACGTTTTCGCGGAGTACGTATGGAGAAAGAATCATCAGGAAAACATAATAGAAGATTTTTTAGAAGCCTTAAAAACGGTATTTTCGCCGAAAATTAACGATTCGGAGATTTTTAAAGATTAGGTGATTTATTTTGTTTTTCATTGCAATTTTATTCATGTTTAGAAACTAAAGTTTTTATAAAAATGAATATTTTCATAAGTAAATGAATGTTTAAGTTGTGTGTATTACGTTTTTCATGTTAGTGTTAGAATATGCTGCGTACTTAAATTTCTTTAATGTGGGCGTAACTGCTCGTTATATTTAATTTAGAGTTTAAGCAAAAAATTAAATTTGTTAACGTTCGAAATTTAGTTTTATTGCCCGGTTGACACTGTAGTAGGTAGTGCTACAGTGATGTTTTTTTAAGGTGGGCGCCATTGCTCGATATATTAAAAATTTTGTTTCTAATTATTAGAATTTTAAAACTTCTACAGTATTATAATGAAATATTCAAATTTTTAATATTTGGAATTCGGAAAAACGCGCGATTTCAAAGCTGAAGTTCGAACGCCATCGTTATTGGATGACGTCTATCGCGCGTAGTGACGTAATTTAGGTTGGCGAAAGAGCTGTAGAGTGCTTGGCGTGAAAATTTGAAATCGTGCCAATCCCGTACGAGTCTGTAGTTATTTACCAAATTAATGTTTAAATTTAAAGAAAAAAGTTATAAATTTAATCCATATACTCTAATCAACATTCTGATCTAATGGTAAACTTGGTATTAAAAAAATACATACACAAAGAATAAATGAAAAATAGAAAATAACAATTCTTAATTTTAAATTACAAGAACAATATAAACTAAAATTATATATATTAAACAAAGGATAATAAAACATGTAATTAAAAATTATAACAGAAACATATGAAATACTGTGTTCGTATGATTTGTTACAATGGTTATTATTCTGAAATATTTTGATTAAATTGAATTATTTAAAATTTTATATTTGATTTAATGATGTTTTCAAAAATTGCACTATATTACTTTTAAAATTTATTTGTACAACTAGTTCACCTTAGCAAGTTTAAAAATAAAATACAAACATGTAATCAAATTTATAACATTCTGAAGGGTGGAAAATGTATGCTTAACACCTGTACTGCAATTTTAATTATACTACTTTGACAAATCATTTGCCATTATTTATATCATTCTTCTGATAGAACTTGTGCCATCTTTATTAGTCAAAACAGCTGAAAATAATTATTAAATATTAAATTTTTATTTTCACAACCTTACTTCATGTTAAAACTTATTTATCTCTCTATCAACAAAATATTTTTATATTGAAACTTAATGTCTCTTGTCATTTAAATGTTTTCAATTACTTTGAAATTTGCATTATATCAGGGAAAAATTCCAAGAAAGATAAAAAACCAGACCAAGTTTCTATAATTATTTCTTTTAAAAATATATATTACAGTAAAAATTTACATTAAATATAATTTTTGCAGCAATATATACACTTCAATATCCGCCACTTTGAAATACAAAATTTGCAGACTGTATGCATTGGCACTGGTGTATGTGTGGTTTAATTTTTTTCCATGTAATAATATTATTTGTAATATTTCTTATATTATTTTGCTATTATATTATACAATATCTTGCTCTATAAAAATTGTTGTTTATTATAGAAAAATAAAATAAGAAAATGTATTATTATTAAAATTGAACTATAAAAACAGATTTTACAAAATAATTAATTAAAATATTTGGTTATATATATATATATATATATATAACAGTATTTTTTCATTTTACCCCATCAATAATAACAATATATAATGGGAAAGAAAAGAAATCATAAATTAGTCCTAAATATTCCATTTTCATCATGTATTGTTTAAAAACATTTGCATTTTTAGGAAATACTAAAGATACTACAAACATTTCATTTACATTTTTTGCACGTGAAACTAATTAGAACAGGACATACAGTTTAAAATGGATTCCGAACCACTATTCAAGCCCAAGCTGTGATTCAAATCCATTAACTGTTGAACCGAAGCTATCTCTTCAGGTTTATAAGCAGGGGAATAATAGAAAAGCACCTTTTTTTTTACTTTCTGTTCAACAGAAGAATTTATTTTTGTAAATATAAACATATTATAATACATACATATATATATATAAAACTTTTGGTTATTCATTTAAGTATAAAAACTAATATTAATACAAAAACTGTACATTGACCTATGCTGGAAATTGCTTCAACAACATGGACTAATCTCAACAGTTCACTACAAATAAGTCAAAGATAAAATTGATTTTATTATGAAATCATTGAAATTATGGTATCAAAATTAATTGTGAGAATATGATTAAATTTTATATGTAAAAGAATAATTAAACTTTAAGTTTTATTAAAATTTAGAAACTACTTATAGATATTTGTAATTTACCAATTTATAGAAAATACTTACAATATAATAATATATAATCAATCCTGATGTTTATCACTAAGATGGATTTTTACATTTGAATAAATTATAAATTTCTTTTGGAATAAAGCTTTAGATCACTAAATTTTTTCGAAAATGCTAACTTATGGCCAAGTTTCACATAATAATGCTAATAACAAAAAAGAAATCTAATTAAAAAATAGCATACATCAAAAATATACAAAAGAAATTATCAACATTGCTCTTTAGGGTAGTTACTGGATTTTAATTATCATAATAAGCATAGATTATTAATATTATGGATTCAACATTAAAAACTATGAACAAAATAAAGTGAAATTTAATATTAAAATTAATTAATATTATTTAAACTAGATTATTATTTGCAATGCTTGACTTAATTTTACGAACACAAAATAAAAATTAACTTCGTAAAAACAATGAGACAGAATTAAATTAATAGACATTTTAAAGATATATACTTTATATTTATTCAAAAGAATTGATAGTACTTACTAAATTATTCTGTTAAAAATATTGTTGTTCTTCAAGATCTTAAATAAACATTCAGAAAAGGTAAATAATACTATAATTTTTAAATATGGCCGTCACGCATGCTTAAACCTATTATAATAAGACTGCGCATGATATTATTTTCCTTCAATCTCAATGGTAAATGCTGCAGCCGCCGAATACAGTGACCGTTTCATGTGTAAGTTAATGGGCACGGACCGGTGAAAAAATTCGGTGTAAAGTGAGTTACCAATGAAACCGGTAAATGGCCACTGTAATACCACTGAGCCTCTACTACTAGGGAAAGTTCTCTAATTTGCTGTAGAAATTAAAGCTGAGTGTTAAATCTGATTTTTAATTAAAATGATTTGGAAACATTTGAACATATTTTATCCTTTCTTTGAATGAAATTGTTGCTTGTGATCCAGATTATATTTTATTTCAATTTAACTGCCCAATATAACTCTTCGTATTCTCCATGTACTATTGGCTGATAGATATTCTGTTGTTTCTTCAATTAAGACAAGGCCTGTTGAAAATCCTTCGTTCTGAAACATTATAATTCCGAAAACAATATATTCTACTCATGCAATTTATCCCCCATTGATGTATCATTTTAAAATTTTTAATTTTGTTAGCAAAACTTTAACACTTATTTTAATCAACTTCAATTTATTGATTTTAAAAATTTTAAACATTATCCTTAAAGTTTTTTTGTTTAATTTCTGTATAGTGCTCTCGATATTGTGGTGCAATGCCTCTTCAAGAATGTTATTTCCATTTCTTTTATTTACGCACATAAAATTGTTTCTTGTTATGGAAGTCTTTTTTATTGCTTGTTTCAAGGATAAAAAATTAGCACAATTCATTGGTAAAAATTCTGTATTTTTCATTTGTGTTATTAGATTTAATGGTGGTATAATTTATCTAGAATAATTTTCTTATTTTTATATTTAGTTCTCTTAGACATGTATTTCTAATGCTTAAATAACTGACATTCAGACTTTTCACATTCTTAAAATAAATAAGTTACCTGGATTCCTATCTATATTTAATTATAAAATGTTATTCCTACTAGAATTCAAAGGATATTTACTTTTGCTATATATTGTAGTAAAATATTCTTATTTGTCGAAAATTGATATTTTGCCATAATTTATATTCAGTAATTTTTTCGAACCATTATTTAATGATTGAAAGAAATATTTAGTAGATTTCATTGCAATATTTCTGTTACCAAATTCGTTTCCTTGTCTACTAAAACGATTGAGCCAACATTAAGATTGTGGCTACCTTTATATTTCCTCTTCATCTTATTTTTAATTTCTGTACTTTTTAGTTTTTTAATATGGCAACCAGAAGTTTTTGTTTACCGAAAAAGAATTATTATTCTGTGTTTACATAGTGACGACAGATTGATATCAATAAAATAACAAACGAGTTGTGTTCCTTTTTTAAGTCGATTTCTTACTATCTTAGTTCTATTCATTTAGGGGATTTTTTCCGTAAGCAGAACTGCTCTGATTATACGCCAAATTCCTTGCCAAATATGATGCCAAGAGGATGATAGAAATCTTGTTAAGGTGCTGTAGCACCATAATAAGATTGCTTATTGATTACAGATGACGTCAAGCAAAGAGGTGGGGGGGGGGGTTGATGACGGTCTGTTTAGAGTTGGGCGAAGTTAATGACGTATTGGAAGGGGATTTCTTATAAAATAATAGAATACATTTTTCAATTTCAAACTTGCTTTTGTGCTTTTTTTTGTGTTAAATATTACTTGCTGAATTCTAGGTCTTTTTAATTTCAATTTTTATTTTATAATTTTTCGTAATTATTTTTATTAGATGACAAGTATTTTAAACCAAGAAGAGAGCTTTCCAGTTTTGATAACTGTTATTTCTGTTATATTATGTATGTAGAATCTGTTACATATATTAATGACTGTTAGTTCTGCACGAATGAGATCTATGAAAAATTAATGTATATTTCATCGTGCATCTTGATTATGTATATAATGTAGATTTCAATAAAATATTGAGAATTAAAATTTTTATTTTTTAAGTAATTTCATTATAAGACTTTTGTACTTTGTTTTCTATAAATGAGTTATATTTGTCTACATACATATCATATATAAAAAAAAAAAAAAAAAAAAAAAAAAACGGAATCATTATGTTATTTAAATACACTTAACTAAATTACTATTCATGTACTACAAATTAAAGTTAGTAACAGTAATTTATTAACTAGAGAAAAGTTTTACAGTTAAATTCTTGAATTAAATATTTTTCAATAAGTTATTAATAAATTATTTAATAACAGCTTGTTTAATTTTCATCATATAAATTGAAGTTTTGCTTATTGTTTCCTAGAAAAGTTTCTTATTTAATTTAAATATTTGAGAGAATGAACTTCAGTAAATAGTGTACCTGCTTCATAATTTAATGCACTCTAATCTTACCTCAATAATAAAAAATCAATCAATAATTTAAAATGTCGTAACTTCTTATATGAATTCAAGTAACAAAATTAAATCAGTTTTTGAGATATAATACAAAATATTTTATTTACTATTTATTCAATATTTTAAATATTACATGTGATTGATGATAAATTTCTTAGAGAAATTTCACTTTAAAATTTATGTTTACTAGCAAAATAAAGTTAAAGTTAAAACATTTGATTTTATATTTTCTCTAAGAAAAGGTGAGCCTTGTTTAGTCGTAAATTAGTCAGTGTTCAATATGTTAGCATTTTTTAACTGTTTAGTTTAAGAAATATTAGCCGAGCTGGCAGTCAAATGGTTAGTGCTCTTGCCTTCGGCTCAACAGTTCGTGGGTTCGAGTCCCATCTTGGGTATAGATGTTTGTAGTGGTTCGGAATCCATTTTAAACCGTAGGTCCCGGTCTAATTATCTCTCGTGTGCAAAAAATGACCGTTGAGCGACGAACAAACCAACGTTAAGAAATATTAACATATTTAACAGAATGATACAATGGATTAACATTGCCGTCTTATAAAAATTCAACCTAAAGTTTGACATACTTTTATTACAAAAATATAGTTTAATAAATTTCAATCATATGAATGTGAAGTTGTTCAAGTAAAAATTTAATTTGTACTTGTTTAAAATTCTAAGAAAATAATCCTGTAATAAGAATATCCTGTTTTGTCACCACATAGTTGTGTTTCAACACTTACATTTGTTGCAAAGAAGACTGATATACATAAATTCTCTTATTTTTATATAAATAAGCATTCATATTTTTTTATGAAATGTTTATCCCTCAATGGTGATTTTTAGACACGATGCCGAACTAGCTTTTTTATTGTAATATTAATCTTTCCTAAAACTGAATAAAATTGTCTTTTATTAATTAACTGCTAAAGTTTCAAATTTATCGTAGAAGATAATATTTTAAGTCATTTTAGTCAATCATTATGAATTATGTACAGTTACTGGAATTAAAAATAAAATTTTATGTGCAAGCTATTTTTACTTAATAAACTTAAAATTCAACGCATTTGTGCTTGTTGATAAAATAGCTGATTAAAATGTGCTTTATAATATGTGATTACATTTAAAACTATTAAAAATGAGAAAATCTCCTTTTTTATTTTTATATAACTTTTAAATAATTTTTGATGGGGTTTTGAATTAATGAGAAATTTAAGAAATTGTAATGATTTAGCATTACTTAAAAATTTATTTTAGACTGACGAAAAAATTGCTGTTAATTATATTTCAAATTCGTTTTGTATGACTTCTGATTTTTTTTTTTATTTTATTTACAAATAGATAATTTTGCCTGACTTTGCATGTTGAAAAAGTATTTTCAGTTTAAAGATACCAAATGTATTGATGGTTTATGGGAATGATATATTTTTCCTTCTGGCGGTAAAAGTAACATCCTGTGAAAGTCACTTCTCAGAACGCAGCTGTGGGATTGCAGTTGTACCAAGGGATTTCATTCCCCTTTCTAGCCCTCCACATTCTTCAGATCAGATTTCGTTTCTCAGAGATGAAGGAAGGAAACCGGACATTGGGGTCGGAAAGTAGTAAAATTTGAAAGTAACTAATGTGAAGAATTTTGCCAAAAAACCAAGCACAGTGATTCTTTTTTTTTTTTTTTTTTTAAGAAAAAATTAGTCTTTTATTTTGAACAGATTTTTTTTTTTTAATTATATTCATATTAACTTTTTTTCGAAAAAAAATTTAATGACTCCATATTTTGAGGATTTGACAGTTGAAAAAATCAGAAAACATCTGAATTATTAATAAAAATAGTGTTGATTCCTATGACAAATTGGGATTATTATTCTTTTTTGATGACAATAATAATGTTAATTCATCAAAGTCACTTAATTTTGTTTGGCCATAATGCTAATGCAGATAACAAATGTATTAATTTTAAATTTAAAAGCTTCAACTATAGAAGTTTAAGTAAAATACTGAGTAAAATGTTTAATTTTTTTATCTATGGATATTTTTTTATACTTCTTTGCTTGCTGAAGAAACAGAATTGGCTTACAAATCGTCAAATTTAGGTCGAGAATAAAAAAATAATAAAACAAAAAACTGTAAATCAAAATGGACTGGTATTGATTGATTGGAATTATAACAGTATTTTGGTATCTCCCGTTTTGCAAAAAAATTATTTGTAGTGGCAGATTATTAAATTTTTGGTAAATAAATTTATCAAAAATTACTAGGTATGTGTGTGATAATATATTACAAGCATGACTATCTGATAAATCTTTATTAGAATTATATAAAAAAAATGTAAGAATTGATAAAAATCTGATTTTTCAAAAGTCATTTTTAAAGTTTTCTTTGAAAAATTATAATCCTCCCGTAGAATTTAGCTATTCATGTAGTGATATAATTCATTGGAAGTATGATATTTAAGCGAAATATTCCTAAAAAAAGAAGAAGCAAAGGAGAATAAATCTTTCACATATGTAATGTATATGAAATGTTTAATTTCTATTGTAATAAAAATATATGCAGCGATTATCGCCGTGTGCATTTTTATTTCGTAGAAAATTTTTAGTACACTATAAATAAGCATTTAATTTCATTGCATTGATTACATACTAGAACAAAAAAAAAAAAAATTAATACATCGTGCATTTGATAAATTTTTTCTGGATTAATTTTTAAGAGACAACATTAATAATTATACGATTTCACCATCATAACATATTTCTTTATAAATCAATATATCGAATAATATCATCATAGAGAATCTACTATGATCTATAATTCCCTCTAAGGAATATTGTTCGATTTTTCCGATTATGATATTATTTATGTTTATACTGTCCTTAAAATGTGAAATATTTTCATGAAACGATGTGCAATTCCTTTAATCCAATGTCAACAAAAATGTTCTGCTAGAATTAAATGAAAATAAAATTGAAAATATTTATGTTCTGAAGGGAATGGCAATGGATTTTGAAACTCACAGTTGCCTATTACTCGATATCAAAATGTTTATTTCACTTAAAATAAACAAGTTTTTGATATTGGAAATTTTACGCTATTTAGCTCATTAAATCTTTATTTTTCAAAAATTTTACAATTTTAAATTTAAAAGAATATTTTAGAAATTTTTTTATAGAAATTTCTAATATCATTATGATATTCTTGAAATTATTTAAAGTATAATGGAAGAGAAACAAAAGTTTTCTTCATGAGAAACGTATAAATTTTCGATAGATTTAATTGTTAAAAATTATATGTAGCAAAGATTTTCTTTCAAATTTTATTAATATTTCAAAATTATGCATATGAAAAAAATCAAATGTTCATCGAAAAGTTTATATTTTATGGTAAACACTTGTTCCAGAAAGTTATGGCAGACTTCGCGCGGGAATTCATTCTCGAAAAATATAGATTCGTCATGGTGAAACCTTCGAGAAACAGTAGAGCGGGGAGCAAATGGCACTCTTTCAGTAAGGAGGAAAGGGGGTGGGGGTAGAAATGTGTGTGTGTACTGTTCTCTCACGCGGGAGTAGGAGCATTTTCCAAACAAGAAATTGCGGGCATAAAAAGACTAACATTGTTCCAATGGTTTAATTTTCAAAATAAGGAGTTCTAGATTTAGTATAGGTTTTTTTTAATTTAGAAGAAGTAAATATAATTCTCATAAATGCCAAGGAAAAGGTAGCACAAAATATGCCAAGTGAAATTTGTTTCTTATTTAAATATATTTCTTATTTGTTGTAATAATACATTTTATGCTTCAGAAAATTAAATTCGAAGATTTAGCACTCAAATTTTAAGTAATTAATTAGGTTAAATTAATCAATTAGGTCACACACAATACTTGTTAATTCCAAGTTATATGCTTGTTATGAATATTTGAGGCAGTAAACTCCCGATTATCAAGATATATAAATGTTAAAAAATTTTAGTTTTTAATAGAAAAGAAATGTTACAATGCTCATAAAAGGAAATTATGACTGATTTTTGAAAAAGCAAATTTTGAACAAATTTGAAAATAGGGAATAATTTTAATATTTCTCAAGGAATAAGGGTGTTTATTCAAGTTGTTAAGTGCATAAATTGATCAAATGCATATTTCTGTTGATTTTTCCCTTTTCCATACTTTTCAAGATCGTTTTCGATAGCCATGTTACTCGATTTCACTAACAATAGGTAGTTTAGCGAATTTACTCTTATTATGATATTCCTTAAAGTAGACTTACAAAGAATCAAATTATTATTTTTTCAAATTCAAATTAAGATTAAACAACTATAAACTAAATTGAACACTGTCCTTTTTTACAATTAATATTAGTATCAATAAATTCTAAATGCAATAATATAATCGTTTAGTTAAAAAAATTTAATTTCAGTATCATTCAATTCAATACCATGAAAAGAAAAGAAAGGGCTTGTTGAGTTCTCTTTGTATTTCTTTACAAATTTCAAAATAAATCAAACAAATAATTCTTTCTTAAATATTTCTAATTTTATTGCTTTAAGATAAAAAAAAACTATTAGATAATTTTCAGTTTAGCTTTTAAATCATTAACAAGGATTATTTAATCACTATTTAAATTTTTTTTTATAAATTCTAACTCTTAGCAATGTTATTTCACAATATTTTTAGTTAACATATTTTTTAACTTTCATTAGATATAGTTGCAAAGGTGCTCTCTAAATTTATACAAATAATAAATAATTAGATATTGAAAAGATAACTATGTAAGCATTGTTGGGGGGGGGCAGCAATGTATAACTTAAAAAAAATCGTCGTTTGACAGCTTTGTTTTTAAAAGAAACATATAATTTTAAATTGGAGTTTTAAAGCAATTAAAAGAATATAATGAGGAATAATGAATTCAGGGAAATCTAGGAGGTCTGCGCTCCTTGCATTTAAAATGAGCCAAAGTTCAATTTTTTCCTAATTTCTCAAAAAAAAAAAAAAAAAAAAATCAAATGTCCATTTTAAGATGTTAAGAAAAGCGTCCAATGACCGTTTTAAACAGCCAGTGTTTGAAATTAAGAGTAAGATAGTTCCAAATTCTTTAGAAACTGTAGACATAAGAAAATTAATGTAACTCCAAATTTTAAAGAAGGTGAAATATATAAATTAAATAGAATAAATCTTTATTTTTTTAAGTAACTCACACTCACACACCAATATATATATATAATATCAATGTACGTTTCTTCTAGATGTACAATTTCACTTAGATTTACTTTATTTAATTCATCTATGTATATATTATGTCATAAAAGTTCGATGAAAATCGAAACATTACAGTTAACCCCAACATAAAGCGAAAAATTACGAAATTTGATATATTTATCAATCGGATTTTAAAACATAAATAATAAGTGATCAAAAAATGGGTTTGTAGTAGTATAATAATGTAAAAATTGTTCACTTTAATATGCTTTAATCAGTTTGGAAGTAGAAAATTCAATGAGTAATATATGCATGTTTTGACAACAAATTATTAAAATTGAAAGGGAACAATAAAACTATTAAAATTTATCAGATGTATCGGGGTCATAATATCACCATTTAAAAATAAACTTATTACATTTAGAATTATAAAAATATCGTCTTTATCAAAAAGTACAAGTAAAATGCTGTTCGCATAAGTTACTTTTAATTATAAATGAATTAAATTATGAATGAATTTAAATTATTTTGATAATGGTATTAAATTGGTATGCCTATTTTTCAAGGAATACAACAGTATTCGTCGTAAAGATATATTTTTTTTATTTCCGTAAAATAGTTGGATTTGTCAATGAATTCTTTTTTCTTTTATGAATACGTTTTCCAAGGATTTTAAGAATATCAAACATTTATACGCATTCATTCCAGAAAAAAGATAAGTTATTTAAAATTGGAATATAGTGAAATTAGTGAAATCAAAGAGTTTTATAAATCACGCATCTTATAAATGGCGATGCGAAATCAGATTGAATTACTTGTGAAAATCGGTTTTGAAAACAAAAGAGTGTAATTAGACATATCAAAATTATATAGAAAAATGTGATCAGGAAGATCAGTCAAAAGAATTTAAGTTTATTTTTTATATCAATAACATTGCCCGAATAAGCAGTTAATCCTAGACTAGCCCTTAAACAGCGGTTATCTATGCGATGTCAAAGTACTTTGAAAAGGGTTCACAAAGATAAATAAATGGCAAGACCATGTTTTTTGGAACAGAAGGTCTATGGCTCAATCCCTTCACTCTTTAAAAAAAAAATAAAAATAAAAATAAAGTTTTATTTTTAGTCTATGGATTTATGTCAAACGGTCAAATGAAATTTTTTCTGATATTTAGGAGTGTCAAATAAAGTTCCGCACCCGATACCACCAGATTTTGCTAAGCCGTTGTCTAATTGGCAGGAATATGTACAAGAATGCTTCAAAAAATTATAGTGAATTAAGTTAAATTCTATAAAAGAACATCGCGACTTTTTATATAACGTTTCACTTATGTATGACTGTTTAACCCAATTTTTGTTTTCACATATTAAAAAACTAATTTAGCTTAAAATATGCATTGAAAAATAATGCACTACCGTGCTGTTATTGAAAATATATTAAAATATTGTCAAATACTTGTTCGGGTATCTTTTAATTATAACAGAATATTTTCGATCAATTTTTACATTTTCCTCCACAAAGCAAAAATAAGCGAATACTTAAATCTCCATAGTTATTGCTATACTAATTTAATAAATAATTGCAACTTTATTTTGTTTAAGAGTAATTAATGTTATGTAAACATGTTTATATTGAATAATAGGGACTCGACGCGCTTCTTAAGGTATGAAGGAAGAATTGAGATTCTATCCATGCATAAAGCTTGTGATATATTTGAGAAAATAAAAAAAGAAACAATACATAAAATGAATTCACAAAATAAAAAAGTCATTATACTGATAATTTTTAATTCGCACAGAAATTACAAATTTTCAACATAATTATTTTAATGGTCTTAGCTGTAATAAGATTTTCATTACATTGGCGATTACAAATGAAAATGATTAAAAATTATGTGATTGAAATATTCATGAGTAGTAGTTTTTATATTTGGAGTAACACTACTGCCTACAAATAATGTCCTCTTCCCCATGAATTGTGAAGAATAATAGTCATAATATCCCATCATGTCCTTTAAACTCCTTAGATCGATCAAGTTGATTAACGAAATTTTGTTCAGTATTTTTATTTTTGTAAAATTTATTTCTGTATTTTAAAATAACGTGGAGGAAAGGATTAATACAAAAGAGCAGTTCATAAATAATTTTATACTGAAGTTATTATTATTTATGGAGATCACAATATATTTCAATATACATTTTAATTATTGCATATACTATAAACTATAATAAAAAGTTTAAAAATTTAGATTTTCTACAATTTCTGAGAAATTTAAACACGGGATTTGTATTTTTCTTGGTTTTAACTGACAAATTTAATTCATATATGTTCGTATTTTATATGTAGTCTACTTATACTTTGTAAGTGAATTAGAAAACATTAAAAATTATTGTTGTTTTTCACTAATTATTGAGACGTTCCACTGTCAAACTTTTTATCTTAAATCATTCCATTATGATTACATCATTTAATATCAAGTTATAAGTATTCTATTTCTTAATCACTGTAAAATGTTTCTTATAAGACAACTGCTTAGAAAAATCATCTGTTAGGGATTTAAATTTCTTTAAAAACAAAAATAATGAGTACCAATATTTGAGATGTGGTAAATGAAAATATTAACTATATAATGTTTGTGATTCATAATAAATTTAATTGTAACTTCTGGATTTATGACAAAATAAAGTATAAGTTTTATCTTACGCATTTAATACTTTTTAATTGTGTTGAACATTAACAATGTTGTGGTTTAGATTATCATTGCTATCTTTCTAAAATGAAATTAATCTACATCTTTATAAATGATTTGAATAATAAATTTAAGCTTGATTAATTTAATTATTTAACAGCAAGCATAAAGCTGGAATTTAATTTTAAAAAATTCAGAGATATTTTTATTAATATATCCATGATCTCTAGGAAAAGAATTTAATTTTATTGAAACAGGTAGCAAAACGAAAAAAATATTCCACTGACAAAATTTTATGCATAATGGATTATTAACTGCTGAAACAGAAAAAATAATTTCTGATCCTCCTATTTTAAAAGTAATTCCCAATAAAATTAGTCATGTATAATGGTGGTGATTTATATAAACCTTTAAGCTTACGTAAATTACTAATATTATATATGACGAAATTATTCGATATATAAAAATGTATACAATTATTTTATATGAATACAAAAAAATTAATATAAATTTTGGTTATATTAAAAAACTTTGAAGACTTAGAAAAAAAAACAATCTAACAAAAATTAGATTAACTAATATTTAAAATAAAAAATTAGATTTATATATGTGAGTATTTAAAAAAGATAAATTTGTTTTCATTTTTTTTCTTTAAAGTAATTCTTAATTTTCTCCATTAATAAGTTTCGCTTTCTATTCCGTAAACCTTTTACAAACCAGTTAAGATAAAAGGCTACTTTTAAGAGTTAAATATGACCACGCCTCTTTGAGTGCTTATCCAACACCTCCTTCTCTATGGAGATGTTAGATAAGCTTAGGTTTACTATACATATAGGTATCGGTAGTGAATATGCCAATAGTTCATCTTGGCGAAGCATTTTGCGCCACAGTTCTGCTTACGAAAATATCCCCGGACTAATGGTGAATAAATATTATTTGTATACTCAGTCATCATAATATGTATAATTTATTTCTAATCAACCAAAAGAATAAAACATTAAAACTATATTGTATATAATAATACTAAATAGATATTTCTTAAAAATCTAAATAAATTTTTAAATATATATATTCATTCTCTTTATTTATAAGATTTAAATTTAATATTTAGATATGTAAAGTTTCTCAAAACGGATATTTTACGTCACAATTACAATATATTCGCGTAGCGTTTCATCATTGTCATAAAATTTGATATGCTGGATTATACAGCACCTGTGTCAAACAGGTGCTGTATAATCCAATATTTAGTTTTTTATCAATTTGTCCCAATAAGTTGACAACTCTATTTTTCCTTCACATTTTGATGCAAATGATTGAAATTTGCTCATTTTCTTGGCAAACGCAGTTGGATATAAATATACAAAACATCTTCTGTATAACATAAGAGATTAAAGATAAATATATTTTGTATTTAAGAATCATGTTGATTAACTAACAGAAGCAGAACTGTTCCACTTGAAGAACTTGTGATTCATCATTCCTAACATTCTCTATCAAGTGTATGTAAACAAATGATTACTAAGATCATAACATTTTTCAAAAACAAAGAATTATTGATTTTAAATGTAGATTAAGTTAAACCTGGAAAGAATACTACGTAGATAGCTATTTTAAAAAGTATAGCTAGCTCATGCAATTTTTCACCAAGTGCTAAGACATTATTAAATGAGATTCAGTAAAAGCATGCCTTTATCATTAGGAATATACATTTACAGTCATAATAAATATAAAAGTAGATATTCCTTAGCCTTGGATATTCAGTTTTTGTACAAACATTCAATCAAATTTTTTTGGATACACCTTGGTCATTAACTGTACTGAAAACTTTCAAAGCAACTGTATGACATTCCTTCTGATGAGATGCATGACTCATCTTATTCTGTTCAGTTTAATAATAAATTTTAAAAGGTCAATACCTCTAAAATGCTTATAAAGTTGGAATGTGTATGTTCATAAGAATTTTACTCTCATTGGATCCACCAAAAATAATTAGTAGCACTTTTAAAGATCACACGCATTTTCTCTTTTGCTATTAGCGACCATGTTTTCAGATGTATATGTTAATACTGGTCTTATAGGAGTTTTATATAGTAAAATTTTAGTTCTTTTAAACAGGCGGGAATTTAAAAATCAATTGCTAAATCCACCATGTTATGTAAGTGGAAATTTAAAATAAAAAAACCAGTTAAAAGTTTACAATTAGGTACTCCTAGATTCTTTAGCTATTTTTTGACACTAACATGTGACTGTCAAGATGGCCACAACAGAAAAAGTTATACAGGTTTACCAGAAATTAAATTTTATCACCAAGATATATTTTTTACCAAACCAAGGGGTATTGTTCAACTAGTACAGTCCTATTTAATTTTTCTTATCATCATATATATACTTATCATATGCCTTACCGGCACACACCTAAAATATTTATTACTAACACTTAAAATTTTTTTCTATATTCATTATCAAATTATTAACTTACTGTATATGCATGCCAGGTAGTCAAAGGGGGCGTATCCCAGGTGTTTTAAAAGAAACCTATTCAGAAAATCAAACCCGGGAGTCTGATAGTTTTGGTTAAGAACTGTTATTGTTGGTATTATATTTTACTTATTTTTGTTAGTAATGATTATGACTTATTTAATTGGGGTTTCTTTATTCTATCTATTCTCAAATTTTAAACTTATGTAATTATTTTATATTTAGTATCAATAAATAAACTTACTATTTTTATGCAAGCCTTATTATTGGCATGTCATTAGTTTCTTAATTATTAAAGGTTCTATTAATAGAACAAAATACTTTATAGGTATTTAAACCAATAGCTAGCATTTATTTAAGTGCATCAAAATTTAATATTTGCAATTTTGCTTATTGTACTAATTATTTTTTTGCAATTAGCCTAATGGTGGGTATTGGTAAAATGACATCTGCCCACAGATACTTAGGAAGTGGTACAGACTGACAAGTATCTGATTCCAAGGTGCACATGTACATGATCATGTTACAGCATACAAATGAAAAAAAAAAATTCTGATGTAATAAATCAGTTAGGTGAATTTTATCACTTGCACTGGTACATAGGAATAAGCCATTATTCATCAGAATGTATTTTAGTAATATTGATTGCCTATTTTATAACAATTAACTATTTGAATTACCAATCATTATAAATAATATAATATACAGAAAGTTCATTTTTAATAATATGTATATAGTTAAAAATGAGCTTTCTATATTTTAATAACTATCTTATTTAACATTAACTATATCAAGACATATATTAAAGAGAACAATTGTTAAATGTTTACTTACAGGTACACTATGATTTTTTGACAATTCTAAAATAAGAATAACAATCAAACCAAAGCAAATCATAACACATGCAGGCTGTGAAAATCTTTTTGCACACATATGTTAAGGCATTTCATTTAAGTGAAGATAAAAGAAGTATAGGATAAACAAGAAAGTTCTTGCCATTTTCACAGTCATTCAATAAAAAAGAATGAGTATGCAAATTGGTGTTAGATTTGCGTGAGACATTGGCCAGTTAAAAGTAGTCCTAAAGAGTAGAGAACTGTACAAGGGGTAAAATGCGCCAAGCGTGGAATAAAGTGCGCCAAACTGGCTTAACGGTTCGGAATGTGTTTTCACGACGAGATTTTTGTTTTAAGACTTAAGTTGATTGTATGACATGTGCAAAATTTCTTTTGTGTGCAACCCTTGTGCTTAATGAGTAATTTCATTTGTTTACAATTTAAGAATATGCTATGTTAATATTCTCATTATTGGACTTTTGCACAGTATATTAAATTCAAGTTTCAATAAATTTGTTTCTTGTTATTAGGATTTTAAAAAGCAGATAATTTCAAAGTTGAAATTCAAATGGGATCAGCATTGGTTGCCAAATATTGTGCATAGTGACAATTTGGATCTGCGATTGAGCTGTGGGGCGCTTGGAACAAAAATTAGAAATTGCGTCAAACCTGTACAGCTTCATCATTTTTATAAAGAGTAGGAATATCATTTGTTATTAGAACAGTAAAAATTATTACATAGTCACACTGAGCAATTTTTTAAAATGTTACCAAAATTTGGCTGCGGCAAAATCATTGAAATCATATATAATCTGGAAGATTACTTTAATATATGTATAGATTTTAAACTCCAATTGTATAATTATATAGTTGATATATTAACATAAAATTATTTGACTAAATTTTATATTAATGAATTCATATCAGCAAATATTTATGTGAAATTCATTTTGTGCCCATTTAATTAATTACTATTTATATAAATAATGAGCAATCGACATATTTATCTCCTGTTTACTGTTGTCACCTCCTGCTCTACTTCTCTGCCAGCTCTGCATTAGCTATTTGTGGAGGGTATATACGCAATATTGAATTGAGGAAAGCCATAAATTTGTTGCACATATACTTATTTTTCTTGCACCACACGCATTCAGATAGATAGTAATCTAGTCCATTTTTAGCTTTTGACACTGCCATACCATGTTTCATTGCTCTCTTGCCTATCTTAACAATCACACTGTCACAACCCAATTTAATGCTGCTTTTAATTATTTCTTTCATATAAACCTTGCAGCAAAAAGACTGATAATGAAGAACTGTATTTAAAGAACATTTACTCTCTTTCTTATTATAGTCAGTCTACTCTCACTCACCCATATATAAACCTAAACTAAAATTTCATTTATCGTCAATCTGCTTAATTAAAAAAATGAACCCTACCTCTCACTCTTTTTAATGTCCTTTTATTTTAGATTTACACCTCTATTCATATTCATCACTTATATCTTTCCTTTTAACCAGTTTCATGTCCTTATCACACTTACAATATTCACATCTATCAACAATCAAACCAGCTTTCATACCAAACTCCAAAGTCTTCTTTGTTTCATCCAATCCATTCAAACACCTTAAATATACATTACTCACATCAGACATTCCCCATGCAGCAGTAATCACAAAAATATTGCAAAGAGAATGCTGATGAAAAAACACACAACATAAAATGGTTGAACTAAAATTAAATGTGGTATCTGCAGATTTTGATCAAAAGGATTATCAAAATTCCAAGTGGCCAGAAAAAATTTTGGATAAATTTGGCACCAAAGATAACCGTTCAGTAAATCTCATTTAGAGCTCGCTTGGTAATGTTTGTTTTACAACTTCAAAGTGGTTTATCAGTTGCGGCATCAAGTCAGTGAATATGTCAGGTATTGGAAGATAGTGAGTGAATGAAAATACTGAGGCGTTGTTTCACAAATTCAGGTCAGGAGACATATAGTGGTGTCAGGTGGATTAGCTATTCATGGTTCACTTCGAGCTGCTACCAAAGGCACAAACGATCACTCTGACCTGTATTTGCAGGAATATGAATATGCACAACAAGCTTAACAACAGAAGGACCAGCCCTGGTTAATCCAAAAGGTGTATAGTTTTTGGGCAAGACTGTGAGGTAGCATGTGGCGCTGGTAGCCAGGAATACCACACAGCAAATTGATAAGCAAAGTTTATGCTATCCTTCTTACTTACCTGACCCTGCACCATTACATCACTATTTTTTCCAGTTTTTTATGTGGGGGGGGGGGAGTGCTGTTTAATAAAAGAAATTAGACATATGTAGAAAATTAACTATTTTGAAAAATGTATTATTTTATGAATCAAAATTTAAATCATACAACATACGATAAAACCGATGTCAATTTTCAATATAATGATACACTAGAAACACATTGAATTAAAATATGATTAAGCATGTTTTATTCCATGATTACATGCAAATACATTTATAACAAACATGTAAACCCAAACCAGTATAATCTTCTGTGATATTATTTTCATGAGCATATCAATCTTGTATAAAACTTTTTAATGAAAACGATGAAACACATAGAAAATTATTTTAAAAGTACAATATCTTATAATTATAAAAACTACACACATGAACACTGTATAAATAACAAAATTGATGTCAGTTTGCGACACAAGATAGGAATCTAAAATAAGCATTGAATTATAATATTATACAGCGTTATGAATACAATGGTTAGATACATACAAATAAATTTTTAGTTAACGCATACGATGATCCCAAACCAGTAAATCTTTGAAATGATCTTTGTTCGGTCGTGTAAATAATGCTTTTTAATTAAAAGAAAATTATGAAAACATATATTTTATAACTCCATAACTAACAACACATATGTTACCAAATAATTAACTTAAGAGTTGTAACTTGAAATATAAAGAAATTCACATTATTTACACAAATATTACTCATCGATGCTGACGTGCAAATGAAACAAAAAATGGCGAAAAGAAATCTGAATTCTATACGCCTGCGCAGTATTTAGAACTATTGGGGGTGGCAAGAATGAATTCAATAGCCATTAATCTGAACTATTCAGAATGGCATTCGTTCTGATTACTCGACTGCTTCCGAGAACTAGTTCTCTCGGAGAAAAGTTTACTTCCCTTATCTGCAAGTCATATACTAGTCTATCTACTATGTATGTCAAAATTTCTTATAACTTCTGTTAAGATTCCCTAATTACAAAATTTCTCAGTTATCTTAATCATAAAATTACCATTAATATAGTAAAATTTTTTTATGATTAAAATTGCTATATTTTGATAACTAACAGTAACATTTTTTTAAAAATAAAAGTCACCTATTAATCTTATGCTTTCATTTACTGATAATAAATATTTGAATATATGTTTTAAATCCTTATCTTAAATGAAAACAAATAATTTGAAAATGTGTTTCTTTATAAATAATAGCTAAATCACTGTCTGTTAACTTTCTGTTGCTACAAAATAAAGTATACCTTATTTCTAAGCATCATAAAAAATATTAAAGTTAAACCTATGAATTTACTAAAAATATAATCACTTTATGATAAAAAAAAAGCACAGTTGCTGTCCTTTTATTAATTCTAGATTTAATGTCATTTTTATATTTATGTAATGTGTTTATTTCAAGGTTATTCAAAGAATTATTATTATTGTGTTATGTATTAAAATCTTTTATTACAGAAATATGAATTTGAAAACATGTTTGAATTTCATTATTTCATGTTTTGACTTAAGTAATGAAATTTTAACCAAAATACATAATAGTTAAATCTTTTGGCTCTTCTAGAATATTCTCAATAAATTGTTAGTGTAGGAAATGTTGATTAGCTTATAATGTTAATATGATATTAAAGCATTTCATTTTATTTGCTTTATAAAGACAAAAGAGATTAAATCACCATGTAAATCATCATTTCTCTCTAAATAAAAGATGAAATTTTCATGGAAACATAATTTCATTTAGATTATTAGATGCACTTTGAAAATAATTGTCCTTAAAAATATTAAGCAAAATTCTTAATAAAATTTAAAAATAAATATTTTGTGTAAAACTTTGTAGAATAGTAATATCTCTTATATACCTGAATTTTCAATATTGCAATTAAAATAAAGTTTGAAAATAAAATTTCCTTTACATTCATCATCATAACTTGGCCTTGTGTAAAAGATCCAACCAGGCTATTCTCCTCTTGGCCGTGGACCTCTGGTTTTTAATTTTAATAGCACTAAAATCATATTCCAAACAGTTGATCCATTTTTTCTTGGTCACTGTCTGAAAGAGATTTCACTGAAAACTTTCAAAGCAACTCTATCACATTCCATTCTCATAAGATGACTGGCCTATCTCATTCTGTTCAGTTTAGTAAATTTTAAAACACCATTATCTCTAAGAAGTTTGTAAAGTTCAAAGATGTATTTTCTCCAAATTCCACTGTCATTGATACTACCAAAAATAATTTGTAGCACTTTCTTTTCAAAAATCACTAATATTTTCTCTTCTCTTTCCGTTAGTGACCATGTTTCAGAGGTATATGTTTATACCAGGCTTATGAGGGTTTTGTAAAATTTTAGTTTTTTTTTCAGTCAAGTGAGATTTTAATTGATTTCTAGAACCAAATAGAATGTGATTGACTACAACAATTCTCTTTCAGATTTCAGGACTGATTTCATTCTGGTGCTTTTTCTCAAATCCCTGGTAAGTAAGCTTCTTAGCCCTTTTTACTCTATATTGCTAGATTTCAAAGAAATCAGCAGGATTGTCTCTCTTTCCACAAAACATATATTTGGTTTTTCCTTCATTTATTATTAATCCTGCATATCTAATATTTCTTTATGCAGGGAAACATTCTTTCAGTGTACTTCCAGTTCTTGTGATATTTCTATACATTATTATTAATTTCACAAATATTTAATTTTATTGATATTTAAAAAGATTGCATTTTCTATCACAAAACATATAATCTTTAACAAACATTCGTTTTGAAGAAAAATATTTGTAATATGAATATTATATAGATAAAATCTTTTCTTACAATTTATGTAATACTTGTCATTATTTCATTGAACAGATCAATGCATTTATATTGATGGAAAATCATTTTCTGCCAATCTATATGTTAATTTCATAATCTTTATAAATTATTCACATTTCTTTGAAAGTGAAATAACTGAAAGCATTTTTTTCTTTTTTAGAGTTTCTGTACCAAAAGACATTTGATGCTTCAGAAAATGGATGTTTCGATTGCCTGATCTAAGTAAAACAAGATTGTGAAATATTGGAAATTCTGTGATAATTTTAATGTAATATTTGCTTTTAAAGTCATCTTTCATAAATATTAGTTAAAATCGGACCTTGCTGTTATGAGCATGGAAATGAATAATCTATAATTTTTCAAAGTCTATTAAAAAGTTCAAAGTGCATCAGGATCATATTTTGTAGATACTCTAATGTAGATACATATACTCTTTTGTAGATACATAATACTCTTTTCTCATTTTTAAATTTTACACCCTGAATGAAATTGTTTAATAATTTTTATTATTTTTGTTATATTAATAAGAAATAAAGATTAAAATGAAATTCTTTAATTTCTATAAATTAATATTGTGAAGTAAGAACATTAGTTATTTACACTAGTCCTTCAATAAATATATAAGAAATTTGGATATATTAAGTTCTTGGAAATTACTGAAAGTAATACTTCCTCTTAAGTAATTAAAAAAGTAATTTAAAGTAATGTTATTTTTTAGTTTAAATTAATTAAAAGTTTATAGATTTACTATTTACATTTTTGTTTTGATGGTTAATATCAGTTATAGATACATTTAATTATTTTATGATACTATTAATATTTTTAATCTAATTGGAACACTCTGTTGAAGTTTGCAGTTTTGTTACATTAATAAACTAAATCCTACTGTAGTCTTTGGGTTTTTTTTTTTCCCTTGGTAATAAGATATGAGAGCATATTTTTAATAATCCAATGTTGTCTTTACTGTTCTTCCTAATTATATATACTTAAATCATATTAAAACACATTATTACAAGAATTTTTATTATAAATCTAGTTGACACTATTATATCACAAAACTTGGAAATTTTAGGCAAAAGAGTGATTTTTTATTTCAAATGCTTGTAAAATTGGTTATGACCCCATTAAGTTTTGCCTTTTGGCACAAGAGCAGAAATGATGCCATCCTGTACAGTGAAACATTCTATTCATGTACCATGGTATCCTGGAAAGTATACGAGTCCTCATAATTTAGAAGCAGGGATCAAACAGAAGATTTCCATATATTGGTCTGCTACAATTAGTATCATTTCAGTTGCAGGACACTGTGGTAATGACACATTTTATGTACCTCAACTGCCATTTCAAATACGACAGATTTTCTGATAGTTTTATATAAGGCCTGCTACCTTCCAGTTGTGAATATTTTGCCTTTCCCAACCAGGCTCCCACAAATTAGTATCAGTGTTCACAAGTGCCTATTAAAGTCCCTTTGAATTGTTCAGAAAGGATCACATTCAGAAATAAATTTCATTATATCTGAATGTGAATTATTTTTATATTGATATTTTTTATTAAGTGTTGCCTATCATTTATCATCAATTAAATCATTCAGAGGAAAGTAATAAACTCATCAATATTTTCAAATCTTCATGAAGGCTTAGCAGTAAGTTACTGCAATATTTTCAGTTAAAAAAGTCTTGAAAAATATTGGAATTTAATAAATAGAAATATTATTTATTTATTTTGTAATAATTTTAATCAACTTATATTTATGATGAATTTTTACTTACTATTTTTGTGGGCAAGTTGCTGTGGAAATGAGTGCAGAATCAAATTCCTGTGTCCTTCCTGTTTTTATGGTATGTGTTGAAATTTAAAAGATAAAAACAACCAATCTTTGTTATTTTGTTACATTTACCCATTTTATTCAGTTTTCATGTTAAAATTATAATAAATTTTTATAATTTTATTATTGTCAGTTATACCCTATAAATGTGTTTATAGTTTATATATTTAATATTTTTAGCATTTTAAAATTATTTATTAAATCATGGTTTCAGTTTCCACTACATATAATAGTGTCTGAGTAATTATTTTCAATTTAAGTAATCTAGGTGGTTAAATGTAAAAAATTGGCAAATGCTGCTTTGATTGAAATGAAATCTTCCAGGAAAGTAGACAATATGTTTACGTATAAAACAAAACAAGAATTATATCAGTAAAAAGTAGTGTTGAATTTCTATAAATTGTAACAGCAAAATGGAGTCATTAAGAAGTTTTAAAGTCAAGATAAACTTTTTTAATTGAACAAGATTCACTTCTATATTGCCTACAAAATTTAAGGCATTAGATCACGTTTTCTATGAAGAAATCTTTGTTTATTATATTTTCAATTTTATGAGAGTAGATGGAAGTGGGAAATAGGTACACACAATAAGTAGTGTTGAGTGTTTTTAATAGATTTTAGCTCAAGCAGTTTCTCATATCTCTCATTCCTTAGATATTCACTAAAAAGGACAGATCCATATGAATATGCATTACTGTCTCTTAAAATTCAGGCTGGTCATCTGCTGTCATATAGAATTTTTTACTGAGATCTAAGAATTCAACGTAATGCAAGACTGCAACCACACAACCCTGTTTGTAACTGTGCTGATTGGTATGATATCACAAAGTTCTTTTCCAGGCAATGATATAGAATTCCTCAACCAGCAGTGGAATGATTAGTTTCTGGCTTTTATTTCAACAATTTTTTAATTTGTTTCCTATCTTGGACAATGTGCTGTTGATTGAACAAATAGTACTCTGACCTTGGATTCAACAGTTGGTTGGCTCTTATCCCATTTCAGTTGTGGATTTTCGTAGTGATTTAAAATCCATTTTAAGATTGTGGTCAAATTAGCTCTTATGTACCAAAAGTGATTGTAGAGCAACAAACCAAATTCATCTTGGGTGTGAATATCCATAATGTTTCAAAATCTACTTAAAACTGTGTCCCAATTCAATTATCCCTTATGAGTGAAAAGTAATTTTAGAATTACCACCAAACCAAATACACAGGTGAATATTTTGAGTGAGAATTGTTGTATTGATTCAGAGTATATTTAAAATTATAGTTCATGGCCAAAATAAATTGCAGGCAAAAAGTTATTAGAGTAATAACCCAATCTATTTTGGAATATGTAATGTTCTGGGGAAATTTCATGTGCTTTCTGGACTGTCATCAAACTGCAAGTCAAATCTGTTCATCCATGAATATAATTTTGCCCCAATCACAGTGTCCAAGTGATGTATCAGTGACACCACTTAAATCTTGTCTTCTGAATTGTATGGAGAAAGGATAACATATTTATTATATTTAGTGTGTAGTTCATCACTGGCCAACTTTCTGTATAAATTAGTGGCAGATACCCTATTGGTGTACATTGCATCTATAGATATCCCACTTGTAAAGATGGTTTGGATTCCTTTTCATAGCAACAATAATATTTTGAATTGTAGTTATTGGATAACCGAACACAGGAATTGAACAATAGTTTCAATGATTATATAAAATGAGTAAAACTGAAAAATCTTATCAACATCTCTTACTACTTGAATGAATGCAATAGAATGTCTGTGCAATTTTATATTGAACTTATAGAAATACTGTGGTTTCTTTTGTAAGGTTATTTTACATTATGGTTTCCTCAGCAAAGCTGATGGGTTGTTACTTAAAATATTTGCATACTTCTATTTTCTACTGTAAATTGTAGCCCTTTAAGCTCAGATTGGTTTCAGTTTTCTTCTTCATTCGTAAATTTTGGAAATAGTGGAGACCTTAGAAGGAGGAGCCAAAATCAGTTTATTATTCTGATCTCTATATAATTATATATTCATATCTTAATTTATGATTGCTCAATAAAACATTATATAAAATAACTGTTTACTACTCTCAAATCTTTTGAAAGAATGTGCTGAATCTATAACCAACACATTTTAAAGAAACATTCAATTTAACATAATCAAATAGCTTAAAATATTTTATTTTTAAAAGTTTTGTTTAAAAATTATTTCTGACTTTGATTTGCTGACAAAATATAAATGCCAATAGATTTTTGATAAGTTGAAGAAAGCAAATGAAAGCTTAAAGTATTAAAAGATTATCTCCACATAATTTGTATTTGATTTGAATTTTTATACTAAAAAGTACTATTTAAATATCCTCTAAACAATTTTCATGAATAAGTCAATTCTTGTGTAATATGTTTATGAATTTTTTTTATCTTTATCATATTAGAGTTTAATTTATCATGATAATGAAAGTAATGCATTGTCTTTATATTCTTAGTTGCAAGAAGTAAATTAACGTATTGAGTGAATTACTGGAAGCTCAACAACTGAGCTGCCAAATGGATGGCGCTCTTGTCTTTAATTCAATATTTGTGGGTTCTGAATGTGTTTGTAGTATTTCAGAATCCACTGCAAACTGCAGATCCCAGTCTATAACCTCATACAAAAAATAACCACTGAGCAATGTAAATCAAAATTAATCAAAAGTCCCAACATCAGTATCTCCAGATATTTTACTTCTTAAAATGTCTGTGAATAAAAGGTGTTCTAAATAAAGAATTTCAATAAAGGTGCTTACAACATTTTCTATGCTGGTAATATGTGTATCAAAATATAATTGAAGTTAAGAACTAAATTATTTGAGTTACTGGCAAATTGCACATTTGCTTAAATTTCTAATTCTTGCATACACTTTGAATTACATATTTGCTTTTGGTATGTGGAACTTCAGAAAAAATGTGAAAATGTACGAGTATAATAAATTAAGTCTGAGATTAATTGTTTATTCTGTGGTTAATTTTCAACAAATTGTTTTTTGTGTTATTTTATTGACTGGGATTTTAATGAAAGATTGTATTTAAAATTATTTAATATAAATAATATGCAATATTTAAACATGTCTTGTCTTGTCACTAACTTTGTTTCTTATGTTGGAAAATTATGAAGTCTAGTCTATAACAATGTTAACTATTGAATATTTTTGCGAATATATTTTTCAATGTTTTTACACCATTGCTGGTTTTGATTGTAAATAATATTCATTCCTTTTGAATCTATATTGAACACCAGTGGTGACATTGATATAGAATATGTCATAGTAAAAGCAATATAAACCTCAAAAGTAAGCTATATGATATGTTAATTTTATATTTAAATAATTGTGTTCTTCTATGTATTTTTTGCAATTATACTAACAAATTTAAGATTTTTAAAACAATTTAGTTTGTAAAATAAACATTTCTTAAAGTTAATGTTTGCAAAGTATAAAATACTACTTTATGAATTCAGTTAACCAATGGATTTTAAAGGTTTAACTCTGTCAACATTATCCTGTGATAAACCTACAAATGAATTTACTACAATTTTATTGTTAATTTCCTGAAAGTATTTCTCACAATCTCAACCATAACTTTATAAAAAAGTGTTTCTGTATTTTTTTCTTTGTTATTCTGCATTTAAAACAAGTGTAGAATAACCAAAATCTCTTCAAAATATGGGTCTCCTTCAAAAAATTTCATGTAACTGATAGGAAAAGGAAATAGATTTTAAAATTTACTAAGACAACTGTATAATCACAATGCATGCTAATATGTTTTGTGATCTTTTAAAAAAACTAATATATTTCTCCTTATATTATGAAAAGATTAATATGAATAAAATTAAATATATAAAATATCATATTAAAATAGATGGGTAAATTAGGGCTATATTAAAAAAGGAATGGGATTAAATTTTATAAGAATCTTAATTTTTATTCCTTTGTAATACAATGTTTTGCTTCTAAAAAACTATTTTAATTTTTACTAATTTTTGTTGAAAGCTTTGAAATTGCTGATGAATTATATGATTACTAGTATGTTATTGAGTTGTAGGTTTTCTTTTTTAAATTCAATAACTCTACAAATTAAGGTTATGATATAAATTATGGTTCTTTCAAAATTCTAATTCACGGATTTTGAACGCACCGTATGCTGGAGTTATTTTTATGTAAAAATAAAAATAAAAGGTATTTTATCTCAAGTAATCTGAAACACATCAAAATAAAAAGAAAATAGATTTTTTTATTTACTTTGTCAGAATGCTATTTAAATAATATGTACTGGTGAATTCAGATTATACTTCCCTGTTTTGCAAGAGCTGTAAACTTCCAGAATTATTTTGAGCATAAACAATAAGTGCAAAAATGTTTTCAGATGTTTTCAAAATTTCTAATTAGTTTTGTAATGAAACTGCTTATTTTTGAATTTTTACATTCCTATTAAAGTAGATTTAAAATAAAAGTACATTATAATAATTCATTCATATGTTTAATATATAACTAATATATATATTTAATATATTAGTTAAATGAATTGGCTGAAAAGTTTCAGTTTTTTTAGAAGATTGTTTATTGTAAATTATCTAATAGAGTTTGGAGAAATAATTATTTTTAATTTAAATTCTTTTTAATTATATATTAAATACTGTTCTTTTATTGAAATGCTATATTGTACTGAGTGCTTGATAAAAACTTCTTTAATTGCAAGATGGCTTATGTAATGGAAGTAAAGAAATAAAATTACATTAGAGAAACAAGATATTTTAATCACATAATTCTGCAAAATTGTGGTAACAAAAAAAAAAAAAAAAAAAACACTAAATGTTTTAATAAAATATTTCATGGGATTTGCGTGTAAGAAAAAATTACTAATTGCTTCAAAATACTTTGACTTATAATTTCCTTTATGAGAAAATTTGTAATATCAACTGTGGTCTTGAATACTTTATGTTGATAAATTAAAAAAAATGTTTTTATTACTACACTCATGTCCATAAATAAAGATAATTCAGAATCACATAGAAATTGAACTCTAAAAAAAATTTCACATGTGTAGAATTATTACACATATCTTGAAGAGTAATGTACAAATTACAAGAAACAACCAGAATGCTGCCATAGTATGTCACAATGATGAGAGTGTAAAAGAGGGGTATATAAAAAATGGTTGCAAAGAAGTAAAATTGTTCACAAACACTTTAAAAGGCTTTCACTGCATTAACTGCATAGATCATAAGCATCCAATGCACAAAAGAAATATTTAGAGGTTTTACGTGGTACAGTTATCGGCTATCTGGAATGTAGATGTACCCAGCTGGAAGTATCAGAAGAACTTGGAATAGCCCAGAGTGTCATCTTCAGGCTTTGGCAACGGCTTCAAGATGATGGTAATTTGAGTGGACTTTACAACACGGGTGGCCCCCAAGTTACAACACCGAATGAGGATCGGTATTTGGCAGTTACTACCGAAAGAAGCGAATAGAGCACAACATCAAATCTGTCTCATCAGCTCTCTAAAGCTACTTGTAGGACTGTTTCATGGCAGACCGTGTATAGACAGTTAGGGCACATCGGTCTGTATGCTCGTTAGGCATGTCAGATGTGTTCCACTTACTGCAAATCACTGTTGCTTGCGGTTAGCCTGGAGTAGGGAGCATGCATCGTGAACACCACAACAGTGGTCTTGTGTGATATTTTCTGATGAGTCCAGGTTTTGCTTTCTGTCAGATTCTCGCTGGACTTTCATATGGAGAGAGCCAAGTACTTATTACCACCAAGAAAAAACACCATTGAACATCGTTACGGTATTGCAGGATTGCTAGTTTAGGGAGGAATTATTCTGAGTTCTTGAACTAAGCTGTATGTTCGGAATGTAACCATGACAAGCCACATTTATCCGGATATCATTCTGGAACAACATGTACATTTGTTTTGGGGTGCCAAAAGTGCAGAATTTCTGTTTATGGATGACAACGAACGTCCTCACTGTGCAAAAATTGTAGATAAATGCCTTCAATCAAAGGGTATCACTCGTATGGACTGGTCAGCATATTCACCAAACTTGAATCCAATAGAGCATATGGGGGACATGCTTGGCCGACGAATACCGGCCTGTCAACCCCCTTCCACATGTCTACTGGAACTTCAGAGAGCTTTGCTTGATGAATGGTGTAATATTCCCCAAGATCAGATTAATAATTTCATACTCAATATGCCTAGGCGTTATACAGCCTGTATGACATTTTCTGGGGGTATGGCATTGCTATGGATTAACCATGTTATATTGGTTTTTCGCCATCATACCAACCATGTTATATTGGTTTTTCTAAATAGGTTCTTTTTAAAATTTGCTCCAATAAGTAAAAATCGCAATTTTTATTAATGTCAAACATATAGCATCTTTTATTCTCTTTACCTTTTGTTTAATAAATAGACTACAAATATGTCACTTTTGTTTTGCTTCTGTCTCTTTCTTTGCCTGAACTTGCGTTATCCTTAATTTATGGACATGAGTGTATTTCAGAAGTGTATTTATATTTAAGTTTGTGTTAAAAATATGTTTTTCAAATTAGCAGACAATTTTCAAAAAGGAAATTTTTATATTTTCAAAAAACTTTTATAAAATAAAAATATATTATGAAATTATTGATAAGCACTTTTTTTTACATGCTTAATGTATATACTACAATGTATATATCTCAAATATATATACATGTACCAAAACAAAATTAATTGAAAATCAACGCCATCTATTGGTGACTGAAAAGCATCTTTTATATAGCTCCGTTTTAATTTTTGAGTTCAAAATGTGTCTGTGATAAGCCAAAGATTAGGCACCACTGGTTTTTTATTGTTCTCAAATTTTTCTTTTTTCTTCAGTGTAGTAATTAAATGTAAATGTGGTGTTAATTAATGAATAAAAAACTTTAATAGGTTTTAAGTTTTTTTTACTAAGTTTTTTATTTTTTATTTATACATAACAAATTTCCTTAAAAATATTATTCATCTCTAGATAGAAAATAAAAGCATTTATAGTGGTTTTGAATCCACTTTGAAGTAAATTCCTCTCAAATGAATGAAATCACTATAGTGAATTCCTCTATTTGAATTACCTCTTTTGTTCAACAATTATTGATTAACCACTACCGCTTTTAATTGCAAAGAATTTAACTTTTAATGTGTATGTTGAAATGATTGTGTGTATGTGTTAAATTAGAAATCAAACCTGAACATGAATTTTCTAAAAATGAAGGACTACAATTAATAGAAGACAAAAAATTTCTAATATTACTAACTACTTTCCTATTTATAAAACTAATGATGTTTCGTCTAAAAAAAGTTAATATATTATTCTTAAACATTGATTTCAGAAAAATGTGATTTATATTTTCAAATGTCTTTTTACCTGTATGTATTTAAAGAATCTTAAATATGATGTAATAATTTGGTAAAATTTGAATTTATTATAGTAAAATAATCTTTTTGTATAGATATTCTTATTAATTAAGGAATATATGTACTTGATATAGTGCTTAGTTTTAATGTAGAAAATGTTTTCATTTGGGTAGAATTTAAAAATTTAGAATTTAGTTTTTGTTGTTAAAATTTAAAATGTTTCAAATAAAAATTGAAAACTGTGAATAATTTATATTTAAAACTAACAAATAAAGAACAGAAATAAAAGGTAAATATATTGTACATTTTAATGAAGGTAAATAAGTGATTGAAAACAAATATATGTGTGTGAGCTATCAGTATACAAACTAAATAATTGTGTTTTATGTAAATATCTAATATATATGCTAAATAATAAAAGGTTTTTTTTTTTTTTTTTTTGATTTTTCAAAAGTTACTTATAAAATGTTTTTATCTTTTGGTAATTAAATAAAATCCTTTTGAATTTCGTACTTTTTAAATATCTTATGGAAAAAAATTGCAGTTCTTTTCTCAAATAGTTTGAGATATTCAGAATAAAAACTATTTAGAAGCTTATGCAAGTTGGTGGTTTGATAAAAATCAAATCACTTCGAATATTTTAATTTTTTAAAGAACTTTACTGTTATGATCAATACCATTTTTTGTTTTTATTTTTTAATTTGCATAGTATTATTTTCTAGTTGATCAAAAATTGCCTACTGTTCAATATAACATGCCAGATCAAGAATTTTATATTATAAGATGTTTAAAATCATGCACTCTTCCATGATTCAGAAAATGTATTATCATTGTTTTTTCTTATATTTGATTCTGAAAAATGGGTTTAGTCTTTTGTCTTATAAACTGTTATGAATAATTGTTCAATTTTCCACTATATTGTTATTTCAAAGCATCATTTTTGAAATAATGTTTTAAAATTTGTGTGTTTATAAAAATACTAATTTTTTTAAAATTTTCTAATAAATATTTTATGCATAGAGTAAATATTTATATCTATCATAAATATTATACTAACAATATATCAATGATAATTAAATATGCATATGAGATTTAGCAACTTTCAAAATATAAAGAGGAATGAAAGGGAAAATAAAAATACTTTAGGAATATGATAATATTCTAGAAAATATTATTTTGTTTTCTATATTTATGAAATTGATGCATATAAAATGAAAAATGAAAAAAAAAAAATAATAATAATAAAAATTTTTTGTTTAAAAAATCATAGAAAAACTAATGATTTAATTATATACTTAAATAATTATTATATTTCAGGTACTTACTTAACTTATATATATCTGAGTGTAATACTAATTCTAAATACATAAATGAATTCTACATTTAAAATTACAATTTATATGCAATTTTTAATTTAAAAGTTACCAGTAAATTAAATATTTCCATTTTAAACAAGGTTGAAGTAGACCTCATCTGATAGCCATTGAGCATTGAGCTACAAACCAAAATTTGACACAAAAGCTTTTTTAACTTTATTTATGTGTCACATTTACAAACTTCCATCTATTTCGGGAAAATGAAATCCTACCTTTTAAATTTGAATAGGTTGATAAAAATTAATTTTCCTTTCTGTGCTAAGCATTTCGAAGTGAATGTAAATTATTTATCTTTCTTTACTGGTAGGGTGTTCTGTTAACATTGGAAGGCCTTAGATTCCAAAAAGAGAAGATGAGTATTGCATTTATACTTTGGTACGAACATCTACTGTAATGTGGATGCTTAGAAGCTCTCTAGGTTTCTTTTCTTGTGACATGAGAATTCAGCTCCTATCTAAGGAAAGTCTTCTCATAAGTAGCTCCCATAATTTATATTTTAAAATGCCTAACGACAATCTTCAGTAGTTAGGCTAGTGCTATTTCAACAGTGATTCATTTTTAAATTAGACTAATTTTAATAATGTTATTTTAGACTAAATTTCAAATTTGAATGTTTTGTCAAATTATACTAGTGATATTGAACTGAGATACTAAAATATATTTTGACTTTCATTATAAAACTACAATCAAAGCTTTATTGTCCATCACAGAAGCTTAAAATAATGCATTTCGAACACACATTTGACATGTATAAGGATTCTGTTTTTTTTTTTTTTTTTTTTTTTTTTTTAATTTTAAAATTTACTTTTAGATTGCAATTCTAAAAATAAGCTTATGCTACATTATGCTTAAATTTTTTAATGTAACATATGCAAGATTTATATAAATTTTGATGTTTACTATTTATGTCTTTTTATGAAGTTAATAATGGCCAGTATTTTATTGCATGAAAAAACTTAAAATAACTTAACCACTGTTAAGGTTGGCAATGATATCAACTTTGAAACAGTTGTTTTGTGAAGACTGCCTTATAGCACACTTAATAGAAATTAGCATAATTTTTTCTTATTTCAGTTGACAGAAATATATTTTGCATTTAAATTACGAGTGTTTTATTTATAAATTTAATTTACGAGTGTTTTATTTATAAATGATTATTGTACAGATTTTTATCAAGTGACCTCATTGTGGGGTTTTTGTTAGAAATTTAAGTGGCAAAATATAATTAATTTTTACTTACATTAATGTTTTATTAATTTATTGTTCTTTCTAGATTTAGCTAGTGCTAAAGCATAAGACAAATAGGTTGTTTAACCAGCGTGGAAAGCATTTCTTTGCAGTCACTTTGTTAATATTTTCATTATGATTAAATAAAAAAAATTTTTTTTTTGTCAATAAACATTGCCTTCTGACATTTGTTTACCTTAGTGACTGTCATTGTACATACTTGTTAAAATATAAATTTATATCAATTTTCTGTTCAAAATGTAAAACTTTTATACTAAATGCATTAAATTTTGCATATTTAAAGATTTAATATTTCTTTATTATAGTAATTTTAATTACTTCTATTGATAATGTATCAAATTAAAGGATATAATTTTAAACTAGAATGGTCTTATAAGAAAATTTTTTGCAACGATTATTATATCTGAAAACAATTATTGTTGTTTTTTATTAATTTAAAAAATGTTAATTAATCAATTACATAGTTTAAATACATTTAATTCATTTAACATTGGTTTGGACCAAATTTTATTAAACTTTTTAATTAAAAATTTAAAAAATATGGGATTTTAGTTCTTTTATTAAAAAAATAAAACATGAAGTGTTCTGTAAGTACTTAATGTTTCAATAAAGAATTTATTTCACTTAATACAAATTTGTTTTTCTTTAAAAAAATAATTTTATATTATGTAAAATCTTCTTTCTATATTATGTATAATCTTCAAATTTTTAAAAGCTTTTTACTGCTTAATATTTTTAAAAATTTGTATAGTTAAAAAATTTTTACTTTAAAAACTAATTTTATGTATATACATACGTTAATTATATTGTTATATTATGTATAGTTGAGAGACAGAGGAGAGTTTATTAACCTTCATTTTTTCCTGGTTGGCTTTCATGTCATACTTCCTTAAATAAAATTAATTTATTGTAAATAATAAAACATTTATTACATCTTTATTTACAAGCTTCTTAGAGAAATAATGAAATTTGAGGACTGAGGCAGCGCACCTTCTTGTAGTATGATTAAAGTGAAAGGTAGTATAAATCACGCATTCTAAATGCAGAGATTGGCTGAATTCATTTCATAAGAATTAATGCTGTGGGAAAAGGATTTTGATGGATAACTTTTTAGTCATATTCCACGATTTTAATTTTCCTTTGTGAATTTAGTTTTACGTAAAGAAAATGTGATAAGTCACTACTGAATATCCCCACAATTATTGAAATGAATGAAACTAAATTTGTACTGAAAAAAAAATGAAAATATAAATTTATTATGAAAAGAGCAAAGAGACAGTCAAAAAACAAACTTTTTTACTCATAAAAAAATGTAATTGAGAGAGAAAGAGGAGATAATGTGTGTAAAAAATAATTTAACGTATACATTATTAATAATATAACATATAACGATACAATGATTAATATAACATAATATTTAGCACACAAAAATATAATTGTTAATTAATACACTTAAATATCAGCCTCATCTAAAAGTGACAGAAAATTTCTGTCCCTTTTAGATTAGCAAATGGCGCTATGAGCACGCATTAATTAGCATAAAACTATTTTCGATATTTTCAGAAAGATTACATGACTTACTCAGGAGGAAGTTTTATAGATTTCGGTTTAGTTTGTGAATCTGACATGAGGTTCAATCATGGCGGTAAACAAGGACTTTATTAGAGTATGTTTATTACGAATATAAATTGGCACAAAATTTGTTAAGGCATGCCGAAAAATAAACATGACATTTAGAGACAATGCAGTAACTAAACGTACTGCACAAAAGCAGCATCGCAAATTCCGTTCCGTACATGAATCGCTCGAAGATGCACCACGATCAGGTGCACCAACAGTTTTAAATGTCGAAGATTTGAAAAGTGGTATCGAAGAGGGCACTTTTCATCTTCGAAGGAACTTGCAATTAAGCCGAGCTTGCGCGGGTGTGTATATACGTTTCGATAAGCCGATGCGTTAACTGCGCCAAGTGTGTGTGTGTATATATAAGCCTTTCCGAAGTTGCAATATGTTGCTATCAATAAAGCTAGACCCATTGCTTTGGAATGAAATAGAAGTCCTAGACACATTATTTACGTTTGTTAGTAAGAAGAACCAGGCGCTTTCCGTTCTAATTAGGATGGATAGCGCCTCTTTTCCTCGGATACACCGCGTAACTGCGCAGGCCTGTAGGAAAACCCGTGGCACTGGGAAGCGACTCAATTAAGTTTTCCTCGGCAGTTAAGAAGTTAAGCTCCATATATATATGATAAAAAACAGTTCGTTCTCATTTACACAAAATGGGAAAGATGTGAAAATTAAAGAAAATGACTCCCTCACAACTTATTGAATGTACTAATAAACTTCAAAGGATGTCCATTTGTTCACCACTTCTTTCTCGAAAGAAAAATGAACCGTTTCTGGATTATTTGTTGACGTGTGACGAAAAATGGATCCAGTACACAAGTGTTCATATCATTGGTTGTCACGGACAGATCTGATTCCCGGGACTGCAAAGGTTCCATTCCATTCACAGAAACTGATGTTTATATAGTGGACATCGGGGCTGGCATTATCCTCTAAGTGACCAGACCATTTAATTTCTTGCAACAACTAGAACGCGTACAAAAGTCTTTGCTTCAGTACACACGCATTGATGTACTGGAAAAAGGTTTGGTTCTTGCGAGACCGCACACCGCAAATGTGATTACGGTCTTAGAATGGGAACTTATACTTTATTCTCCCTATTCCCCAGATATTTCTGCAAGTTATTGTCACCTGTTCCGTGAGCTGGACAATCGCATCTAAATGAAACGGTTCCGTGATGCTGAAGAGATCAAAACCAAAGTGGCTGATTGTTTTGCTTTTAAAAACCAGATACTTCATCGTAGCCGTGTATATTATGAAATTGCATCACGATGGGAATCGGTTGTTGAATGTAATGCCGTTTACTTCGATGAATAAAGTCTGTTTTATCCTACCAATACTAAGTCTAGAATTTTTATGTCACGCAGCGACAAAATTTTTCTGGTTACATTATTTATGTAAATATGTCAAGAAAATGCACTCTTCTATTGCTTTCAGTCACCCTATTTCATTTACATTTACATTTGAATTTAGATCTTATACTGATTTGAAAGATATGCTGATGTCACTGAATCTAGGAAAAATTATGATATTCTCAGACACTTTTTCTATAGCAGAAGTTTTTCAAACAGTCATAGCACATTTTATTCAATAATAAACACTTTTCAAAGAGCGATGCAATACAAATGTAAGGGAAAATTATTTTCTTTAAATTTGTCGAATGAGGACATGTATTTGTACCGATAAATGTTTTTTCTAATTAATCAATTAATATTTTTTTTTATTTTACTCGATATTTAAAATTCTTCTTTACTTAAATTTGAGAAACTGATTTTTCAAGATTAGTGTTTTGATTAAAATTGAAAACTGTCAGTAAATTCTAACTGAATAAACACTCCTTTTGCTTTTATTTAATAAGAATGAAATGTTACTTTCCATATTTGTCGCAATAACTTTTACATCATATTTAATTTTTCCTGTCATGATATGATGATCATCCCACATACCCTAATAAGTAGTAAAAAACAATTGGTATTATTTTTATAAATCTATATTTCAAATTATAAGGTGCATGAATCGCACCTTAGAATTTTTCAGTCAAACAGCCATAATCTTCCAATCCTTTTACACATACAGTACACTGACACAAGTATCGCCATAACACAGTCAGCTTGAGTTCCTTGAATAATATTTTCAACAAAAGAACTTTACAATTTGTTTATTGTAATATGTGCTTGCAGGGTAAAAATGAGTGGAAAATTGGGAAAACTATATCTGTTCCTGTAAGATGTTCAGAAATGCAGTGTTGGAGGAGGTATGAAAATGTATACTATCGATTGATGAAAATATGGACTTTTTAGGTGCCAACATGGTACTTAAATTGTCATTAACTGAATTCTAAAGAACTCATTAGAAAGAAAAGATAAACTCCCATTTTATTTGTTTCATATGTAGTATAGCCCCATGACTGTTTATAACTTTAAATTATGAAAATTAATTTTATAGATTTAGAGATATATCTGTTTTTTTAATAGGAATTAAGTGCATGGTGCATAAATTTGTGCAAAAAAATGTAAGTATTGTACTAAGCAAATCTTTTTTTGTCGAAAATTGTTGTGTGACGTGTTAAAAATGCAAAAGATGTAATTTAAAATTCACGCCCTTTACATTTTTAACGAAATTCTTATTTTCTCTAGTATATGTTATTTCACAAAATTAATTTTAAAATTTGATGTTTTTTCTTTTTTAATTGCTTAGGATCTATGAGGAGAATGATCGAACAAATTTCATTTCAATGAAATCCAGATATGTTTTACATAAAACATTTTTTATTTGTTTTGAAGTTTATTTTGCATCAATTTATTTTTTTTTTAAAATTGTCCATTTTCCTTTCGAGTTATTTGATCTTCCGATTTTGATTTAATGCTTTCATCAATCATATTTACTTTAGGAACTCCAGTTTTCTTCAAATACTTATTTTTAATATAATATGGAGGTGTAGTTCACTTATGGCTTTTAGAAACTAGTTCTAAGCAATAATATCAGTCTTATTAGTGAATAATAAAAATCTGCAACTGTTGGGTGACTTGACTGGATTATTTGTCCTTTATTATTCTAGCCAATGACATATTAGGATTATTAGTCTATCATTTAAGAGTTACCTCACTTGTTTCATTACAGGAGAAGAAACTGAATCAAATAGAATAGACCTAGAGTGGTTTCTATGTAGTTTTTGCATTATAGTTTTTTCTCTTTTTACTTTTCTATAAGTTATTTTTGGGAAATATTCTTCATTTTATCCTTGACGGATTACGAATAATGATTCGATAAGATATCAGCTTTATAACATACACTGATTTAAAAATAAGTCATAGAAGTTATTAGAAAAGGATGCTTCCTGTGTTAGTGGATTTGAGTTCAAATAAAGCAAAATAACGTGTGCAACCACGCATCATTTCTTTCAAACATGTTTAATATTGTCTCCTAGTGAATTTTTAGTGTTTCATTTCCGACTAACACCTATACATCATTGTATAATCTTAATAAGATGTAGAATACATGTAGCAGTTTATCAATTAATTTTTATGTATTCAAATATATGCTGCCTTTCGGTAATTTTTCACCACTTATATTCTAATAATTTTCTGAAGTAAATATTATTATATATGAGTATTTTAAATGAATATACTGCATCAATTTTAAATTATGTTTTTACTAAATGAGATCAAAATGATTAAAAACAAACTTCGTCGTGCGCCATTTTTCTTAATTTTATGAAAACTTTTCGGTATTCTTCTCCCAAAGATTCCCTAAATTTCTTCCTCTCTGAATATCATTGACAATTTTTCACTTTCTTGATTTAAGGAAAGTCAAACTTTTATATGAATTAAATCTGTGTTTGATACAAACTACAGATTCTAGACAACAAATTATATTAAAAATAATATATTATCAAAGTATTTACAGGTTTTTCTTGAGAACGAGCATTTACAGGTTTTCTTAAGTAAGTTAACGAAATAATTCACGTCGGTTCAGAGATGCAAAGTTAACTAAAAAATATGAGAAACTTTTCTAATTCTGAAACTAGGAAAATGTCGCAAGAAAATGTTACTTTCTTAGTAAAATACAAGGGAAAACTTTATATCACTAAAGAAGACTTATATTCTTATGTCACGGTTGCAAAAATATATTAAAGAAGGTAAAAAATTTAAAACTAAGAAAACATTGAAACAGTATTTACCCTATGTAAATATAAGAAAATTTAGCATTCACTAAATCATTTTCAGCAAATAATAAGATTAGCATTCATATGTATACAGTGCTAATGATTCTAATATTTCATAAATTGCTATAAAACTAGGAAGTCACTCTTAACCCCTTGACTGACGAATTAAATGGAATTTGATGCGACAAAAAAAAACTATTTAATTTCGCTTAATTGAACTACACCATCAATTTACACCATCATCCCCACTTTCATATAATGCATCCGGCTTATACATGTTACGGGGATTATTTATAATCTTTACTAAACTCAAATATTGGCTAGTATAACATTCACCGTGCGAGACTTCTGCTAAACTGAACTCTTACTTTCAGTGTGCTTTTTTAAATGAGAATCGTCGAACGAGTGAAGCAACTATGTAATCTAATTGTAACTTGCACGGCGTCCGCCGAAAGAAGCGCTTGACGAGTCTGACTCGTCAAAGTCTGTGATGGCCCAGGAAATCAATGACGAGTCAGACTCGTCAAAGTCAGTCAAGGGGTTAATTGACTTAGTCTTGAAAGATTAGTCATGGAAGGTGCTCGTTGAGTTAAAATATCAAATTATATAACACAAATTCTAATTCAAAATAATGGTTCAGTGTTAACTTCTGAATAAATAAACTGCGAAAGTATTTATAATTAAAATTAACAAAATTATACACTTGAAAGCATAATTCATTTACAAAGAAGGAAAATACAGACATGTTTCATATTCGAAAAAAAATTTTTTTTTTAATTCTTGCGCATGTGCAAACGAAGTACAATTGAAGTCTGCTCAGAAGGGAAAAGAATTTCCCACCACATCATCCTGCCCCTGTTAGACGATTGTTAACATCTTCAGATTTGTGTTGGTTGGTTTGTTGCTCAAAGGTCTTTTTTTTTGCACACAAGGCCTAATTAGAACGGAACCTACGATTCAAAGTGGATTCCGAACCACTACAAACATAGAAGCCTATTGTAGAATTCAAACTCATGAAACGTTGAACTCAAATCGAGAACACCAACCTTTCGGCTACCAGATCGGCTCAAACATATTCAGAGAAGGGCGATGATGGTATCTTAGTGATAGTGCGGTGGAAAATAACTAGTTGTTTCCACATCTACCACTCGTACCAGTCCATCTTCTGTTGGTACATTTTAGAAATTCATGCTATGCGTATTATTTTTATCTCATTGAGACATACAGGTTGTTCTACTTTAAAATTACGCTGTTGTTTTGTCCATTTGGCTCTTGTCTATAATTTATTTACTTTTTGCTCCATCCGTTTCAAAATCAGTTCTTTCAGTTTCTGAACAAGACTCCTCCTATAAAAAACAAAGAATAGGAAGCTGTATATGGTCCAAGAAAGGGTACAATAGGTACTCCAACCTAAAAGCGTTTAGGAGTTAAATATTGAAGGTCATTAATATCAACAAGCAAAGGTGACAATAGTAGGGAATTCGTAACTGCTTCGGTCTCAGTCACCAGGCTTGTCAGCTCTTCAAATTTCAAAATAATATATTTATACTTACTTTCAGTAATGATCTTTTCCTAGACTTGTTTTCAGCCTCCCACAAACCTCCAAAGGGGAGAGATGTTTGAAACATAAATTACTAAACATGCTTTCATTAGCTGTGAAATTTTGGACAGGATTGGATTTGCAAATCTTGAGAATCGAGCCTAAAATATTTTAACTCTTTTGAAATTTGTTGCATTGTCACTTCAAATGATTATAGCCTTGATGTTCTTGAAACGAATCTTCTAAGTCAAGCAAGGAAGGCTTAAGTTGTTAAATCCAACACAACTTCAAAATGAGTGGTTTTATACAAAAACAAATGAAAATTGCAATGCATGACTTTAAAATTACTTTCGATTTTTTGAGGTTGGATCTAAGCAATATAGGACCCGTGAATTGTAAACTAACCTTTTCAAATGGTTTGGATGCTGAAATCCTATCTTTAGATAAGTCTCCCATCAGTTCATTAGCAGTTTGTGTGTTCTATTTCTAAAACAAGTCATATATTTATCTATGACTCTTCTTACTCTATCTTGACCAGAGAGTGTTAAATATAATTGTCTCACTAAAGTAAGAGTCATTTGGCTTCCTGAGTGCTAGGACTTTTTACGAAAATGTTCGATAATTAATCATGTCATATATATGTGTGTGTATGTTGTATACTCCAGAGACTGTAGTTCCATTGCTACTGCACTCATCAGCGCCACTCATATACACACACATTACGCGGGAGATGGATCAACCAAGATGTAAAAAACACTCCTATAAACTAAACCTCTGAATTATTGAATAGCATTGTGTCAATAAACGTGCAGCTCTCATTAAACCCCTAGGCATCCCCACTATAACATAAACACTCATGTTCATAAATTAAGGATAATTCAGAATCACATAGAAATTGAACTCTAAAATAAAAAATTCCCATGTAGAATTATCACACACTTCCTGAAGAATAATATGAAAATTACAAGAAACCATCGGATGGCGTCGACAGTACGTCACAAGTTGGTGAGAGGAGTATATAAAGAATGGTTGCAAAGAAGTAAAATTATTCACAAGCGCTTTAAAAGCCTTTCAGTGCAATAACTGCATAATTATGGCACAAAGGAAGCACTTGGACGATGTTTTACGTGGTAGAATTATCGGCTGCCTGGAATGTGGATGTACCCAGCTAAAAGTATCCGAGGAACTGGGAGTCGTCCAGATTGTCATCTCCAGGCTTTGGTAACGGTTCCAAGATTATGGTAATGTGAGTAGGCGTTACAGAACAGGTCACCCCTAAGTTACAATGCCGAATGAGGACCGATATTTGGCAGTTAATGCCAAATGAAACAGATGGAGAACAGCATCACACGTGTCTCGTCAGCTCTCTTCAGCTACCGGTACCACAGTTTCAAGTTAGACCGTGTACAGGCGCTTAGGGCACATTGTTCTATAAGCTCGTAGGCCTATCAGATGTGTTCCACTTACAGCAGTTTACAGTGGTCTTGTGTGATGTTTTCCGACCATTCCAGGTTTAGCTTTCAGTCTTATTCTCGCCGGACTTTCATGTGGAGAGGGCCAAATACCCGTTACCACCAAGAGAACACCATTGAACGACACCGTTACGGTGGTGCAGGATTGCTTGTTTGGGGGGGGGGGAATTATTTATGTATATTCCAGAACTTATCTGCATATTCAGAATGTAATGTATGCACATCCAGAATGTCAGACAGGCCACATCTATCGGGATGTCATTCTAGAACAACATGTACATTTGTTTCGGGGCGCAATGGGTGAAGAAATTTTATCTAGAGATGACAACGGCCGTCCTCATTGTACAAACATTGTAGACGAATGCCTTCAATCGGAGGATATCTCCTGTAAAGACTGGCCAGCATATTCACCGTACTGTAATTCAATAGAGCATGTGTGGGACATGCTCGGTGACGAATTGCAGCCCATCAACCCCCTCCCACACGTCTACCGGAATTTCGGAGAGCATTGTTTGATGAGTAGTGTAATATTCCCCAAAGGTTGATCGATAATTTGATACTCAGCAGGCCTAGGTGTTGAATTGCATCGTCTGGGAGGGGCATACTATGTATTAACCATCATGCCAACCATGTTATATTGGTTTTTGTGAATAGATTTTTTCTAAATTTGCTCAAGGGAATAAAAATCGCAAATCATTAATAAAAATTGCGATTTTTACTCCCTGGAGCAAATTTTAAAAAATAACCTATTTAGAGAAACCAATATAACATGGTTGGTGTGATGGCTAATACATAGTATGCCCCTCAGAGGATGCAATACAGGTCGTACAACGCCTAGGCATGCTGATTATCAAATTATCGATCTAATTTTGGGGAATATTACACCACTCATCAAGCAATGCTCTCTGAAGTTCCATTAGACATGTGGGAGTGGGTTTACGAGCTGCAATTTGTCGGCCAAGCGTGTCCCACACATGCTCTATTGGATTCAAGTCCGGTGAGTATTCTGGCCAGTCCATACGGGTGATATCCTCCGATAGAAGGCATTCGTCTACAATGTTTGCACTTTGAGGACGGGTGTTGTCACCCATAGCGCCCCGAAACAAACGTACATGTTGTTCCAAAATGACATCCCGATAGATGTTTCCTGTAATGGTTATATTCTGAACAAGGAGAATAGTTCTAGAACCTAGAATAATTCCCCCAAAGGATCAATCCTGCACCATTGTAAGGATGTCGTTCAAGAGTGTTCTCTTAATGGTAACGAGTATTTAGCCCTCTCCCTATGAAAGTTCGGTGAGAATCAGACTGAAAGCTAAACCTGGACTCGTCACACAAGTCCACTTTTGCGGGGTGGAAAACATCCTACAAGACTACTGTTGCTGTGTCCACAATGCATGCTCTTTACTTTAATCTAACCAAAGGTGACAGTGAGTTGTGGTAAGTGGAACACATCTGACAAGCCTATGATCATATAGACCAATGTGCCCTAAGCGTCTGTACACGGTCTGCCTTGAAATTGTCATACCGGTAGCTGAAGAGAACCGACGAGATAGGTCTGATGCTGTGCTTCGTCTGTTTCGTTTTGTAGTAACTACCAAGTACCGGTCCTCATTCGGCGTTGTAACTCGAGGGTGACCGGTGCTGTAACGTCTATTCACATTACCATCATTTGGAATTGTTGCCAAATGCTGGAGATGACAACCTGGGCGACTCCTAGTTCCTCGGATAGTTCCAGCTGGGTATGTCCACATTCCAGACAGCCGATAATTTTACCACGTAAAACATCATCCAAGTGCTTCCCTTGTGCCATAAGTATGCAGTTATTGCACTGAAAGGCTTTTAAAGCGCTTGTGAATAATTTTACTTCTTTGCAACCATTCTTTATATACTCCTCTCACCAATTTGTGACGTACTGTCGACGCCATCTGATGGTTTCTTGTAAATTTCATATTATTCTTCAAGATGTGGGTGATAATTCTTCACGTGAAATTTTTATTTTAGAGTTCAATTTCTATGTGATTCTGAATTATCCTTAATTTATGGACATGAATGAATTAATCAGCTGGCAAATATGAAGAAAGACGTCTACATGTATCTTTAAATGATGTTCAATTTTGTCAGCGAGTAAGAAAGAACTTAATTTCACTCTAGAGAGAACTCTATTCATAACGAAGAACTGGGTATCTTTAGCTTCCTCATGTTCATCCAGATTGTCTTCCCAAAAAACTTTATGAATAAAGTCTTTGTCATCTTCCTGAATTTCAATCTGTAGGAGGGCTTGCTTTATATCATTTGTGATACCTATAGGATTAGTTCTAAATCTAATCAAAAGAAGAAAAGTTTAGGGAATTAAATTAACTCCAGTTTGTAAACAATCCTTTGAAGAAACTTCTCCTTTAGCATGAGACGAGGCATCAAACAGTCTTCGTAATCTATATGTATTTTTATCATCATGAATAGCTATTCACTCGGTGAGGTAAAAAAGACAATTATCCTTATTTTTATCTCTTTTTAGTTCCTGTTGTTTGTATAATATTTTATAGGAGATATTCCTCTAAAATTGTCTTATATTCTGTAAAGAAAATGTTGCCATTTAGGAAGGAGGTCTTTCGAATCTTTTATGAGCAAATTCTTCATTATTCGAGAAACCTGAAAGGAAATAGATTTTTATTTGAGATTTCCAGCACAATTTTACTTTATAGTGCTGATTTTGGTAGGATATATTTATTTCAAAATCTCTTCATTCTTAACAGCTTTCGAATCCGACTTTAGGTCAATTCCTATATTTTCCAGTTCTCAAAACTTTTTTTAAATACTGGTCATAAATAGACTTATCTTCAACAAATATTTTTATACTCAACAAATCATTGGTTATACCGATTTGAACTTGTAAGCAATAAACGAAAATAGTAAAATTGTCTCAGTAGCAACAAGTTTCATTTAATCTCTTGATTCTATCCGGGACAGTATTAAAATAATAATCCGCCCCAATTAATTACTTATTTTCGTTGCTGTCATAACAATGCTCAAGTTATAATCCTTTCAGTTGATTATACGTTTTAGAACTATTAGTAGCGTGTGATAGTGGGGTGAACAACAGGAAACTTTAATATTTGAGATCACAATACAAAAGATTTCAAAGATCCAATTAGAGATTCATTATTTGAGAAATGAATACAAAAAAGCTTCCAGTAGAATTTTGTGATAAAATATCCTTATGTTTGTTATTAACGATTCTCTGATTACATGCATTTAGGAAGTGATTTTACTCTCTTTATTATTGTTTGGCTTTTTTAATTGATAGCAAATTAATCTATTGATTACAAATTTCGCAATAATTTTTTTCCTTACAATCCTTAATTCTGTATTTCAGTTTCAAGCTTAAACAACAACGTGCCAGCTTTTTCAATATTTCTTTCTTTCCCTCAACACTTACAGAATCTCACTTCTTTGATGGGTGACTTCCGTAACAAAAAAGGCAAGTGTTTTCAACAACCGGTATCTTGTACTTGATAAGAGCATTTCTTGCAGTTATTATTATTATTTTTTTTATCAAATCTTTGTTTCTATTACTCTAATGTTTTGTAATAATTTATTTTTCAAATAAAGGAAAATCATTAACTACATAAGCAGCAACCACACGCAACAGAGTCTTTAAATATGAAAATTTATCTATTTTAGTTAGGTTTTCCTTTTTATCAATGGGATTCTCGAATCGATTCCAAAATTCTGTCTAGAAACATGGATCTCCATAACATATTACTATATCTAACTTTGGTAATCTTACAGATTGAAAATTATTTAAGAAACGCATGAAGTCTCAAAGTGATTATTTTCTGGTAATCCCTCTCTTCATTGGATCGATTCTGTTCAGAAAATTTGACAGCTAAGAATTTTCAGCTGAGATAAAAGCTTCAAATTCCAACCAATTATTTTTTGACTCAACTGCAGATAATATTTCTCCCTTAAATGCTTTTGCCTCTGCAATGAGCTCTGGAATTTTTCTTTTTTTAAATCTTCCGACGTAAATTACTAACTTCATAATTTTGACCGCAAAATTACAAGTAACACATAATGCTTTTCCATTATTGTCAATAAAAAAGAAATTTTTCTTCCGTTCATTAATAAAACTTCTATTTATTTGCTCATGTTATTCGTATATTCATTTTTTTATTTTCGTTTTCTATCGTCCTATTTTTAAAATATATAACTGGAAATTAAAAAAAGAAATTTAGAAAATACAAGTTTTTCGTAATTAAAATAATAACAACACGTATTACATGCTACGAAACAAATTATAGTTAACTTACCAAAAATTCCAGAATACAAATTTTATCCGTGGCAAGAATGATCCAAATTGTTTCCTCGAGAGCACGATGTCAACTGTCTGTTGCAATGAAAGTTTACAACTTTAAAATCGGTCTAGAGTTGGACGATTCCGCCCCTGCTTCGCGCAGTTTCCAATGAGTCTTAACTTGGACAAAAATGAAATTTGTTACAACGTTGCATTTAGTCTTTTATATTTGTTGTCCGTCAGTTAAAAGACACTTTGAAACCCATTCAGAACTATAATAATTTTTTGAAATATAATAACAGGAAAATGAAAAGGGAACATTTATCGAGAGCCCCAAATTATCCTTCCACAAGGCTCATGTGGCCGCAGGTGGTCTCCCCCTCCCTGATCAATAACAATGAAGAAAATGTTTTATCTCGAAATTATTCCGATAAAGGAAAATTAAATATCATGGTAAAAATTTAAGGAATTTAAAAAATGATTCCGAAATTTCTAAAAATTATCGGATGTGTGTGTGTATTATTTATATTAAGTGTATTTCTAGATAAAGACCTTTTAAAGAATTTGATTTCTCAAAATGTAGGTTTTCTATAAGAGAATGATTACAGAGTCCTCCACATGGGGTTAATGAAAATCAATAAACATTTTTAAGATTCAAAATTACATTTAATGGTTAATTTGCTTAAAGTTAAAAATCTGAAAAAGAAAAGGCTAAAAAACTAACATTTTGTAAGAAATTATTAAAAAATCCATGCTAAATTGACAGTAAGATATCATAAAGTACAAGTATTCCACCCTCTTCTACTTTTAATCATTAACCAAGTTTTTTTTTTTTTTTTTATCTTGTTGCAATTGTCGCAATACAAATGAGAATATATATTCAGTTAGGTATTAATATATATTTAGTTAGGCTTGTATTATAAATTACTTTTAGAAAGGCATAGTTTAATTTTAATGAAAAACCCTAATAAATTTGTTGGAAGATAATGTATTTTTTTGTAAAAATATTTTTTTGTTAACAGACAAATGCTATGATTTTAAGGAACAAAAATTAATAGTAAAAACCCTAGTTTTAATGGTAAAGAAACTGCAATTTTTTAGCTTTTAAAAATAAAGATTTTCACAGTTCAGAAGAAAAATTTATTTTTCCTCATGCGGTGTGAAGGATATTCTCAAGGATATTTTGTAAAAACTAGAGTAACCTAACGACGGTAATAACTGCAGTGCAATTTATCAACAAGAAAGAGTTTTGTATAATGAAACCTGACGTACTTTGAAAAAGAATTCAACGCGATATTAATAATCGAACGAACAATGTTTGGGATTAACTTCCTGTTACCCTTGTGATGTCTCATAGAGAAGCTACGTTTTCTTTGGAGATTCTTTGGAATAAAATAAACTTTAATATATAATAAAATAAAGTTTAATACATAATAAAGTAAAATATTATTTTCAGATCAAAATTATATTTAAAAAATTCTTCTTTTGTATTCTTATATTTATATATCTATTTTTTATGATATAATATTCAAATCTTGGTATTATATATATGTGTGTGTGTCCCAGCCACAAAACTATTTTTTATTTTTTTATTTTTATTTTTTTTTTTTTTTTTTTGTTTTGTTTTTCGTCTTGTTATATGTTTTGCTTTTGATCAACGAGTGAAATTTATTGCGTAAAGTAATAGTTTTGCTTTGGCATCATTCTGTCTATTTCGATTTATCCGATTTATTATATAGATTCCTCATATCCGTATTTTGTGCCATCGTTGAGAACTAAAATTGCCAGAATGCGTTTCGGAACATTATTCTAACCTATTACCTCATCATTTCTTGTTCTTATTGTAAGTTCTTTGAAACAGTCGTTGCATTTCTGATTTTTAAGACACTTATTTTTTTCCATCTTTAAGAAGGACTTCGTAGTTTTGTTGTGTTTTAACAAGACTGTATGTTGTTTGTAATGTTTAAAATCCTTGATATTGAATATATCCAATTATTGTACTTACCAGGGCGTTCTTCTGATTTCTCACTAACTAAAAAGTATGGTGAACGATTGCGACGCGACTGAAACGCTGTCTATCATCAGACTAATTTCGACTAATTGTGACAAAGTGTTGAAGTTGGACTGAAACTCTTGTTCATATCATCCAATATCTCTTCTTTTAGAATCTTGTGGTTGAGTGTTATTGTTTCTTTTCTGAATATTTAATCATTTCTCACTAAGATATACGTGTTTAATAATATTAGTTGAATTCAGTATAGCAGTAGAGTTCTAGTAGTGTAAATTATTAACACTTCAATTTAAAAGAATGACTTATTGTTAACGATTTTACTGTTGAAATGTCGATTCCTTACATATTTTGCGAAATTCTGGAGCGAATACAGGATGAAACACCTTTTGTAATGATGACATATTGTATGTACTAAAATTCTTCAGCATTTCCGATCACGACTAAATGCTTAAATAAATTTAAGATAATATTATTTGAGAAATTAGACATAAAAGTGTTTATTAATTTTTATTTAACAGCATTTTATATTATTAACAGCATTTTATATTATTCCAAAGAATAAATCTTTCTACTTACATGTTAAGGAAATTTCATTCACCGCTTAATCGGATAAATCAAGCAATTTATCATGTTATTGATAAAGTTTTAATCTGATGCATTTATGCTTATCAGCTTGGTAGAGACAATTCAATACTTCAAAAGGCAAATTATTTGCTGCAGTTCTTTCAATAATATTTTGTTTCTTTCGATTTATGGAATTTATTCAGATCTTTGGAATTATTTTCCTCATTTTAAAAACAATTTTTTTAAATCTTTGTGAAAAGAATTCAACAAAAATTAGGTTATTAAAAATTAAGATTTTTCCCTATTAGGTCCACTAAGAAAATTAAAAATCAAAGTAAAAAAAACGATTGATACGCAGAATCAAAAAAGTTACCGCATGATCTATAAATTAGTTGAAATAGCTTTTGCTTTAATAAGTTTTTGAATATATTAATTAAGAAGTATTTAATGGAAAAATGTAATACTTACATTTCAGACTCAGAAGTGTTACATTAACGGGAAAATATAATACTTCTGAGTCTCACATAACATCATGCTTTTTCCTGTATTAATAAAACTTACAATATTTTTTTTTTTTGAAAATCTTATAATTAATCTGTAGGTCATAAGAACAAGGAAGTAAAGTGCAGCTGACACTACAAAATATTATTGTAAGGACCTGGAATATTCATTACATCTTGTATAATGAGAGGATTTTCCTTAGATTTTGTCAAGACTTAATCAAGCATAATTGAGAAGATCTTCAAATTCATCCTGATAGACAGGCCATTTCTCATTGTTTTTCAGTGATTAAGAATGAATTCGTAACCTTCTGATCGGAGGAACATCAAAAACCAAAGGAAATATTAGACAACTTTTATTTTCTGTGCTAACTTAGTTGTTTTTAGTTCTTAATTTATTTATTTATTTTATTTATTTTTTTTTTGAAAGAAATAATATTTTGCACCCTCCCTACTTGATAATAATAAAATATTGTAGCCAGAAACGTTTTTTTAAATTTAATACTATATTAAGCTCTTTATTTCTTAAGATTTTAATATAATTTTAAGACTATTTTTTTATCACATATTTTCAAAATGACTCAGAAAATTTTAATATAGACTGATTAATTGATTTAGATACAGAAGTGTATCACATTTTTCAGCTTTTCGCATAATCAGATTTTTAGCATTTTACGCAAAATTTTATAAAGCAAAAAAATTCATTTGTACTGCTGTAAGAATTTGTTGAAAGATTTTTAATTTGATTAAGGTAATGCAGCACTACCATAATTGTACCTAGATTATTTGTCGAGACTTCTTGAGAGCTGCAGTTCTAAACTGCAGAGATTTTTCAATAATTTTGATATTGAGAGAGTAATTCAGTTCATAAAGAAAATTACCTTTATTATAGCAATTAATTATGAAAATAATTTTATTTGATATAAGATTTTTTATGAGAGATATTATTATTATTATTGTGGTATTTATTTAAGTATATATATATATATATATATATATATATATATATATATATATATAATCATGGTACTTAATAATGGGGCTTTTTCAATATTTTTAATTACAATCTTTTACTTTTTTTTTTTCTTTTTTTGCTTTAAAAAATTGAAAGGATGCGGACTATTTTCCTGTAAAATGCTTGACTTGTGTATTTTAGAAACACAGAAAATACAATCATTACAAGTTAGTAATAAGACTCCTCAACGCGTGTGCTCGCAAACAATTGGATATTAAATATTCGAATCAGCTGTCGATGAATCTGCCGCTTGCAGCAATGCTTCAATACGTTTAGGTAAAGAATGATAAAAATTCCTAATGTCCCTCTGCAATACAAGAAACATTTTTCCCGGCATCCATCAACTGTTGACAGAGATCTGCCGTATTTTGGAGTGCCTGGAGACCTACTGCATTCTGAAAAGCGGATTTGTTGAAACTTGGATCCAGGATGACGAGTCAACCCACCAGGCACAAAATGCATTCGACATATCGTTGTGCTATTAAAGTAGTATTTAGGATAACAAGACATAACCTAATGTCGTAAGAGATTGTATTCCACACAAATACCAAAAGTAATGACTGTGGGGAAAAAAAAAAAAGACTGAATGAACCGCTGAGTCTGGAGCCTTCTTACACGAATGCAATAGACACTTGTTCCAAGATATAAATTAATCCCGAAATGAAATTTGATGATTGGCTATACCACTGCAAATAATACTGTTGATGTTTGGGGTTATTAGTAGATGTTTTACAAGACAACGTAGTTATAGCATCACTTCAGTCAAGTGCCTTGAAATGGTGAAAAGGGGCTACAGATGTAATGGAAAAGTTTGTAGAATATTGGATGCAGGTTAAGGACAACCTAGGGGCGCGACTCGGATTTGATGCATAATTATTTGTGATCCCATTCACATTCATATATCTTCGCATTCCAGAGGTTTCATTCCCACTGATAGGTTCCTTGGAGCAACCCTTTGCGACAGAAGCTATGCACAGCCGTGTCCGTAAAGTGCATGTGTGTCGGTCTAGTGCTTAGTTTATCTCTCCAGCTCCATCCATTTCAATATTGTGACCGCATTCGAAGTATTCCAGTTGGAAATTAAGTTTTAAAGACGTCGTAATGACTTTAGAAAATCTTGTGTCAGAGAAACAATAAGCCTTTCAGTTTCAGTTGCACAAAGGTTAACAGTTTCAGTTGCACAAAGGAAATATGCATTATCGTTAATTGACTTTAAAAATTTATTACAAAAATTTTCCTTCGAAATTTCGAGGTATAATCGAATCATTACTTAAAGATATTTCGTTAAATATTTTTGCTAAAGAATGTAAATGGCCATACAGGAGATAAATATATAAATTTATATATTTAAATACATGAACACACATTCAGTAGATGATATGCTTATAAATATTCAAAAGTTTAATATTTCAAAATACACACACACACAAAGATATATATATTTTTATTTTAAAAAAAATACTTGCTTATTTTAAAAAATGTGCTTCTTCTCTTATTTTGAGATGTTTTGTTTGATAAAAAATTTATTATTTAGCTTTTATCCTATGCTTTTTTCCATGAGACAATATTGCAGAGTAATAAAAAAAAATTAACAAGTTACTTTCGTTTTTACTGAAGAATGGTTTTGACACTTATTCTCGTTCCTTATTTTGAAAGAGTTTTACGTAGAAGTGTATTGTCTATAATTCTCCAGATTTGCTTGCAAATTAATTTGGTCTTCCACAGGGATGATTCCTTTTTGGGCCCCCCTTGAAAAGCATATAGAAATGTAATATATATATATATATATATACATAATGTGTATATTCCTAATAAGAATATAATACAAATAGTTATAGAATCTAACGCATACTTTAAAATAATTTAAATATATAGATATTTTCAAGGCTCAAATCAAATCAGACTTTAATTTTGAAAAAAAAAAAAAACAGTTAAAAGTTAAGACTATAAATGGATTTGGAGTCTTAGAAAAATCTCATATTATACATACCTTAAACACCCTTCTGAATCATCTCATTGAAGACATCAATTTTCTTCTGTTTCGTTTCATTTCACTATATTAGACAAATGAGTCTGATTCACAATCAACAATCTTCTTTAAAAATACCAGTTTACTTAACTTCTCGATTTAAATTTTGCAAGCAATAAAACATAAATGTTTACTACAACCACAAATAAAATTTTCTAATGATTTTAATTTTATTTCTTCACAGTTATAAAATAACTTTTAATAAAAGTTAATCCACCATTTTTTCTTTTGATTTTACAAAGCCCGACTATATTCCTTAGATTAAAAAAATAATAATAAAGAAAAATTTCAAATTATTTGTAAATCTTTCTGTGAAACAACCGCATAAGATTTCAATTAGAATCATAAAATTAATCGCATTTTTTTTTACTAGTTTTTTAGACTTTAATCAACTTTCGCATTGTTTTTGACCCATTATAAATAGTTTCAGAATCATATGTTTCGAGGATACTATTACTGAATTATTTCACTCCAAATATGCCCCTCTCTTTTACTTACAGTGATAAATTTAAGTGGCAAGCAATTTAATTTAGACTTGAATAAAAAATTCAATACTATTCAACTGTCTTCTTTAAAATTCTACCACAAATTGAAGAGATGACAATTCAATTTCTCTCTGATGTTTCCTATGATTCACATGTATTAAACCCCTCCTTATTCATTAATAAGTCAATCAATTGATTACCTAATAAACAAAGCACAACTTTTGATTTCAACTCAGTAATATTTTCGTTAACAAATGCTTTTTTCTAAACTCTAAAAGTAATGATCCCAACACTTTGAATCAAGCAATACCTTAACGGCTGCAGTGTTTCTTCTTTTTTTTTTTATTTATTTTTATTTTTTTATTTTATAAGACAGCGGATGTACAGCGTAAGAGTCGAGAACCGTTAAAAAACATTTTAATATCATCCTCTTAAACTGCTGCCCAGGTGGACTTTTCTTAAGGAATGGCCTACATTCACGTGTCACTAAGGGTAAACTTCCAAACACCTGCTCCAACAGACGAACATTCTGATGTGTGGCAGAAGTGCAACATTTATCTCCGGTTATTCAACAGTATCACCATTCATTCAAATCACTTCTTCAAAAATTTCATTACTTATTCGTGTGAAGTTTCTAACAGCTTCAAAATGAAGATTTTTCAATCTGCTCTTTCATCTGAATCAAGTTTTAAATTATATTTTCTCCTTCCTTCTCTTTTCGATTTTTCAGGTTTTAATGTTTTTTCCCTCTATACTCCATCATCATTTATCATAGTTAACAATTTCTTATGTGCTACCATAAAATAATTTTTACTAGCTAAAAATTAATTTTTGTAATTTTAAAATCATTGTCTCAGAATACAGATATTTATCCCATTCTAAAACGAATTGAAAATGATCAGCTTTTTATGAGTTAAAAGAATGTATTGCAACCAATTCTCTTTTCGAAAACTCCGTGTGAAATCAAAACAAATATAACACACTTGAAAATTTCAAACAGGAACTAATTTTCACCAATAGGGTTTAAAATATATAAATTTCACTCACAATCCACAATGTTTCTTAAATATCAATATATATCTTTCTAAAATTTTCTCTCTTCCTCTTCAATAAGTTTTAATAAATATATTTATATTTGTTTAAAATTTAATATTTTTTAAAATTAGTAAGTTTAAATTTAATAAGTTTAGAATTTAATAATTTGTTACATTAAATATATTTGTTATAACAAATTAGTTATAAATTTTTTGTTATAAATATATTGTTATATTTATAACAAATATATTTCATATATTTTAACAAATATATGAAACATCCCATTTATTTTTCTTAATCTTATTTCAAAAGCACATAAAAAGTGTGTGTTTGTTATCCTAAATCATTCAAGAATTTAGACAAATTAAATTTTTAACTTATAGGTTAAACTATAAATATTAATTTTAAAGTTAGGAAAACATTCTTTTTGCTTTTTAATATCATTAATTTTAATTGTATTGAGTAAAAGTACAAAGTTGTTTTACTCTAATTTATTTTACATTTATTAATTGCGTATCATTAACGAACGAATTTTTCTAATCTGCCACAGGATGAAACTTCTATCAGAAAGAGCAAATATTTATATTCATGAATTTCTTTAAAAATATCTGATTTTTCTAAGCAGAAAATAGCACTTTGTTTCCTTATCATGTTTAAAAATATAAAGGAAGACATTACTATAATTAATGACAAACAATTTTCGTGAGTGAAATCATAATAACCAGATCTGAAGCACACAAAAACTCGCTAGATAAACATTCCCTTAGCTACACGTATGAATCTTATTCCTAATCATATAACGATCATCTGTTTCTGCGAATTTTGTTTTCAGTGTTTATCTTTATCTAGATACAATAACAAAATTGAAATGGATAATTTTAAAAAATAGAAGTCAGATTTTCCTTGAAATGACCAAATTTCCCCAAATCTTGAATCAACACACCTTTTTATAGTTTTATATACATTAACTGAAGTCAGATTTTCTTGAGATCAAATATTTTGCAGAAGATATTATATAGCATGCCTCTCTTAAACATCTTTTGTTTCAAGAACAGAAACATAATTTAAACAGAAGTGGAAATACAGGAGTTGGACGCTGCTGCCACTCTAAAAAATACGAGCTTTCTCTTGCAAACGACTATTGAGCTTCCATTTATGAAACACTTTTATTATTCATTCGGTCACAATTATTAAACCGAGTTTTATGTGCGATAAAAGGAATTATTTTTAAACAACAGTAACACAATTTTAAAAAAAGAACTAAAATTTTTTTATTTATATGGAACTGAAAAAGTGAAGATTTTCGTTTATAAAGAGCTGTTCTTCCACCTTTTTTCTATCGCTCTTTCACTTTTTCTCATCTTTCACCAATCACTTTTTCTCTCTTCCTCTTCGATAATTCTAAGTTTTTGGTGTTTATTTCAGGACATATATTAAAAATATTTCTCCCTGAATAAAATTGAAATTTTGATCAAAATAATATTGACATTTTCTAAGCAATTCTGTTTTCTAACTATTAACCTGGTCTTTCGAACTATTTGGTGCTCCTATAGGTGTGGCTTGCCTTATAGATTCCCTTGCCTTCTCCCTTGCAACATTACTGATGCAACACCAGTGCATTTAAACGACGATATATGTCTGTATTCTTCGGAAAACTGTTACACAATCAAATATCTCGTATATCGCATCAGCTCTGCGTTATTTTTATTTTTTATGGACTTCATAAAAATTATCTTTCTTCTAGCAATAGATATGAAAGTCATTACTACTAAGAAATTCTTTTCAGTAATTAGAAATACATTGCTCAAAATGTGCCGAAAAGGGAAAAAAAATCAAATTTCTCTTTGCATTTTAAACATTAATAAATTTAGGTCGTATTTTTTTCTTTTGGTGCTTAATCTTTCTTATCATAAATATAAAAATTAAAGCATTCTGATGCTTTTGTACAAACAGTTAATTAATTATGAGTGCAAGTATTTTTATATTATAAGTCTATTATAAAAGTAACTGTACTGATTAAGAAGTCAAATTTTACAAATTAAACGTCAAATTTAAGCAAAAAGGGAAAAAAATGTGTAACCCATTCTTTAAAATGAGTTAAGTGTAATCAAACTCGTTGTTAAACAAACATGAGTTCTGCTTTATTCAAATTATAAAGTTTTGTTTTCATTCTGTTATCAATTTCAGTTTTCATTCAAGGCAAATACTGATGAATTTATTTAATAGGAAACATGTGTGTAAGCCTCTAAGGGGTCACATTACAGGCTTATGATTAAAGTACACGTCTGAAGTTAATTTTAAATAAAGGATTATTAACGGAATTAAAATTAACGGAAAAAATACATTTTTTTAAGATGATATATAAAAAAATAACACTAAAATCCGCTGAGTAAAAAAATGCTAAACTCTAACCTATTGTTGAAGTGATTCCACCACTTCTAATACACCGGACAGATTGTAAGATTTCGAATGAGATGAACATTTGAAGCTATTGTAAAGAAAAAGCATTCTTGCATAATTTGACAAATGTCTCGCAAAAATAAGTGCATATTGTATTTTTCAAAAGGAATTCTCTTGAATCTTGGCGATATTTTTTGAGTGCAGCGTTACTAATTTAGCTTGTTTTAACTGGTACCTCATATCGGTATTATTCGGCGTGTAGTCCGCATTTTGAAGAAAACATCGAACGAATTATATAAGAAATCCTTACAAATTCTGCATCAAATTGAAGAAAAAATCAATATCTTAAATTTTGGTGTAAAGCATTTGTGAAGAACTCGCGTAAGAATGACAAAATTTATTTATCGTTTCTTTCTTATGATATACGTCTCGTGAAGTGACGTAATCATGGGTCAAGGGTAAACTTTAATATTTCTGTCATAAAAAATAAGCCTTTATTTATTTTTTATTACTATTTTCTAATTGACTAAAAATCTTGCAATTTCTATATGAATTTTTTCTTTTTCCCAATGCTTGCGGCATTATGTTTAGTGAAAGCTCAGTCATAAGAATTTTTCATATTTTCACATTTTTGTCCTGCCATTTAAAATATGCAAACTTTGCATTTTTATCGAATTCATGAGGAATTTATTCACTTATGAAATGCTTTTTAGTAAATACATTATTTCAATAATGCCGTAACGATAGCAGCAGTTGTTACAACTACCCCCATTACTTTTATTCTAGAAACAACGCCATTTTGCTGTTGAGGCAGTTGCAAGCAGAATGTAAATATAACGCTTTTTTAATCTTTCTTAAGCATTAATTTGCCTATTATTAGTTTTAGCCTATTTGTCTTGTATGATAAATACAAGCTCAACGAACATCGTCGATTCCTTCAATTGATTTTTATGGAATCCAAGAATCATGAATCAATCCATGGAATCCATTAGTCAGATTTATGGATTCCATGGTTTCAATAGAAATGAGTGGCGTATTTCTTTATATGTATTTGCTTACATTCAAAAGTAAGAGTAAAAAATCTATTTCAAGTAAAAAAAATGCACATAAATATTGATCTTTTAATGTTTAAGAATATTTTTTATAATTCACTGGAATAATTTTAAAAAAATATATATTTTTTATCATGTGACCTTCGCTTATTCTATATATAACTTCCCCCTTTCTTAATCTTCAAACGGAAAACATCCCATATATCCCCTAAGAATGAAAAGCTGTTCCCAGATGATGTCCTGATTCGAAACCAAGGGGAGGAGTGGATGATGGAATCATTAATGTTTGATTGGCTCCAAAATGTATGGGAATGCCATCCGGGTGGGCTCTTCAATCCACCATCAATGTTATGGATGTATTTCGTGGTCATCTCACCGACGACGTAAAAAAGAAGATGCACAGCATAGGCAGTGATCTTGTTATCATTCCTGGAGGGATGATGTCTGTGTTACAACACCCGGACGTTAATAAAAATAAACCTTTTAAGGGGTGCGTTCAGGGAAAGTACGAAAAATGGTTTTGTCAGCCAAACCGTGAATTCCCCCCGACAGGAAAAATTAAGCGTTCAGCACCGCACATTGTTTCACACTAGATTTCTGCTGCTTGGAAAAGTATCGAAGCACCAATGACTATGAAATCTTTCAAGAAATGCTGCATTTCAAATTCCTTGGATGGCAGGGAAGATGACGTGCTCTGGAACGCCGAGGATGATGAGGAGGAAAGAAGAAATGAATCTGCTTCTGACGAAGAGCACTGTGAGGATGGAAAACATTATTAATAAAGACGTTTACTATAAATCACTGTTACTAGAAACTGTTAGCTAGATAGAAATGTTGCGATTTATTTCATGTTCCTATTTTATACGATAGGTACGTAGGTATAATATGGAAGAGGTAATTAACAACGATCAATTCACATAACAATAGCCCACTAATAGGTTAATTCTATGTTCTGCTATTTTATGTATAAATCCATTGTTGTATAAAATATGGTATCTAAATTTCAATAAAATTATCATACCATTGATTGATAGTTTATATATAAATCCATTGTTGTAGAAAATAAGATTCAATAAATTCCTCACACCATTGATGAGCATTACATTCGCAGATTTACATTACATTTTTTTTATTCTTTGAAGTTTTAAAATGGGTATGCGCATTAGATTTGGATAAATACGGTATTTTTTGCGGTATTCTAATTTACGTATTTGTTTAATGCTTTATTTAAAGAAAATATTCAAAATACTGTAGAATCTAAGAATTGAATCTTTTATTTTAGTGATGTAAATATTTCATATAACTTGCAAAAACTTATTGTTTGAACTTTATTAAATGTTTACTTTTGGTAACTAGCCTCTCCTATACGTGGACATATCCAAAAACATACTTCTTTTAATATAGTAATTTATGAAATGTAATTTCACATAACACATTAATAACAAAAATAAATAATTAGAAAATACTCATAACCAAAATTTCAAAATCTTTTATCAAATTGTGTTTCTCAGTTGAAATGTCAAAAAGCAAGAACTAAAAATTTGCTAAAAATATTTTGTATATTTGGTTCTGTCGCAGTATAAATGTTCAATTCAATAAATATACCAAAAATTACTTACCAAGATAGGGACAAATATTGTTTTACTTCACAATATCAGAATCCTACTGTATGTGTTGAAATGAAAACAAAATATTAAATTTGTATAGATCAGAATCGAATATATTAAAAAAAAATCTTTTTAGTCCTAAAAAAATTACTTTCATTTTAAAAGTATTTAATTATTATATTTATAAGTACAAGAAAATAATTTCAATAAAAAAAGAACATTGAAAAATGTCGTATTTATCAAAATTCGGAAAAGTATAAGTGCTTTTACTTTATCCTTTTAGCTTCCCACAACATGTGGAGGAATTCAACTAAAAATTAAACTTCTAAAAATAACTCAAAACTGGCTATATAATTATTTTCTCTAAAAATTTTTCTTTATTTTTGAAATATTTAGCAGTATAAGTGTAAAAATTCTCTTCAATGTAAACAAGTAAAAATGTCAAATTCGTCGAAATCCATTAAAATAATAATTTTTACAGCACACGTTTTGAACTATATAAAATGAGTGCCATAATTTTTAACTAAGAATTAAAGTTATTGACTGCTCAGAACTGAATATAATTTTCTTTTAAAAAGTCTTTTCAAAGCCCACATTTGTTAAATGTTTGAGTGAATTATTGAAAGAATTTAGTATAATAAAAATACATAAAAATGTGGTACTTAAATACACCGAAATTTGAGAAATAATTTGTTTTCTCTTCAACCTTTCATCTTTCGAGAGCCGTCGCACCGCGATCCTAATAAAATTATCTGCTATTTCTCAACAGTTTTATTTCAAAATCAAGCGCACCCAGTCTGGCCATTGATTACAATAGCGAGAGGCACCTGGGCAGATAATTCTCGCAGTTTCTTCTTTCGAAAAAGCAAAAGAAAATAAAAAGTAGAGAGGGACAGTGGAAAGTTTTCAGAAATCATCTGCGACCAATGATATTACTTTGTTTAGACCCACGTGACCCATGAGAAAACAGGGTGGATGCACGTGCTTCCCCTCACGACGGCAACCAGGCGTCGTTTAAGCGAACAAGTATTAAGTTTTCAGACTTTCAACGTGCACAGTTTGATTTCCTATTTCCTTTAATCTACGAAAAGCGGACGAATGGCTCTAAGATCGCTTTCTCGAGTTTTTTTCTCCGGTTTCGGTAAGTGAATTCATAGACTTGATTTATTTTTTCGGGGAATCAGAACAATAATATTCATATGATTTTTTTCTGAAATTTTTTTTGCTTCAAGTCTATTTCTTCGAACTCGGTTTTTCTGAAATTCTTTACAAAATTGTTTGTTCATATAACTGGAATTTATTATGCCATAGTGCAGATTGTAATTTCCTATATTATGATATCATAAATAATGTTTATTTAAAATATACATCTCTTGTGTGATTGTGTGTGCGTTGTAATACTAAATTTGCAAAACTATAATTTTGTTTACAAAACGAGCCTTCTCAAGGTCTTTTGCTTACGGGTTATTGAATCGCAACAGCACAAGGTCCAGTCTGCTACTATCTCTAGGTCATTTCTCTTGATATAAACAAAGCGTTGACTCCAATCATTCAATTATTTCCAAAGTATACATTTTTTAATGAATTATTTGTTGAATATTGTTAAAACTAAATATTTGAAATTGTAATTACTCCTCATGGTATTATCCTTATTCTATTTTGTAAAATTATTTTCCGCATGACTAGTGCAGAGTTCGACTTTTAATAATGTTATAATTTGAGAGTTGTTATATAGTCATAAATAACTCTACTGTTGAATAATTTTTATAAGGCGCACATTATTTTAAAATTTTATCATTTACATTTCAAAATATTAAGAGTACTTATTTATAATTTTTACGATCTTAATAAGCAAATATAATTTATTTAATTTTTTATATTATTTGTTTCTGATAAAATTTTATTTTTCAATTTAATGAATTAAAATTATAAGAGGATTTGCTACTCATAATATTGAAGTTTTTATTAAATTAATTAAGATAATAGTTTTTGCTGTTATATTCTCAATTATCGAATGTAGTCAATGTTACAAAAATGTAACCATATTATTTAGAAAACAAAGTTGTACCAGAAGTAATTTTCAAGCATTTAGTATGAATTTTGGAGCTCATGCGCTTTTATTCTTTAACGAATAAATACGCGTTTATTAAAAATGATATTTAACGATCATACGCATTAAAATTTATTATTATCACACAACAAACAACCTTAAAAGCATGCTTGTTAAATCGTTTTTTATTGGATGATAAATCATATTAATTGAAACTCCTGTCAGTACTAATTAATATATTGAGAATGTAAGCTTTGACGCATATGGTTTTGTATCCTTTGTATTAATGCATTTCATCTTTAATGAATAAAAGTACTCATTACAGAATAAATGCAAGAAATTTCAAGATAAACATAACGTTTCACACACACATTAATAGTTTCCTTGAATAATATTCTTCATTTGGTATCCTGTGTAGAGTGTATATAATTCATATAAACTTTAAGCTAAGCATATTCCTTTTATTTATTGGAAGAGAGAATTCGTAACAGATATTTTTATTCAAGAAATAACCTACACGGTAATATTTGATTATATTTTAAAGCGAATATTGTCTTGGATCTCAAGTGACATTATTTGTAAACTGACAAATATTAATGCTAATTTAGTTTATGTAATATTTTACTCTGATGATTTTCACTTTCATTTGCTTTTAGCATTATTAACTCCTTCACTTTTGTTATATTGCCCTAAGAATACCTTAAAATAAATTTATATAATTCCTGTTTTTCACGAACTTAAAATAGTGTTCTTTTATGTGCATTTTTATTTGGCATATCTTCCTAGAGAATTAAGTACAGGCAATTATGCAAAGGTAACAGAATCAATTGAAATTACCCTGGATAGAACGACACAGATTTTTTCATTGGGCTATTTCATCAGCCATTGAGTAATTTCCATTATTTTCTTATAGCAAGAAACATTTTTATTTTATTTGATCGTGGAAAACCAAATATCGAATAAAAATAAAATAAAGGTGAGCAAGCTATTGAATTGAGTCTAAATTTCAGGGCCGCTCCTCCGTTACCAAAGTTCCCTGCTTTTCAATCAGATTTGAAGTTCGTTAGCAATTATAGATGAGCCCAAACACATATTTCATGATCTTAACTTGTTTATTTTCTACATGCATGTGTCACAATTGCAACAAAAATTTTTTCGACAGTTTTAAATCTTATTTTTTAAGCAATATGCTGCAAATAAATAAGCGTAGAAGGAGGAGCAAGGGAAAACCAATAAAGTAAGGAATAAGCTTGGGGAATAAAAGTTAGGGGAGGAAGAGGCGGTGGTTGGGTAAGAAGCAGGGTGACTAACCGTCCCGGCATGTACAGGAAAGTTGTGTTTAAATTGGAAGTCACGTGACCTTTTATTTTCGCAATAAATATTTAGGTGTTTTTAAATATATTAGTTGAATTAGATGAAAAATGAAATTCCTATTATTTATATTTTTTTATAATTCAAGTATTATATTCAAATATCCAGAAAATGAATACTCTTCATATTACGATAATTTCCTGGAAAGAAAAATTCCCTTATTCCAGGAAATTATTGTAATATGAGCAGTATTAGTCATTTATTTAAAATAAATGAATACCTTGAATCATGGTAAATATAAAAAACCTTGTACTGTGTGCTTTTCATGAAGTCATTAAAATATTATCGATTTATTTAAGTTTTTGTATTTTCTTTAACTATGCTGTTTTGATACTATAGTGAACCCAAGAATTGCGATGTAAAAGATGCATTTCAGTTAGACACATAATTCCCTTTGAATTTGAAACGAATTTTTCTCTTTTTATTAATTTTCATTGGTTGAATACAATGTTGTTGTTTTGGTAACTTATTGTAAATAATTTCATTCTTTTATGTGTATTGGAATAGAACATTTTAATTATGGTAAATCTTAGTTTAATATTACTTTAGAATCTTTTTATTCTAATGAATTTACGTTACATATTTTTTAGCTCTAAACGCAAGAGATGTTTGTGTGGGCCTCATTGATTAGATATTTAATGTATTTAAAAGAATGCGGTTTCTGCTATTGTTCATCAATGAATTTTTAAATTAGAAAATAATGCTTCATAAAGGTAATAATTTCGCAATACTTTAGCGTATAAACAAAACAGAACTTGCAATTTCTGTATTCACTAAGTCAACGATTTTTAATCAAGTCAGTTTGACGTTGCCGATAACGTGTAAGCGATAGTAGAATTTGTATAAGTGATATGAATTTTTTAGATTGAATCGTTTAACCTTGATTAAAAATTAGAGGTGAAATGAAGTATTTGCTTTCTCAAATTGGCATCCGACTTTTTTATTTTGAAAGAATTCATTATTCAAAAAAAGTTTCTCGATTTCTGTGAATTCATTATGTAGGAAGTTTAAAAATAAATGAAAGAAACTATTTCTTAAAATGGTTCTTATTTATTAGTTATCATGTTTATTTCAATAAAACTTGAAAATTAATATATAATGAAACAAATATTAAAATTGAAATTTCAAAAATTATATAATTTTGATAAAAAAAAACACACACACAAATGTAAAATAATCCATTTCTTTCACTGAAAGAAAAAAGTATTTTTACAAAAAATATTTCTTAAGTCGTTATATATCTATTTATAAATTTATGTAGATACAGGTTTTCAAAATAATAAGAAAATTTTAGATTTATAAAAAATTTTTTATTAATTTTGTGTAAGATCGTTTTTGGCATGTAATACAGCTTGGATTCTCCTAGGAATCGATTCATATAAATGCTGGGTTTTGAGGAATTCTTCTTGGAGATATGAAAAATTGAGAGCGATGCTAGTGGAGGGTATCGATTCCATATTGAATGCTCTAAAAATGACTATAATGGTTCAATTACATTGCGGCCCAAAGTAGATGTCAATCTTCATCATCCTATTCATCAAATCATGATTAGACTAGTCCCAGTGCATGGATAAGTGCATTATCATCCTGGAAAATGCCATCTCCTGGAGAAAAGAATGTTCGCATAATAAGATTAGACCTGGTTATCTAAAACCTCTCTATACTTCTTCCAAATGATTCTATGTTTTATGGTTACGATTGATCTAGTAGGAAACCACGAACACAGTTACCTACATAACGACAGATCCCCCTCCATGCCTCTTCCTTCTCCGTTTCTGAGATATGACCTCGATTTTACGCTGCATCGCTTAAATATTGGTTCTTATTTCCAGTTCTTAATATTGCTTTTTCAATTTCATTCACAAAAACTCAATGGTAATGATATAAATTTTATTTTAAAATAGTTTAATTAATAATTAAACGTTATATGTATTAGATATGATAAGTATGATACTGTATGATATTACTCTAATTATAATAAACATTTGTTTTAAAAATCTTTATAGCTCGACTCAAGAAAATAAAAGTGATTTACCGCTGGATAAAAAATGCGCTTGAAATTAATGAAACAGTTCATTTAAATGTTTAAAAATGTATTTACGTTAAGTTTATTTATTTTATTTATGTTCTCCCTGTGCATATTTACATTTATATTGTTGTATTACAATTTGCTGTTTATTACAATTAAAAATTTAATTAACCGTAATCACAGTGCTTAAAAAAAATATCTCAATTCATTACAAAATATTTAGAGTTGTTAACCATAGTAAATCAAATGTACTTTTCTCCAATTGGTTTATAATAGCAAACTCCAGTGTTATCATAATATCTTATCTTGTTTTCCTGTGTTTTTCTGCACTGTTTGATGCGTATCTTTTCGTATTCTTAGGAACACCACAGATAACGACATTAGCGAAGTCGTTTTATCTTTTTTCTTAAATTCTCGTTGTTTATTGGCATTTTTCTTGTGTCCTTATTCCTCCACAATGAATGAACAATTCATACTTTAAGCAAGAAAGTCAGCTTGTAGCCAGGCACGTATTGTACCTAAAGCTAGAAAGTTTTTGCCATTTCATCAGCAGTTCATAAAAAGATTCGAAAAATTGCTGAAAAATTTAGCAGTTTTTAAATTTTTTTCTTTTCAATAAAAAATTCCCTTGGATAATGATAATACGTAAAATGAAATTTAAAATTTGATTTGATACCGTTGGTTCTACAGTTTTGATGATTTTGAACCTGTTAATAAATTAATGTAATATGCTTCTCCAGTTACTATAAATTATAATTAATGTAATCCAATGCCATATAAATACTAATACTGAGCAATTTCCAAAATTTCTCCTTTTTATTTCTGTTATTAAAACTTATAATCTATATTTTTTTATTTCGGTTCTATTTTTCCTGGAATGTTTGAATCCAGAATAAAAAGGGTGAAGAGAGTACAAGTATTTATTTAATTTCTTCATTTGTAAACCCGTTCTAGGAAATAATTATGGGGAAATAAAAATACAAAGTCAACATTTGTGGTTGTTGAGATACTACAACTTGCATTTCGATATTTTTGATTTTATTTTTGATGTTCCTTGGTGCAGTAGTTGTCCCGGATAAAAAAAATAAATAAATAAATAAAATAAAATTTAAAAAAATGAAAAAAAGCTGTGAATACCACAGCGGGCATGTCGGTAATGGTTTGGAGTTCACTTTAAACTGTAGTTCCAAATTGGATTAGTGTTCGCTTCAAGAAAGGAACATTCCAAACCAAAGTGACCGACGGCCTTCTTCGGCGGCGCAATAAGGCAGGCATCCGCACTACAATTTCCTGATTCTTCCAGCTTTTGATTTATCCCGAAAAATTTTCTTCAAGGATCTTTTTAGGAATTAATTGGCTTTGCTTTCATAATGCTTAAATAAATATTAATAGAAATATAATTTACTTATTACATTATTTACATTTTTATAAAATTATTGTACTTACGCGTGATTTGCAATTAGTTTTCACATTTTTCAAAATTTTTATTTACTTTATGAAGATTGTTGGTAAAAATTTTTTTCATTATTTCTTAGACTAAATCAGTATATCTGAAATGCGAACTATAAATGTGTTTCTTTTATTTATTTATTTTGCCTTGTGCCAGCTAGGCTGACCATGGGGTGCACTGCTTAAGTTTTCCAACTGAACCATATTTGGTGTGGAGTCCGACTTCCTCAGTACACAAGTGCCATAGGGACCCGTTTATAGGGTAGGCAGCCATTCACACCTCATTCACACAAGAGAAAGACAAAGGCAGGATAGATAGAGAGAGAAAATACATCCATGCCCCGAACCGGGATTCGAACCCAAGACCTTCCTATCGGCAGTCATGCACGCTGACCACTAGGCAGGATGGGCGGTTTTTATTTAATTATAAACTAAATAAAATTCTATATGAATACTTAACGAATTAGGCAAATCAAATGATTTATTGAGCAATATCGTTGTTACGTTTGTCCCAAGTCCTTACTGCATTTGTTGCTTGTGCAAAAGTGATGCAGGCGAAACATGAGGTGATTGCCATAAATAAGAATTTTCGCAATAAACTAGACTGTCATTTTTACTTCACGTGCAAAAATGACTAATCATAAACTAGTTGAATACCAAAATAATACTACTCTAAATAAGATAGGAATGCAAAGTTTTGATATTCGAAACAGCGGGGAATAAATAGCAAACAAAAATGACAACCATTAAATCGGGAGTAGTACAATGTGTGTGGTTTTTTTTTTTTTTTTTAAAAAAAAGGAAGTAAATTCTTTAGGTGCTCACCCCGTGCTCTGGTGATAAGAATGCATTGTTCAGAATGAAGATTCTGCATTAGAATTCGTCGTTGAAAACCCAAGATAAATGTTGCTCTCGGTATGGGTTGTTTCCTCTCTCATCAAGGCCACCAGTCGGTTATTCTCAAGACCGGTATTTTGAAAGTTTTACTGAAAAAGAATTCCAATTATATAGTATAATAAGTATTTTAAAATAAAATGTTAATAGTTTCAACAAATTATGGCTCGTCGACCATACTTCTTTTGTACTTTGAAGTATATATTTAGTGATTAATTTCTGATCATAATCCTTGTTTTATCTCGATATAATGTATTCAATTCTATTTAAAATTTCACGGTTTTATTTAAAAAGATTTAAAGTATTCGCATATGGGAAAACAACGAAAGTTAACATTAAAAAGTTATGTGAAAGAACATATGCCGTTATTTTTAAAACTATAATTTTATAAAATATTTACAAGCTTTATTTGAGTTATTTTTAATTCCTGTTTGCATTATTTTTAAGACATATTTAAAAATTAAAATAACGTTACTGTGAAAGAAGCAAAACATGAAGAATCTAAATGTAAAATGTTTAATATTAAGTGTTTCAACAATTCTTATATTTTCAGTCTTTATTACTATATAATAATGTTATTAAATTATGTAACTCATTATAGCTATGTTATTGCGTTTAAAGTCGTAAAAAAATTTATTTCAATGAGGAAAATATTGCAAATTTTTATAACATTTATACAAACAGTCCATAAGCAAGGAAATTACATTTCTCAATATTGAACTGCTGGGGAATTCGAACTGAATTTCTTCCGTCTGGCGCAGGAAATGCTGAAAAACGGAGGTAACATGAACTGCTATTGTAACACCTGTTCATGTTCGTTTTGGTCTCGTCCAGAACACGTGAATGCAACCTTATCCAATCTCGAGCGCTGTGACCAGTGCTCTGTTATTCAGCATAAAAGCATTACCAATAGGTAATTGTATTTGCTTTTTTTTTTCTAATATTTTTCCCCCAATGGCGGGCACTTGGATGACGAACCCTCTGCCACAACAAGGCTAGAAGCTGCTACTCATTTGTCGTTAACCAGCCGGCACCTGTGAACCAAGTCACGGAAGCGAGAAGCGCGCCATACCACCACAAACCCGTTTATAGGGGGGACCACATTCATGCATCATCACAAAAGAAAGGAGAGAGAAGAGAAAGTAAGTAACATCCATGCTTGAACTAGGATTCAAACCCGGGACCCACAGCTCAGGAGTCAGGAACCACTCAGCCATCGGTCGAGTTTTTTTACCCTAATATTAAAGGATGCATTATTTTTCTCCCTTTTTTCTGGAAATAAGTAAAATTCTGTGTTATTGCCGTGTTTGCGAACAGTATAATAAAAATAGCACCAGGATTATTAACTAGATATTCCTTAATAGTATTACTGGATCATCCTTCCTAGTAGTTTTTGCATAGATTAGCCAAATTGCATGTTGAATGGTTGCATTCTGGCCTTTAATTCAACATTTTGAAAAAAGATGTGTGATTTGAAAGCCACTTTAACGCGGTAATTCAAGCGAGGTATTCATTTTGATCGATGATTCCCCACAATCTGAAGCACATTTTCGATTTCCTTTCATTTAAACGCTATTATTTCAAATCTCTTACCATTCTAAAACTCTTACTATCAGGATTCAAAATAATGAAAGATGTATTTTATTACCTGGTTTTTATGTGATTTTTTTTAAAATTCATCTTTCCATATAGTTATTTATCCGCATTTATGCATACCCCGTCTGTATAAATAATTTCATCCTATCTAAACTATATAAATTTAAATATGTATTATTGTTTAATATATTAATATTTGTTTCATTAATATATGTCAATAAATAGTAAATAGGATGTACATATTAACTTTTTTCATTAAAAAGAGCTATTGTTTTTAAAATAATTTTGACTTGTGAATGTAAATTATTTTTTATAACCTACTTTATTTTTGAATCACGTTTAACTTATCTGCTACCATCAGATACAAACCATCGAATACAAAAAAATAGTTATTAGACTCTTCTGTAGTCATGCAGACAGTACTTTGACAGGCGGTCAAACAAACGCTTCTCTCGGTTATTCGGCTCAATTGACTTCGGTTTCCTGGTATGTTCCTCCAAACATCCAAGTCGAGTTGAATTACTCGACCCTTATATAGCTGTAAACCGGAAGCAGGTTTTGGACCTTTAAAAAATATATGCTTCCACGCTATCAATCAATTTTAAAATATAATAGTTACCCTTACACAATAAACTCCAATTTAACAAAAACTCATTACTAAAAAAAAAAAAAAAAAAAAAAAAAAAAAAAAATACTCTACCTTCTTAATATTTAGCACGAATTGCTTGTGGTTGAAAATTCCGTTTTAACAAATTCTTTTACTAGAAATTTCGAAAAAGTAGAAATTTGCAATTTGTGTTTATTAAAAAAAGAACCAAATTAAGTATGAAACAATATTTTAAGTTAATAAATATTTTACTTTATTCTTGACTTAAATCTCAGTTTTTCATTTCTGTTAAAAGCCCTTCCCCAAAGTACTTCTCCCACATATAATGAAGAAGTCTCTTATTCTAAAACCATTATTCCGTAAAAATATTTCAGCGAATGTTTCATTTATTTTCTTCTTATTACAAATAAAAGCTTTTTTTTGTGTTGCATATTTTCTTTGTAATATTATATCAGATGTAATTTTAAAAGTAGGAAAGGAACAAAATCAGAGCTTCCCTTTGTACAAAAAGTATCACAACAGAAACATTACTTTATGTTGATTTATAAAATATTATAATTTTTCTTATGTATTGGTATGATTTATTTTTAAAACACTTGTTTTTATAATTGTTCTTTATTCTATTTCTTCATTAGATAATACGTTGACATCATTTTTAGTCAAATGTCCACACCATCGTCATCATCTTGGATTTAATCGGCAATTTCATCATAAATTTATTTTTACACAGAATTTTGCATTTCTCCCACCCTCATTTTCTTACTTTATACAAATTTAAAAAATTGCTGCATGTATTTTAATGATGAAAAAGTATATACATCTATATATATATATATTTTAATTGTCATTTTGTCATTACAAATTAAATTAAAAGTTAACACCCAATATATCTGTGTGTTCATTGCACTTATAAACTTCCCTGCAAAATTAGTGATTATATATACAAGTACTATGATATATATAATGAGTAATTTTACTGAATAATGCCAGTATAATTGCCGCCCACCTGCCGGTTACACATTTGGAAATTCCGGACTCCTTACCGCGAACAGGATCCTTCCCGGAAGGTGTCTCCCCTACAACTATCTCTCTTCGACTATCCGCTCCCGGGGTTAAATCCACGTTCAGAAATGTATTCACATAGGTTTACGTCATATCTGTGTAGTACGAATTGCATACAGTATGCCTTCTGCTATAAAATTAATTGATTATGCTATTCATTTATTGGAATATGACGGTGATAGTCGAATCTTAGTTTCTTGCTTTTAATTATATATGTGTAAGTGTATGGGGGGATACATTTTCAGATTATGCAGTGTGTAGGCCGAAAATAATAGTTCTGAATAATTGTCTGCATAAATACTGATCAATTTTTGTATCAAGTACCTTAAAAATACAAATACCGTTCATTTTAATTATGTGTTCCAATTTTATCTTAAATATTTTATGTAACTATAATACTGAAAAACCTGATCTACAATTTAAGGATATAGTAAGGTATTTATTTTTATAGAAAAGTGACGATACTAGAAATCATGTTTGATAATTTAATTTAATAAATTAACATTCATTCTGGGCGATCTCTGATTTTGCTCTCTCCCATCACATGTTTTCACAAGCTGATTTCAAGTCTTCAACGCGGACGATTTGGATAAAATCGGTCTATTAGAATGCCTAAGAAGTGTGCCATAGAGTTTGGATGAGAACTCAGAGCTACCCAATTTAAAATTGGGATATTTTTGAAATCCTTTGAGTTGGAGTTACGATTTAAGGCATTTATTTGATGAAAAATAAATTTTCCATCTGCAGGAAGTGTAAGAAGAAATTGATTGACACAGGCTCATTCGTGTAGATTTTAGAATTTTGTTTTCATTTATGAATGTTGACATTGCATCATTGTAGTTTGTGGTTCTTTCCTTAGACTATGTGCCAGTAGTATAGAATACTTCAACGGCATCCAGTGCAATCCTTTTCATCCTATTTCAACTGAAAGTTATGTTAATCGCATTCGACTGCATGTCGCCAAAGGACATATATTTATTTCTACTGCAAACAACATTCCTTATGCAATTTAAATATGCCATTCGAATGACTTTACCACTTTTTATATATCATTTTTCTAAAATTCTTTGATTGGGTTTTTCTCGATTAATAATAAAATTATTATTTTGAAGAAGAGAATATCTGCAATCCAATTTTTTATTCCTCGGTTGTTGTCTTCCCACATTTTCCTCTTCTCAGAGTTTCAGAATCAGTAAACTTTCCTCTTGAAAATTCCAATTTAGGCATTTTATTGCCCTTTAGAAACAGCATATATGGTTCTTAGTAATGGTTATATGTATAAAATCAGTTTTAACGTGCGTTTAAAATATTAACCCTCATTTACTTTTTAAATTGATAAAATGGAAGATATGATTACAAACATCATTTTCACTAGTATCTGATATTGAAACAAGAGATTTAAATATAATAAATAACAATATCAAAAGAAGTAAATAATTAAAATTTTAATTAAAATACTTTTTTAAATACATTTGACACATACATGTATATATTTTTACTGCATGTACAGTAATATAAGGATCACATTTTCTAGATTGGTAAATTTTTTTGAGTTATGCACCATAAATACTGAATGCCGAACTGGCCGCTGAGTGGTTAAAGTTCTGCCATCCAGTTTGTAGGTTTAATTCCCATTTTTAGGTGTGATTATTTGTTGCGTTTCGGAATATACAGAAGGCAAAATGATTATTTGTACACCACTTTTTTTTAAAAGTTTAGAAACATATAAGATCAACTATTTTATTCATTGCAATGTGTGAGCGTGAGTTTGTTGTTTATTTCTAAGTAAACGAAAAAAAATATTTTGAAATAATTGAAAATAAATCTAAATATTACAAACTTGTAAAATTCTTGCAAAAAGTATATTTTTACATCTATATCTCCGGTATTACTATCATTTCATGTAATTTTTCACGTGATAGTTATTTTTTTGAATAATCGAATTTTTTAAACATTCATATCTTTTTAACAGTGAAGGCCACTCGCAGAGAAAATTTGAGAAATGGCCACGAAATCAAAAGAGGTCTCTTTAGACATGAGAACTCATATTGTTAACCTTAATAAAAATGGAAAATCTTATCGCGAAATTCAAAAGATGGTTAACTTATTGTTACAAATTATAAATAATTATTGTATTTCTCTTAAAATATCTCAGGCAAATCGGAAATACTAACATTTTGGGCAAAAATTGCGGTATTTAGAAGTGTGTTTAAAAGCGGGTTTTCTAATGATTTGGTGACTTGGCGATGTTTTGGCGAGTTTACGACAGCTTGTGAGATTTTTGGCGAGTTGGCGAGAAAGAGATACTTCTTTAAACATCCATCACCTAAGCTCTAGGACCAATATTTAGCTAGATAGTCTAGAAGCTTCCAGAACCTTGGCGAAATTAGTAGATTTCCCCGCCAAGTCAGATATAAATACCGCAGCCCGACATAGTTAGTTTTGTGGAGACAATCAGTGAGTGAAGACGATTAGTCGTGACTGCTAGTCTAGAGAAGCTGTTCTCTTCCTGAGGTATTTGAGACCTGTTATTGGAAGCTGTTACTTATTGTATCTGACGAATTGTAGCTGTATAATTGTGATTGTTACAGCTGATATATCCAGTGGAATTTTTACGAATAAAAGTCTTGTGTTCATTGAGTGGTTGCTTTATTCAACTCTCAATCCACACGAAACCCGAAGCTGGATACATTATCCTTTACAACTATTGGTTACATCGTAAGAAAATATAAAAATACTGGACGTGTTGAAAATAAATATAGGCCTGGTGTGGCCCGAATAAATTAACTCCAATAAATAAACGAAGTATAGTTAAAGCAGCTATTAGAAAAGCACAAATTTCTGCTCTGAAAATAGTAGATGACCTTCTGGCATCTTCTAACATTAGAGTGACTGCTCAAACAATAAGAATTGTGTTACATAGTGCTAATTTAAAGGGCAGAACTCCGAGAATAAAGCCAATGATCTCTGAAGTTAATAGAATAGAAAGAAGCGTCTAGAATTTGCTGTGACATACAAAGGCAAACCGATGGACTTCTGGAAAAAGGTTATTTTTTTCAGATGAGAGTAAGTTCGAAATTTTTTCACCCCCTAGTATCCGAAAAATCTGGTGAAAATAAAACAGCTGTCGATAGTAAAAATGTACTTCAGACCCTGAAACATCGGGGTGGAAATGTAATGGTCTGTGTAGCTCATGGCGGAGTTGGAAATTTACACTTTATTGACAGCTTTAGGTTACATTGATGTGTTGCGGCTAGTCATTAGACAGTGTTAGAAAATTGGGTATCGGAGACACTTTTTTATTCCAACAAGATAACGATCCAAAGCACACTGCAATAGTAATTAAAACATAGTTGCTTTATAATGCGCCAAGACGCCTTGAAAAACCCCACCACATTCCCCGGATATAAATCCAATTGAAAATTTGTGGATGCTATTGGATGCTCAAATCCGAAAATGAATATTACAAGTAAAAATAGTTTGAAAGAAGCACTCATGGAATCTTAGGAAGAAATAGATCAAGAAACCACAAAAGGTTAATAGAATCAGTGCCAAGATGTCTGGAAACAATTGTAAAAGCCAATGAAACGCATACAAAGTATTAAATTTCTATAAAATAATTATAATTATATTTAAAATTTATTAATAAGTATGTGTACAAATACTCATTTTGTATAGTTTTTATAAAGTTTTATTCATTAATCAACTAAAGTTTATGTAATTGGGATTCAAACCCACGAAGTAAAAGCGCTAAACATTCGAATACCAACTCCGCACTTTATATCCCAGATAAATCAGCCTTCATGTTTGTGCACAGAGTGTAAAATGATATAGAATGAATGTTGCGATCCACTGAATCCTTAATGTATCCCTATACAAGTATAAGTTTGGCAACGTTTTGTTTATGATTAGGTGTAGTCTGAAATTTTAATAACTGTATTTACAGTTACATTTATATAATTCATTCTACAGAAAGGGGGAAAATCAACAAGCATTAATTTCCATAATTATTATATAAAAATCGTGAATTTAAATTCCATATAGTGAGCCAAGTAAACAGCTGTTCGATATTTAATTTATATTGTATTAACAATTTATTACAACTTATAAAATTGAATAGAAAATTGTCAAACCGATTGAACCGCTTTACTTAAGTTCAATATTTTAAAGAATGCGACTTAGATGAAATTATTTTCTACATTTCATACTTATTCTTTATTGAATCCAATTTGATTTTCATAAGAAAAGCTTGCATAATTTTCATAATTTCATAAAGCCAAATCTAGAATAGTAACAAAACTATAATAGAAGTAAAAAACAAAGCTTTTATTACCAAATAGTTAATGTTTTAAATTCTGTTACGATTCAAAGCCAATGGTTTTTGTGTTTTTTGTGTTTTGTGTGTTTTTTTTTTTTTTTTTTTTTTTTTTGCGATTTTTTTGTGTTAATTCAACTATTGTTTAAACTCCCTTGAACTAGTTTCATTTGTATAAGATGTGATAGCGTGACGTTGATAAAGTATGAGAAACTGGGTGCTTACAGCTGACTCAAGAGTAAATATTTACCCGGAGTAGCATTTATAAGGATTTATGAATCCAAAACTTGGCGAGAATTTTGTTTCAACGAAGATGTAGTTGAGATATTTCAGAAAAGAGATGCTATATTCGCTTAAATTTAATTTTGTCTTTTTAACTAGGAATTCCACATTCCTTTGGAGTGTAAAAAAACTGGATTTAATTTTTTTCAATTGTTTGTTCTTTAATGCCTCTATAAATAAGGATAGAAATAAGTAATCGTTATTCATTATTAATCGATATTAATATTTATGGACTTCTTTCTGATTAAAAATTTGGTTTAACAACTGTATGGAAGTAATTTTTTACAAATGCATACATAAAACTTTTAATTTGAATATGATACTGATATAGAATTTATCCTCAGCTTTATTTTTTAAAATATTCTTCTTACGATTGATTCACACAGGTCTCCCCTCCCCCAAATTCAGTGAGATTTTTGGGGATATAAGTAACTCATAAGATTTGATGAATTAAAAGAAATATATCTGTCATAAATATAATTAGAACTTCATTAATTTACCCAGGAAAAATACATGTTATGAAAGTGATTAATATTAGAACATTAGGAAATTATATTGCTCAACTTTGGTAAAAATTTATCAAACCTTTACAACTTACCTTTAAGCACTAACTCACTTTAGCTATTACTTGTTATTATTTTACACAGAGGTAAATAATAAGAAAATAAGACTAAAGAGCCCATAAATTTTCCATTTGAAAATAAATGAATTGAAAATAAAAAAGAGCAATTTTTTTTAGGCTTTTTGAAATTATCCCTCATTATATGAATGTCTCCGCATAATAAGCTATATTTATATATATTTCCAGTAAACAGTTACAACTGCTACAGAGTCTATTAATCTATTGTTCCCTGATACCCAAGGAACCGGCCAGAAACAGCGACCTCTTAGCCGCCGAGGCGTTGCCCCGTGTGCACCACAGGGGATGGGCCACCATCGCACCCTCACACATGCCATAGGGACCCGTTTATAAAGTAGGCATCATTCATACTTCATTCACACACACAAGGAAAGGACAAAGACAGGATAGAGAGAGAGAGAGTACATCCATGCCTGAACCGGGACTCGAACCCAGGACCTTCTTATCCTTAATCAGGCACGCTGACCACTAGATAAGTAGCCGGCGCGCGCGCGCACACACACACACACACACACACACACACACACACACACACACACACACACACACACACACACACACACACACACACACACACACACACACACACACACACACATATATATATGTATATATCAAAATGTATTTTAGAATTATGACTCTTAACAGCTTCTTACTGGTCTGCAGTTTATGTAAACATATTCTTTCAATTTGAATGGGTTCTGTGAAAACTCCTATCTGAAAAATGACGTATCATGAACTAAATGCATTGGGAACCAATGAAATTTGTGATAGACTCGCATGCCTTGTCAATTTAGTTAAAATTAATATTCCATAAAGCAGATGAGATTATTGTACATAAAGTGGTTGCTAATTATTATTGGTCTTAATTATTAATTAACAAAAATAATAAATCAATGAAATTTTTTAATGAAATAATTATTACAATTTGAATATTCATGACTATTATTTTTTACTTTTCAATTTTGTTGTTGATACTTAGAACAATAAAGTAGAAAGGAAATCTACTATATTATTTTAAATAACTAATTGTAGTTAAATAATTATTGTACTATAAGAACCACAATTATTCATACAATTCTCTCATTTTTTCTTCTAAAAATGTGTATATACATATTTTGAATCATGCTATACTAAACGAATCCAGCTTCGAGTCTTGAAAATATTGTTTATGTGCCCAGATCTAAAAGGGAGCATTCCACATGCTGTTTTGCTCTGCAATGAAGAGCAACGCTGTGTGCGTGGGATGAGTCTCAGTTCTCAAAAATATTTCATTTTAGTCTTAAGATAAAAATAATAGGTTGATGTAGAGAAGAATATTACTTCCTGACTGTTATTGAGCATGACCAAAGAAGTAAAGAAATTTGTTTATATATATATATATATATATATATATATATATATTATATATATTACAATATTACATTATTTTTTAATTGAGTAATAATTTACAACCTAATAAAGAAGCAGCCTATAGTTGAATCTGGATCTGGTTACTTCTAAAAGCATTTTATTTAAAGAATGCGCTTTAAATTGCCTATTTTTAGTATCGATGCGATCTTCATCGTGGTTCGCAATCTTTTGTGTACCATTTTTTGTATTGAATGGGTCTTACAGAGAAAATTCTATAGGGTCGTTTAAAGTACAGGAAAGGAATTCACTAACACGAGTATTTCGGCCAGTGATTGACATCAGTGTATTGTAAAATAAGGAAACTGTTAAAATTTAGTACTGTGGTATACAGTATTCAAATAGGCTTTATGTAGCAAAAACTATTTATTCTGTTATTTTAACTGAATTGAAATTTGCATAAACTTCTATATATGATAGCAAAAGGATGCATGAAAGTTTAATTTTTTATAAGAATAGTAAATGTTAAATATTGTGTGAGAGAAAAAAAAAAACTGAACAAAACTGGAATTTTTTGACAAAAAAATAAAATTCATTTTGTTGAAATATAAAATATTGCTTTGCATTTAAAGAAAATTTATGTATTTTTCAAGAAATTAATTATAACAATAAACACGCACTCTTTTTTTGTCCCAAACATTTATGCATTTATAAATTTGTAACTCAAAATTTTATTCGATTGAGAACATTAAAGATTTTAAATAAAACAATAATTTTTTTCCCTCCTGTCAATCAGCTCGGAAGGAAAACTTTTCCAGTATTAAAGACAAAGAGAAAAGATAAATGTTAGAATCCCAAGTTTTTTCTCATGCAAAAATATAATAGGAAAAAAATTGTATAGATTAGTGGAATTTTTATTAAAAACAATATGAACCGCTTTGTGATGCAATTTGTACGGTAAGTTTTATGAGAAACATGTCTCTTGCCTGCTAGTTTAAGCACTGGAATTAAAATCTGTTTAATAATTTCTATTTTAGTCTTGGTTAAAGCGAACAACAATTCGGAGAAGTCAAATCTTCAATCATCGAATGTAAATAATTCTATTGAATTTTTGATGATGCGCAAAGGTTTGAACAGGTTATCCTTTCAGAGGAATGTAAATCAAAATTATTTTCGATTGAGGCGTGCGAAATTTTTGTAACAATAACAAAAAGCCTTTTTGGTTTTCGCGAGCTTTTGCATGTAAATTTCTTTGTGTTAATTATTGAAGAAATTAAAATTTTAATCATAAAGAATTTTAGCTTCAGTATGTATTTTTCCTGTGCAACTAACTACTAGGCAACCACGAATGTTACATGTTGCATTTTTTTTTTAAATAAAGAGCTTTTATATACAGAAGTTGCATTGGCATGAAGAAAAGGCATTTTTGAAGATAACATCCCTAGATGCGACGACAATTTCCCAATATGGTGCCGATTCTCCCACACTGTTGCGATCAGTCCAAACTCGTGAATTATTTGATGCAACTATTGTTATGTATGTTTCTTTGTTTTCTCAGTCTCACAAAATCATTTCATTCGTATATGGCACGGAACAAGTGATAAGGAAATATCTTGGGACTAAGTAAAAATAAAATAAAAAACCTTCATATTTGTTTTGAATTATGCAGCAAATACCGAACTCTGTTCTTGTATATGTTATGCTCTCATTAAACTATGATTGGTTAGCCATTCGGGAGGAACTGATGATGTGGCTAGTGCTTTAAAAAACTGCATTAGCTTCTTGAGTAAGATCTTGTCCTGTGCAGCGTTGAACATGGTGATGAACAATGTTTGTTAGTTACATACTGTACGCTTTGGATTAAAGATTTTATCAGTTACTGCATCAAATATTTTTATTACGTGGAACGTCAGATATATGGAAATGTATAGATATAATGTATGTATAAGACAACATATAGAATTATACTGGAATTTTTCGAAATATTTTGGAGTGTGGAAAGGTGTTAACTGTTTTCAAATAATTTATTTTAAAAATAGTGAATATTTTCATTTTTTCAAGCAAATAATGTAATCATTTTCTAATTACTTAGAAATAGGCAAAATTTTAAAATCTAATTCTAAATTAATCCTCAAAGCAAATTTTAATTATATATGATTGCTGTTTTTTATTGTTTTTTATTATTTATATGATTGTTATTTATTATTATAATGGTGGTGATGAAGCTTTTTGAACTTTTTAATGATCTGTTTTTTAATTATTTTCTCGTTACAGAAACCGAGGATTATTACATCTTCGATAATGGATATTCTTATTTTTTAACTTATTTTTACAGTGGACTTATTTTTACAGTACATGATTCTACGAAGTTTTGATACTGATAGTTAAAAAAGAAATCAATTTACTCTTCTATTATTGACTCTATTAATAATGCGAATAAAAGTCTATTAGCAATACTTGGAAAATTAGGTACCTTTTAATACTGAATTAAAATTAAAGAATTCTATGAAAATTTATACTTTTACTACTCATTTATTTGATTGCTTTCTTTTCCGGCTCCCTATTTCTGCCAACGAAAGTACTGAACACAGTTAACCGTTTCCTAATTTGGAGCGAACCACTGTCAAGTAATTGAAAATTAAGGAAACTTACGCTGAAAGATTCATTAATATTGGGCTCTTTCTTTTCTCCCTTCATATTTGCTAGACATCAGTGGTGGACTGCTTCCTCAGGCTCTTTCAACATGGTTCTTTTCTGTGGATTCGAATATTAAACCTATAACATTCCAGGTACAAGAAAGACAACTTCACTTGGGGAAAAATAATTTCAATAGTCACTCAATGATTAGTTATAGATATATAATATGATATAAAACTTTTATTATCTTTGATTTTGTAAAAAAAGAAAAAAATGTGTGTAGGGTAAATTTTTATGTATCCAAAATATATGTATTTAAATTGTTTTTCTTACATATCATGATGGTTTCAATGAATAAATATTAAATAGTGCTTTCAGAATCAAATTTTCTGCAAATATTTTATTGCAAATGCACTAATGTGTAATATTTATGATAAGTTACTGAATACCTTCTTTAGAATTTGTTTTTTAAAGTATTCATGACTCAGATTTGAGAATCCTGAGTGATTAGTTAATGATATCTCCCCAGTGCTTGTAATGAAATAGTATTTCGTACTGCGTTTTAATGACCCCTGATGAAATGAGCAACCCTCTCTCCTAAGATGTCACGTATCCATCCACCTGTTGTCACAGACATACTAACTTTCATTTGCGGTGAAAACCAGATCTGCAACTTGTTCTTTTTCTGTGTACAGGGGAAAATATGTTTCAATTGTCATCAATGAAGACAGGATAAAATATGTATATTTTTTCATATCCGAATGCATAACTCTAAGAAATTCAACAAAAAATAGTATATGAATGGTTATAGTTTTCATTATTTGTGTAAATACATCTACAATTATGGTAAAACTAAATAAAAAAGTAAATTTTATTAAATAGAAACTGTAATTAAGTTCAGTCCCATTAATACGGTTATAATATATTAATATTCACGTGTACATCAATGCACTCAAGTCAGTTATGAGCAGTAAACGAATTTTGTACTTTGTTATCCTCTTTTTAACAGTAAATGCAAGCTTTCCTTAAATCCGTAAATAATTAATTTACAAATTAAAAATATTTAAACATTATATATATATATTTCCAAATTTATTAATAGCACTCTCCCTATTTTACATACATTAAAGTCGATTTCTAGTAAAAAGACTAAAAACATAAGTAAATTGCTTCGTATTTTGCAGCATTACATGGCATCCTTTGAATACATTTATAAATGTATGTTTAAATTGATGCCTATTTATTCGACTCTATATATACACCTATATGTCTGGAATGAAAATGAAAAATTAAAGAATCTTAAATTAGTCTACAATTTAAAAACTGAAATTAAAAAAAAAAAATACAGTTTTTAAAAATCACTTAAGTTTATAAAAATATAGAGATAAGCATTAACATGTTTAGAATTAATTTATTTGGTTGAGAAAATAATTATTTCATTTATCAGATGTATTAACTTTCCAAATGAATTGCTATTTTGAGCATTTCATTTAATTATACTAAAACAGATCACAACTTGATCGAGAATTTTTAAAAAATTGTAGATTTTGATAATTAAAACTCGTATGTATGTATGTATAGGAATTCAAACATATCATAACGCACTAATCTAATTGAAAATGTTGTGAAATAATGTTAAATTAATAATCTATAACTAATCAGACTGATTGAAAGATTAATTAAGATACATTTTATTAAAACGGCAAGTTATTTATAAATTTAATTTTTGACCCTCTCAATTTTATATCATCTCACATTTTTATAAAATATCAATTTTAAAACATGTAATGATGTTGGAGTTGAGGAAATTAAATCAATAGAAGATACTAATATTGCTTCGAATCTAAAATCTCAAAATATGTGGAAGTCTAATGTTTTGGATTCGAATATCACATTTCTAAAATTTTGAAGGAGCTTTGAAAACTTGGTTCTTGTATTTATTTACCATTTAACACTGTATTTAAATTATATTTTATGCATGATAATCACACACAATAACTTATTAGCATATATTTTATTCTAGCTATTTTTACTTAACAGACGGCATTGCACTGATATACAGAAGTAAAAAATATTTAATAGAAGCCTTTGAGACTATTGAGAGGGAGGACAGATCGGCAGGGTTTGTTAATCAAGTTAAAACTAAATATTTTCCTGTAACTAGAACCCAATTTACCCAAACTCATCTACTCATTGGTGATTCTAAATTTGAAACAGTTGATGAACTTATTTATCTTGGCTCAATGGTTAACAAAAATAATGACATTCTCGCAGAGGTAAGAAGACGTTTAGCTGCAAAGCCTTTTTTGGCCTAAGACATTTATTAAAAACTAAATATTTATCACGAAAAACTAAGTTACAGATCTATAGAACGCTTATCCGTCCCGTTTTGACCTTTGCCTCGGAAACTTGGACTTTGACTGTAAGAGAGGAAAGGCTGTTGGGCCTATTTGAACGCAGGATTTTAAGAAGTATCTTTAGAGGTACGAAGGAAAACGGTGTCTGGCGCAGAATATACAATACAGAAATCTATCAAATGTACAAGGAGCCAGACGTTGTACATCACATTAAAGTAAGCCGTCTCAATCGGGTTGGACATGTTCTTAGAATGAAGGACAATAAAACACTAAGGGAAATTTTTTTTGCAAAACCCATCAGTATAAGAAGAAGAAGAGGAAGACCAAAACTGAGATGGGTGGATGCAGTCAAAGAAGACTGAGGGCCCTTGGAACAAAAAATTGGAGGTGCTTGGCTGCCAGTAGAGGTGGTTGGAAAAAACTTGTTCAGAAGGCCTTGGCCCATCCTGGGTTGGCGCGCCATGAATGGTGAAGATTTTTACTTAAATATTTAAAAGAATCCTGATTTATAGGATTCGAAGAAATTTAGGATTTTACTTATGTCTAATAAATTTGGGCTATTCATATTATATGCATGAATGAATTCTCGTTAATTGTTTAATGAGTAGGATCTTCGATTTGAACTATAATTTGTTTTCTAATATCTTATTAGAAGATAAAAAATATTGTGTATATAATATTTTTCAAATAGTTCAGGTGTTTGGAATTTGTTACTCATTTAATTCTCTTGTCATTTACCATCTCCAATTAACCATCCAGTAAAACTTGTATTATCTTCGATATAATATGTCACACTGAATATATAAAAATGAGCATAACATTCTAATGATTTTCATATCATGAGCGTTATTTCCTTCTTCTACAAAAGTTTCACTGGAAAAATTCTTAGCTCTCTGGATGATATTGCAATCTAATTTCGCCATCCTTTTTCCTAGAATTAATTAGAATCGTCATTTATTTAGTAGAATCGTATTTTAATATGAAATTTTAATTGTGGTTTGTGGAGATAATTAAGTCGATTTTTCTATCCCATTTTTCATTTACAAAAGTTGTAAAATTCTATTTCTTTTATCACTTTTAATGGAATTAAAAACATTAATGTAGAATTTTTATTTAAGGAAATATTTGTAATTATTAAACTTTTTTGTTAAAATCAAGGAAGATTTACTGCATCCAGAGAGGGGTATGATTGAGTTCTTAAGTAATTGTTTAAGATGTAAGTTTTACACTCATATATTACAAACAAATGCAAAAATTTTTTGTACATCTAAATTTTTGCACTCTTAAATGAAATAATGAACCGCGTTTCCAACTAAAATTGTTTGCTATAATTATAATTTACCAACTATAATTTTAGTATAATTTCAGTATTTAGTAAGTATTATAGTTGGTAATTATTACTTGGTAATAGAGTAATAATTACCAACTGTAATTTTTACTAAATACTGATTTTCTGATAATCGAATTACCGTTTTCATTACTGGCACTCTTGGTGTTAAGAACATCAATGTGCTAAAAATACAGTTATATTCGCTTTATTTCACAAAGAAATGCGGAGTGAAGCGAGCAAGGAATGAGACTAAAAAGAGGGATCACAAGCTCTTTCATTCTCCAATTAAGTTTCCTCAGCACAAGAGGGTTTAAATAAACTTTTTCTTTATATCTACATCCTGTAGCTTTTCAATCATTGAGGGAATATTTTATTATTTGAGAGCATGTCTTTGTTTAGAAATAAATATATTTATTTTTCATCTCATATTCTTTTGGATTCTTGTATTTAATGTTGTTACTTCTGCATTTCTTGCTAATTTGACTTATAAGATCCTTGCACACAAAATAAAGTTATGTTTTGAATCTGATTACTGAATGTTACAAATTTTATTTATTGTCATTGTTAATTCATTTAGATGAAGAGATTAAGTTTTTACATTCCGTTACTAATTTGAGTGAATTCGACATTATCTATTGATGTTTGTATACCGTTTTCTTGGCAAAACACTCGAACTATATAAATTTAACCATGAAGACAGAGGTATTGCAGGTGGGGAAAAGGAACACGATTAGATTATTTCGTTCGTGTTGTGGATTCCAAATAATCATACGTGGATTTTTTAAAATTTAACCCTTAATATCATTTTTTTTGAGCTGCCTGTCGCTGAAGATTGCCGACCTTTTATGCAACAGTCGTTTGAAATAATAGGCAAAATATTGGATAATTTTTGCTTCACAGTATCAAAATTTTAAGCAGCCTCTCTAAAATTCCTTGAATTACGAACACATAATTCTTCAAATCCCGTCTTTTTTTAATGTAATTCTTCAAGTTAAAATGTATCTTATCAAAAGTAAAAAGGCCCATTATAAGGAAAAAAATTAAATCTTTTTATCGTAGAATATATATTTTTTCTCTTTGTTTGGGCTGTCAATGAACGCATGACATTATGCCTATAAATTTCATCAGAGGACTCGTATCATATTTATTGGCTTAATTGTTGTCATAAAATGATCGTGCCAACTGTGACTGTTATGTCCCTAATCATTTGCTATCTATGAGTAGTGCATGCGTACTCTATCTTTAAAATTACGGCGCTTTTATATAATTATTTCACTATTTAATCTTTTACTGACGAGAACCGTTTTATCTTTATCAAGTTCTTAGTAGTTTGAAATACTTTTTTTTATAATTGATCTTAAATTTATGTATGTTTTACATATATTTTTTTCAGTCCATTAAGAAGAATATTAAAAAGTTTTCCTACTTTACCTGTTTCAAAAAGAAAAAAAAAATGAATAAAAAGCTTTGAAATGTGGCAAGTTTTCTAAGTTGAATTATACAGAACTTCTCTCTCATTTCTTAATCATAAGAGTTGTCCATCAACTTGTGAGACGAGTTTTCTATGTTTCATCAAGCTTTTCTTTTACGGGGGATAAAAATATTGATAAATCGAAAGGAGGCCTTGTATCTAAATTGTAGAAATTTATTTTTCTATATTTTTATTACTTGAAAGGATATTTATATGTTAAGTATTGTTATTCAGTATTTAGCATGACTAAGAAAAATCGATCTAATATTTTAAAAGTTAAATGAAACAAACTTAACTCTTTTTGAGTTTATAAATTTAATGCAATGTCTCACAGTCAAATCAAATTTCAAGTAAAATAAATATTTTTATGTAAGAAATTTGATTTCTTTTGTTCTAACATTAAAGAGAAAATGGTTTTAGAAACATGGATTGCTTACATAAAAGTAAGAAATATTGAATTGGAATGGGGAAAAAATTACTAAAATTATAGACTTATACAAGCGAAAAAACTTACAAATAGTCTTTTAATCTTAATAATTTGATTTTATCTAGTGGTTTTTATGCATAAAATTTATCATTTATCGGTACTGGCTTCACCAAAGTGAAAGTTATTTTCTTATATTAAAACCTGCTATTTTAAAAGAATATTTTACAGCAGATTAATTAAATTTACACTTGCTGTATGTATGCTAAACTTTTACTGTGTGTTATTAAAAGACGCCATTTGAACAATTAATTCTATTTTTCCTAAAATTTTCCTTGACTCACTAGGAAATATATTTGCTGATTAAAAAAAAGTCAAAGTTAAACGAATTACGAAATATGCAGTGTTTTATTATTTTGAGTTAAGAAATTACTAACTGGTTGTTTTAGACATTAATCTTTATATCCGTTTATAGGGCATTAATTATTGCAACAAATGTTGTGTTATTAGTGGTGAAATTAATGTGTAAATGAAGAGTATGATAGTGTGCATTTATTGAACGAAAAATATACTTCCTAAAGTTGTACATTCTTCTCTTAGAATAGATTATGAACTAATTTCCAAAAAATTCAAGCATCAAATACTTCTTAACATTGTCGTGATTACTAGAAAGATATATTAAGGAAAATTATATTTCATTTGACAATGAAATCCAAATCTCATTATATCAAAATGTCGACCGTATATTAAAATTACAAGATAACTTTATTTCTTTATTGATAACCATTTTCATATTTTCAATTATCATATTCAAATCAGTTATTGAATCAGGAATAGCTCCGAGGCAAAAGATTTTGAACTACCTGCCAATAATGGTATAAAAAAGGAAACCCCTGAAAGCGTAACTCGTTATTCAATCATTATATTAATTTAAAAAAGTGGAAAGATTAGAATTCAAATGTTGGAATCGCTCCTGTTATAGTTGTCACAAATATTTATAAAGCATATATTTTAATCTAATGTATTTGAGATATTCCGGAATTTTTTCTTCCAACTTAAATGGATTTCTCCAAGATTCAAACAACGAAAACTTAAGAACACATCTGTTATGCCAGAAGTCTCCTGTTGCTAAGAGAGTCCGGTATATATAATGTTAACAATAGTCCACAGCAACATATTGGAGCAAGGATAAAAATGAAAAATATTTCATTTTGATCTGAAAATTATATTAGAAAAGTTGCTTTTCCACATTTACTGTCGCTCTCTCATACCCACCACAATTACTGAAGTCTTGTAAATCTTTGAAGGAAGTCGAGCTGAGAACTGTATTTCACTAATTTTTTCGGTAACAATACAATTACCAAAAGAAATCAAGTTCAAAGAGAAAATTTACTCTTACCTTATTCGTCTCGGGATTCGTTCAGGAACATTCCGTTTAGACACACGATCAAAGAAAAATTCTGTAATATCTATATTTATCTATTTATTATTTGAAAACATTATAGTAGGACAGATATATTTATTAGGTTTGGTTTCGCTGCGCACGCATCTGCATTCCTTACGGATCAAAACATAGTAGTATTCTAATTACATTTTTTCGCGTGATAGTATGAGATCGTAACATGACGTCATCAATGTTCAATTGGCAAAGAGAGTTACATTATTTTTTTGATGATCGCCAAGATTTCCAACATTCTCTCACCATTGCTTTTACATCTCAGAAAACTTAAACACAATATTCAAATTAAAATCTAAAAAAATTTCAGCATCACAATACAAATTAATAAGTTTCAAAAATAAATTAATACACTTCAAATTATAAAAAATATCAAAATAACAAGTTTCAATTATGAATAAAATTAATTAAAAATACAAATTTTTTTTACATTAAATCTTAAAGTTCTGAAATAAAGTTCTTAAGATAATACATAAAGTCCAAAGATAAAAAGTTCTTGTTCTAAAGAAAAGCTCAATTCTACAACACAAGTCTTTTTACCTTTTTAACCATCCTACCATATCGAGAGGTTCGTTCATCAGCCTTCTCAAGAGGGTCCTTTTTACTTCCACTATTATCAGAGCAGGTAATCTTTTTGGCAGGTATTTAATTTTTTGGAACACTTCTTTTTCATTCTCACCAACTTCGAGAGGATATAGTCTTAGCACTGGACGTAGAACTAGTCCATTTTTAGTCTTCAATTTGACAAGTCTAATATTCCCATTTGGTAATGGAAAGATTTCCATCACTTTTCCTAAAGGCCAGTCTAGCCTTTTCATGTTGTCACTGGATATCAAAACAACATCTCCTATCTTGATGGTTGGTGAGCTTCGTATTCTTCTTTCAAACTGCCTTAGCATCCCCCGAGTATTCAGAGCGAAATCGTTTTCGAAGATCCTGCCGTAGTCTCTGGTGATAGACATACCTTTTATTTAAATATTTACCTTCCAAGAGGTCTAGGTCAGGTGTACCAGTTTCTTTGATCTCCTGCTAAAACATATTGGGAGTATAAGAGGTTCTAGGTTATTTGGATCCTCACTTACATATGTGAGAGGTCGTCTATTAACGAGACCTTCACAATAGCATAAAATAGTGCTTAATTCTTCAAAATTGAGAATTGTCCCAAAACTTTCCGAAATATTCTCTTGATTACTCCAATCAAACGTTCCCAGAAGCCACCCCACTATGATGCAGATAGCGGAATAAACTTCCAATTATTTTTGTTAACAGTGCTAAATTTCTCTATTGCATCCCAATTAATTCTTTTGTGAGGACTGTTCGCTCCAACAAAGTTTGTCTCATTATCTGAGTAGACAATAGCTGGTCTTACTCATCGTGCTATAAATCTCCGGAATGACTGCAAAAATTGTTCTGTTGATAGAGAAGTAGTCAATTCTAAATGAATTGCTCTAAATACAGCATAAGTATAAATCACAATCCTAGTTTTTTGGTTTCCTTTGAGGAAGAGCGGTCCAGCAAAGTCAGTTCCAATTATTTCAAACACTGAAGCTGCTTTGAGATGATCTATTGGTAATGGAGCTGTTGGAGTTTCTACTGGGTGTGAATCGAATTTTCTGCAAGTAAGGCAATTTCTGATAATCTTGCGTACATTTTTCCTATATTTCAATATCCAGAATTTTTCTCTCAGATATGTCATTTCTATCTGAATACCTGGATAACCAAGAGAATAGTGTTTCTATCGATTTAGCTTTTCAACAATTGGATGTTCACTAGGTAATACAACAAGAAATTTGAAATTATCTAAATCTTCTTTCAATGAGAGTCTTGTCTTAATTCGGAAAAGATTATTTTCATGAACAAAAATTTGAAACTTCTGGAGTCTTTTATCTTGTGATCCTGTGAAAGACTCTCGCTGCGTTAACTTTAATAATGAAATCTCAGATCTATTTCTTTCTTCTACAGTTATGTTTCCAAATTTCCTAAAATTCTTTTTCACTTTACAATTATCAAAAAATCTATAAGCCCATGATACAACCAAGAGGCGTTTAGGATAATAGGGGCAAAGGTTGTAAATTTTTTCTTCTTTTTCTGTATTGGTGACACTAACAACTGCTTTCTTCTTTCAGCATTGATAATCCCTTCATCGGGAATAATATAGGATTTAGGCCATTCTTCAGGAGGAGTTCTTATCTAAGCAGGTCCAAGCCACCAATTAGATTTAGCTAAGTTTTCAACGCTACTCCTCGAGATGGTAAATCAGCTGGATTTAGTTGTCCAGAAATGTGATGCCAATCCTCTGGGTCACTCAAAAGAAGAATTTTTTTGACATGATTGAAAAAAAAGTAGCCCAGTTTTCATTCTTTTTAATCCAGTATAAAGAATTACTGGAATCAGACCAATATTGTGCAGTCACTTTCTCTATTTCTAAGCTCTCTTTCACAGATTGACAAAGTCTTGCTCCTATAGAAATTCTAGCCTAGATACCGATACAGATTTAATAGGAGCAACTTTTGACCTAGCTTGTATCAGTTGACAATCTGTAGAATTTTCTCCTTCACTCCTTAAAAATATACATGCAGCATACGCCTTTTCTGATGCATCGCAAAAGACGTGCAAGGTTATATTAATATTTCCTTCATTTTTGTCCAATCATCTTGGTATTGAAATGTCATTTAGAGTTTTCAGTTGATTTTTCCACTTTATAAATTTCTTTGCCATCCAAGGTGGCTAATCAGAATCCCAAGATAATTTCCTTTTCCAGCATTCCTGTAACATCAGTTTTGGTATTAAAGTTATGAGACATGTGTATCCAATGGGAACAAATATTTTGTTAACAGTTGACAAAATAATCTTTTCAGTAACTGGATCTTCTGCACCCTTCATGCGGGGATATTTTATTGCTGTTGTTTCAAGACTCTTAACTCCTGCCTGCTATTCAGCGTTCAATTTTTTCTCTTTTCTGAAAGAGAGAAAGTTGTTTTTTGGAACTTAGAAAAAGAATCGTCTGATTTTCTGTTTTTCTTCACTCTGTCTAACGAAGATGAAACAGCGCGTGTTGAATTCCAAGCTCCCCCTTTCAGGAAGTCTGAACACGAATTTTGGTTTCTTCAGTTAGAATCTTTATTTCTAAATGCAGGGATTACGAACGATAACACTAAATTCCACGGGGTTATTGCTGCACTAGATTCTGAAGCACTAAAATTTGTAAGCGACATTCTAGCTCCTTCAGAAACGCTAAATAAAAACCCGAATTGTTGGACAGTTTGCAGAGACAACGACTGCTCGTTTACGTTCACTGATTCAGTTAGAATCTTTATTTCAGTTATATATTTCAGTTAGAATCTTTATTTCTAAATGCAGGGATTACGAACGATAACACTAAATTCCACGGGGTTATTGCTGCACTAGATTCTGAAGCACTAAAATTTGTAAGCGACATTCTAGCTCCTTCAGAAACGCTAAATAAAAACCCGAATTGTTGGACAGTTTGCAGAGACAACGACTGCTCGTTTACGTTCACTGATTCAAGACCTCAGACTAGGAGATAAACGCCCTTCAGAATTCCTGCTTGAGATGCGGAAGCTTGCCGGTCGAAATTTCAGTAACGATGCACTGTCAACATTGTGGTTACAACGATTGCCAATAAACATGCAAAAAATTTTGTCTGTTAGTAAAGCTGGACTTGATGAATTAGCCACATTAGCGGATAAAATCAATGAAGTGTTGGATTTTGCTCCAACCGTATCTGCAGTTCAAGACAGTAAAAATAATAGCCTATTTACTGTCCTGGAAAAAAAATTACAGAGCTTTCCAAACAGTAAAACGCTAGTCACGGTCTCCATCACGTGCCCGCATTTCAACACGTGCCAAATCAGCACATAGTTCACCCTCATCCACCGGCCATGGACTATGCTGGTATCATCATAAATTCAGTGATCGTGTGCGCATCCAGTTAAATATATCAAGGATAACAGATGTATCAAGAATTCACTTCAACTATATCCAGCTAACGGAACTTTAATGTCTACTTTTGGCACGCGAAGTTTCTTATTCTGGATCTAGGACTTCGACGAGAATTCCCTTTTACATTTGTCGTTGCAGATGTTACTCGTCCTATTCTTGGAGCTGACTTCTTGAAAAAATATGGACTTCTGATAGATGTCAAAACTCGTCAAATCATAGACCATTTAACGTCATTGAAAAGTCAAAGAACTGCAGCTTCTGGATCTTCTATTGGATTAACAACTATTACATCTGATTCTCCCTCTCAAGCCATTCTATTGAAATATCCTGAGCTCACTAACCTCAATCCATATTCAGTTCAAAAGCACAATATTACCCACTGCATTCAAACTAAAGGCCCTCCTGTCTATTTACGTGCAAGACGACTATCTGCTGACAAGCTTAAATTAGTCAAGGCAGAATTTGACAAGATGCTTCATCAAGGTATCATCAGACCATCTAGTAGTCCATGAGCAAGTCGAATTCATCGTGTGCCTAAAAAAAATGGTGGAATTCGCTTTTATGGAGATTTTTGCCGTTTGAATGCAGTCACAACTCCAGATTGATACTCTTTGCCTCACCTGCATGACTATACTGTGGGACTGCATGGAAAGAAAATTTTCAGTAAATTGGACTTGATACGAGCCTTTTATCAAATACCCATGGACACAACTGCTGTCATTACACCCTTCGGCTTATATGAAGACTTATTTATGACATTTGGTTTGTCAAACGATTCAACGTTTCATGGGCAATGTACTCAGAGGTTTGGATTTTGTATTTGTTTATATTGATAATATTCTAATCGCCTCTGAGACCAAAATGAAGAGCATTTGGAAAGTGTTTTCCTGCTATTAAACTCATATGGCATCAAGATCAATCCACATAAATGCATATTTGTTGTTCAAGAAATTACTTTCTCTAGACACTTTGTTTCATCTCGTTGAATTTCTCCCTTGTTATAAAAAGTATCTGCACTCTAAGATTTTCCCATTCCAAGACCAACAAGTGAGTTGTATCAAGATAAACAATTTAAAATTTTAATCATCGCTTCTTGCCACATGCAGCAGCACAACAAGCAATTCCACATGCAGCAGCACAACAAGCAATTCCACATGCAGCAGCACAACAAGCAATTCCACATGCAGCAGCACAACAAGCAATTCCACATGCAGCAGCACAACAAGCAATTAGCTATTTGAAGAATAAAAAGAACGTGATTTTTCTCCTCTAGGGCTGTCTAACCTTGCTGTTGATGCTTTTAACAAATGCAAAGAAGCCATTGTCAACGCAACGCTTTTCTCACAACCTGATCCTGAAGCCTAACATTCATTGTCTGTTGACACCTCTTCAGCAGCTATTGGCGGCGTTCTTAAACAAAGCAAAGATGGCACTTTCTATCCTTTTGCTTTTTTCTCTCGCAAACTTACACCTGCTGAATGCAACTACAGCACATATGATCGGAAATTACATGTAGCCTACTCAGCCATTCGACATTTTCAACATGTGGTAGATGGACGACCTTTCACACCTTTTACGGATCACAAACCTTTGGTATAAGTCTTTACAGTGAAATCTGAAAATTGTTCTTCTCGTCAACATCACTTAGAATATATCAGCCAGTTTATTATCGATATTCGTCACATCAAAGATGATGACAATATCGTCGCTGACACACTTTCTCGTGTATCTGCTGTCGAATTTCCATCAGTAGTGGACTTCACCGAATTGGCTCAAGGTCAAGAAGACGATGAGGAGCTTCAAACATTGTTATCTACTTCCTCTAGTCTACAACTGCAGAGCCTCTCGTACTCTCTAGATGTATTTTCAATCTACTGTGATGTTTCTACACAGGTCTTATCCTCTCATACGTTCCCGCAAAATTCCGAAAAAGTGTTTTCATGGCAGTCCATCAACTTTCACATCCCGGAAGAAGAGCTACCACAGATTTAATCCGTCAGCATTATGTGTAGCGTTCGCTGTTCAAAGATTGTGCTTTGTGGTGTAAAACGTGTCTCTTTTGTTAAAAGGGCAAAGTGTAAACACATATTCGTTCTCCATCGGGTACATACTCAAATACTGCAGATCGATTCAGCCATGTACATTTTGACATTGTTGGTCCTTTTCGTGCATCTAAGGGTTATGTATATTACCTTACATGTGTCGATAGAGTTACTAGATGGCCCGAAGCCATTCATATTATTGATCAAACTGCTGAAACTGTAGCAAATGCATTTTTTTTCATGCTGGATCGCAAGATTTCGAGTTCCTGACTATGATACAGCTGATCTGGGACGCCAGTTTGAAAGTGATTTGTTTCGTTCATTAACTCAACTTCTTAGTGTTGAACGTACCCGCCCAACGGCATAAAACCCTATATGTAATTCTATGGTCGAGCGTTTTCATCGCCAATTCAAAGCAGCGATCCTAGCTCATGCAATTGACCATTGGGTCGAAATATTACCCAGTGTCCTAGGAATCCGTTTTTCCCTAAAAGAAGATTTGGGTGCTTCAAGCGCTGGGCTTACTTATGGTTCTCCACTTTGACTCCCTGGAGGATATTTTCGCTTCTGTTCCACAACAAATAAAAATTCGGTACTAGTTTAATCTTAACTAGGTTAATCTCTTGTGAGATAGAATGCGGTCACTTTGATCACAATACCTTATTCTAGACACTGTGGAAAAGAAATTGTTTTTGTACATCAAGGCATTACAAAAGGCACCCTTGTGTTCATGCGTATACCCCTTCAACAACCATATACTGGACCATTTAAAGTTATATCAAGAAACGCCAAGTTGTTTTAAATTGATCTTAACGGTCAACGAAAACATGTTTCAATAGCCCAGCTTAATCTGTGCTACATATTGGAATCTTCAGATGCTTCTTCCACCACAACACGTTCGATTTCGATTTCTTCCAGATCAGGATCGTTCTTAGTACATGCTGTCCAAGGAACTGGTGGTGGAGTACAGTGATTATCTATTTTATATCATTCAACCTTCGTAATGAACTGATGATATATCCATCAACCAACCTCTAAAATAATAAATCATAGAATTTTACTGTCCTCTTATAAAAGTCAGCTTTAACTTAAAATGGTGCTGGATGTAATATTATTAAGCGAAATAAAAAAAATATATATTATAAAGCGAAATGCGTTGAAAATGTTTTAACTTTTTACTAAAGCGTTTTTCAAGGCAAGTTAAGAGTGGTGTTTATCAATTTCTGAAAACAAATTTACTCTTATTAGTGCATTTTATCATTAGTTCTTTGCATATCGGGAAAATGCTGTGAATATATTCGTGTACCACTTATTTGAATTTCATCAAATTTAGTACACCACCATAAACATATTTGCATTTAAGACAATGATTAATTTTACTTCAAATTGGTGTTTTTATGCCATTGTTTTTCTTAACAATATTACATGCAACGCCTGTCTATGTTGTTATTTTTGAGCGTAAGTTCTAATTATATGTATATTTTAATGACAGATATTATTATTCTTTTCTATCTAATCCTTCAGTGTATTTACTTCATTTTTGGTGTTATGTTTGGACTCTAATTATTTTATGATAGCTGATGGATTTTATATTTTTTAGAACATAAAATCCGACGATTTTCTGTATTAACTATTTTCTAGCTTTACAAATTTGTTTTCATACTCTTCCTTTTATGACTATTTCAAGATGAAACTTTCATCATGAAAATAACATTTATTCTTCACTTCATTAGAGTGAAGAACACTTGCTCATATTTCGAAAGATGTTGATAAGTTCTTCAAGCTGAATGAACTTTTCGTGTGCAATGGCTAGTTCCACTGGGATTCATCCTAATCCCTCAAGCCACCAACTGTTGAACCGACGGCCAGAATACTTGACTGTCAGTGCAACAATGTATAGTAGAGTTGTATTTTGGATGGTACTAAAGTGTAATAGGCAGTAAAATATTTTACATTAGTGCAACACTAAATTACTTCAGAATCGATGAAAAGTAAGAAAGTTTAACTTCCATTAAGGGAAGTAAGACCTGATTAACCTTCAAAAAATCAATTTTTCAATTTTAGTTATTTTAAATAAAGTATACTTTTCTGAATCTAAAAATGTATAACACTCATTTATTTGATGTTTTTTAATGGTTTAAATAATCGAAAAAAAAACGTACACAAACAGTGCCACGCCCCCTTGCAGAAAAGTTTCGGTTTCAAATATGACCATTGCAGTACCAATTCAACAGAAAAGTAGTGAATAAATGATCATTTGTATAACCTCCGTTATTTTTTTTTTCTGAATCTGGCATTAACATTTAAAGATAACAAAAATTCCAAGCTGTGTGAATGATTTGTTCACATTGCTTGCTGCGTTGTTTGTGTTTACTTTATGATTTGCCTTGTGATTATTAGTTCGATTTATGCTGCTTCATTTTTTAATCTGCTGATTAATTATTATAATTAATTCTATAACTCTGTTTGAGTTTAAATTCTTATCAATTGTTTGTTTATCATGCCTCGAAGGAGAAGTTTCAACAGTAGGAAGAGACATCAGAATCAACATACTACGAAGTATGATCAAAGCAGTGTACCTGAAGCTGAGAGTGCTTCAAAACAAAAGCTTGAAAATTTTTGTAATGAATGATGACTTTGAAAATAATTCAACTCAAGATGTAAATATTATTATTAGTGTTAAAGTTCTAAACAGTCTGATTAACGACATGTTCATGTGTAAACAGTGCAATTCATCGGAGTCTTTCATTGTAAATGAAGAGTTACACAGCTGCAGAGGTCTTGCCTCTTTATAAACATTCACTGCAAAGTCTGTCAAAACTCTTCCACAACATGCACATCCCCTCATATCTAGTTTAGGATATGACATAAACATTAGACTGGCATATGCAATGCGTTGCATAGGAAAGGCAGAAATGCTGCACAAACAATTTGTGCCATCTTGAACCTACCCTCCTCCTCCACGAAAATTTGAGAGGCTCAATGACAGCTTAAAAATGGATTGACAGTTGTCTGTAAAAAGTCTATGGACATTGCTGTAAGTAATGCTGTTGAAGCTAATGATAATGTCAGAGATATTGCTGTATCTGTGGATGGCTCGTGGCAAAAAGAGAGGCCACACTTCACTCAACGGGGTTGTGACAGCTATTTGTGTGGATACCGGAAAGGTGATAGACTTTGAATGCTTGTCGAAGTATTGCTTCAAATGCAAGAAAAGTGAAAAGAGCTGCGAAGATTGCCAGAAGAACTACGAAGGTCCAAGCGGTGGCATGGAGACAGAGGGTGTCTTTCGCATTTTCAATCGTTCCATATCTTCGAGAAATGTGCGCCATACCAAATATTTAGAGATGGCGACTCAAAGGATTCTTGAAAATCAAACAAGCAAAAGTGTATGGTGACACAGATGTTGAAAAGTTAGAGTGTGTGGGCCATGTCCAGAAGAGAATGGGCTCACGATTGAAAGCCTTGAAGAATGAATTCAAAGGGATGAAACTCTCAGACGGCAAGGCAATTTCTGGGCGAGGTCGGCTAACTGATGCTGAGATTTTACTTTGCAGAAGTACTATGGTCTCGCTATCCGTCGCAATGCTAAAACCTCTGTAGATGAAATGGCAAAGCTGTTTGGGCTATATATTTTCACAAACTCTCAACAGACAGAAATCCTCAGCACGCTCTATGTCCTACTGGGGAAGAGAGTTGTGTAAATATAACAAGAGTGTTGCTCAAGGAGGAAATTATGTACATGAGCATTCATTGCCGGAAGCAGTGCTCTTGGCTATCAAAAATCTTCCGTGACCTGTCGTCAAAAGAGCTGAAGAAATGCCTCCATGGGAGGCACACAAAATTGCAATGAGTCCTTCAACAACTGTGTGTGGGAAAGGATTCTCAAGAACACTTTTGTGGGAAAAGAAACCTTAGAACTCGGAGTAATGGATGCAGTCATCTGTTTTAATGAAGGGTTCTCAGCCGAACCTTGGTGCTGAAGGAGCTGGGTATTATTCCTGGTAAAATATGTGTGGACGCACTGCAAGAAATCGATCGCATACGTGTTCGAAAAGCTGGAACATCTCATCAAAAATGAATAAAGATGCAAGATCACTGAAAAGGCAAGAAAAAGAAAGAGGGAGGCATTGAGGCTAATATGGATTCAGATTATGGTCCCGGGAAGTTGTAATTTTTGATTAAAATAAGAATTTAGTACATTTTTTTGTTTTTTGAGAGTTTCTCAAATTGCATGTTTTTATTACATAGGTACGCTCGTAAAAAACTAATGCATCAAATCTTCTAAAAATTTTTGTGCTTATGTGTGTGAACTTTATGTGCATGTAGTAAAGTGTTTAAAATTTGCTTTTTGCCAAAAAAAAATAATTTTTATGGAAAAGTTTTTGTGAAAATTTTTTGAATTTTTGAAAATTTTCGAAACGTTTAACATATTTTGCTCTTGTATAAGTTATTATGCATATCTTGCAAAATAAATTACTTTGTTTAATTCTTTAAACATTTTTTAATAAATGTATGCAAATTTTGTGTGAAATTTGCATCAAGAATTTATTTTAAGCGTACCTTAAGGTAACCTACTTTTAAAAAAACTGTAATGAATGCAATATTTTCAAAAAGTCATAAAAATTAAATATATGCATGTTTCTATTTAAATTTGATTTTGCTAGAAAGCTTATAACTAGTACTTTCCATAAATGCTATACTTTAACTCATAAATTATATATACTAGCCTTAATACACACTTCCGTTAGGTACAAAATATCCAAATTTGTCAATGTCGACAACGTCTTACTTCCCTTAAAAATCTTATCACGCACATTTAGTCAAAATAGATTGATAACTCTTGGTGTGGAATAAACACATTTAATGCCTTACTCATTAACTCTAGTACTAACAATTCTATTTTTATAAGAGCCATGAGAAGAAAAAATAAATAATCCTATTTTTAACTGATTCACTCTTTAAAGATAATTATTAAAGTTAAGTATTTATCCCCATATATGATTAAATTCTCATTAGATGACAGTTTTTTTTAATTGATGCAATATTTGTACTCAGTGCATTTATTTCCTCTTATTTCACTGTCATGGTTAAAATTTTATTCTTATGATGTGTAATTCACATGATATCTGTTCTTTTATCTGTATTAGAAATCTAATATTTTTATGTTCTTGACTTGCTTATCTTCAAATTATTCATTAAGTTGTATACCTGCAAATTTTTTTCTATACTCTTCTAACACCTGTCACATAAGCATTTGTGATTATAAGCCGCATGATATTAATATTTGTAAAGTAAACGTGTGTACTTATTATAAGAAAGAAAAAATCGGTGAACATGCATCACTCTGTTCCAGAGAACCCAAGCTTTTTTTATTTAATTATTTATTATTTTTTTTTAAAATTTTCAAAGCACTTATTTTCCTATAGATTCGGTTTTATTTTCGTATAATTTTTATGTTCTTTATTTTTCTGACATGAATATTTTGTTCCATTTTTTTATTATTCATTGTAATAATTAACCAAAAATCTAAATTTTTCTTATACATATTTCAAAATACTAATATACTATATACTTTAAAATATACTAATATATAATTATTAATATATAATATATATATAATACTAATATGCTTCAAATTACTTATACTTTATCTTAAATTTTCCCCGAAATATGAATAAAAATATTTTTATTCATTTTTCGCTTTATTGAAGGCAATGTTCATATTACTTTTTGTTTATTTACAATTATATTACTATAAACCTTCTAAGTTTAGTTAAAGTAGTATTTTTTAAATATCTATATTAAACAGGTTCTTCACATTTAGTTTATTGGACGGTAGACCACTCGGATGAATGTTAAGTACAGAGCATTCTTGTAAAATTGTGATAGTGACAAGCTAATGTAACCAGCATGTGATAAATAAAAAAAAATATTAAAGATATTTTTTAAATAAATTTGATGATTCGAATGAGAGTATTTTAGGAACAAAAAGCGCTTGGAATTTATAATTGTGGACAGAGTATTATTGGGAAAATTGAATCTTGTGGTAACAATTATTAAATGTTCTGCTTAAAAAACTTAAAGAACAATGTACTTAAAAAGTTGAATAGCTTCAAAAAAATAAATAAAAATAAATAAATAAAATAAAAAAAAAACTAATGAACGAAGCAATAAATATTTAGGAGAACTATGTAGGACTGAAGTTTTGTATTGTATTAAAACCGGGAATTTCTTATAGGATCCAAGTGGAAACTTTTGTAATTCGACTAAAACTTTAAAAAGGTCTTTAGTATTTTAGGAGTCTAATAATGATCAATGATAAATTTTTCTGATTCCAATATAATTTTATTCTTTATGAAAAAAATTTCTCAGTAAAGTATGTATTTGTTATGTTAGTTGTGATAATTCACTCGACATAATTAGGAAAAACCACTATTTTTTTAAAAAGCACGGGAGTCCTCCCGTAATTACAGCCTTAAATTTAAAAAAAAAAAATCTGTTATAATTGCATATAAGTTAGCAAAATTTCTTATTAAAATAGATTTGTGCTAGTAACTATAATTCACTCGGCGAAATCAAGAATATGCACTGGACTTCAAACACAGTGAAAGAGAACAAGAGAGAGTTACGAGTCCTCTCACAACCACAGCATGAAACACTCAAAAAGTTATATTATAATTATGTATATAAGCCAGTATTAAAATGTATTTTGTTTTGTCTAACAAATAACATTTTGTTAAGCACAACCTCAAATGAAAATAGAAATTTTGTGCAATTAATCAATGCTTCTGAAATCTTGTTTGTAAAAATAAGAATATATTAATGAAAAAAATACAAAACTAATAAAATATAAATCTGAGGAACATATCGTCATTAAGAATGAATCGGGGAAATGTGTTAAGAGAAACATGTCAATGCGTGCGATGCTTCCATGCAAATGTTTTTTTTCTTTTATATTTTTACAAGATTTAACCAAGAATTTATTTAGCTTCTTAGACCAACAAGATTATTCTCTACATTTTTTTGTTGTACAATAATAAAATGCTTCAAAAATACAAAATGTACATAATTGCAAACAATTATATCTTAAAATGCAAATCTTGACTAGTTTCTAAATTTCTTCTGTCTAAATTTCTTTTACTAATTGAAGCTTTTGCGTGAATTATATTTTATATACGAATTATTATCAGTGATTAATATCATAACAATTCAGATTTTTTGAATTTTCGAGAAATCACTTGCACTACTCGAAATTAATAATTCTACTTATAAGATTATCAAAATATCTTTTGGCTGAAACAATAATAATGTGGAATGCCTAGAAATTAAAACTTTCAGTAAAGTAAGTGCTATGTATGAAATATGTTTTTATGGATTAGTTAGCTATATAGTTTGAATTGAGATTAAAAACTTCATTATTTATTTACCCAGTATACAAAGTATAGTTTTGATAAGATTACTTAAAATGTTATTCGATTGATGTAAAATAATGTTAAAAGGATTTCAATTAAAATTTTGAGGGAACAAAATTCTATAATTCATACAAGTTATTAAAAATTAGTTAACCATACAACTGTCTTTTAATATTTAAACTTTCAATAATAATGTATTCAATAATAAAAATGCATATAGTATATCATTAAGTATCATTTGCTAAGTATGTACTGTTGTTTGTAAGATGCTTATAATATTTGCTGCATATGAATTGAAGCTTTCAGCAATCTATGTACAAAACATAAATATGTATTTAAAGTGTTAAAAATAGAGACGCATTTTTGTATAAAATTCCCTTAATCATTTGATTTCTGTGTCTCGTTTCCAAAATGTTTTCTTAAAATATAATTAGACTAGCATTCGTTCCACATTATGCTTCTCTTCGTTAAACTACAATTTATGTATTTTTTTCATATAAAGTGTGGAAATGTATTTCGCATTAATTCATACTGAAATGAAAATCAAATGAGCGAGTTATTCCTTTTATGTCAACTTCTCAGTATCTTAAGGTCAACATTGACATTCATCAAGAAATTAGAGCTTATTTTTTTTGTCTGTCTTTGATAATACGTTGTTTTTAAAATTTGCGTATCCTTTTTTAGGCATTTAATCCATAGAAATTTCGACTTGTTTTTCTATACACCAGTCCATTTCCTGGAAAACACTTAGCTTTGCTGTTCTCATTGATTTGGTCAATGTGGCCTTTCCTTTAACTTTTGCAAATTTTATGATGTCAAATTCGCTTTATGAGTCTTAGATATTTTAACTCGACCCTTTTTGCTGATTCTCAAAAATCTTCTTCATTTCTTCACCAAAATAACCGTGTTTTAACTAAAGTAGATTTTACATATAGTTTGTGTTTCGTTTAGTCACATATATTTTCGTTCTTTTCCCGTTATTAGGCAGATCATTTTCAATCCTGAATCGATGCAGCAATTCCATGGAATTCCATAGAAGTTACTTTATTTAATTCTTATGCAAAATATGAGTTTGAAAATTTATGTTTTACGTTTTGTACATTAAGATTAAAAATGGTATTATTTTGACATTTACTTATTATTGATTGATATATAGCTTATCAGTCAATCGAAAAAGATAATCATTAGTAAACATAAAATAGCTCCATAAATTTCCTGCCTAGCTTGATCATTTATGTTCGTTTTGTGCAGGTTTATTTAATTATAGATAAAACTATGGATATTTTACATCCATGCACAATATTAATTAGTTGCATAATATCAAAAGTGTTTATCTATAAATCGCTGTTCCATAAAAGCATCATCATGATTGTAAAAAGGAATATCTAATTCATTGTAGATTTAAAAACTAAGTGTCTTCTCTGTATGGATATTATGTTTTGACGGTGTAATTCTTGTGCCATGAAGATAATATCTACAATTAATGCATTACAAAATGCATTACTATTTCCAGTTTTCTTTCAACTTTTAAGTCCATTTTACAAAATTTTACTGTTGTTTCGGCAAATTTCTAAAGCATAAATAGGTTGTTTTAGAATTGAAGACATTGAATTTCATTTCTTTTGATGCGTGTTACATGAATTCCAACTTGTGAATAGCCATTTTAATTGAAAATTTTAAATAACCTTGAAAAATCTTATATTTGCAATTAAATATGATGTAGTGTGTTCTCAATTTAATGTTAATGTAATTTTTAACATAGAAACCGTAACTTGTGTGAAAACATCTTTTATAATTTCCTCACTTTATTTTCCCTCCTTTATATGTATAATTATTTGGCATCTTTAATTTTAGCCCTTATTTCTTGCATTAAAGAAGTGTTATTATGAAAATCCATATATATATATATATATATATAAAACTTAAGTTGTGAAATTTGATACCTAAAAACAATTGTTGATATTAAGGGAAAATCATAATTAAAAGAAAAACTTCCTGTTATAATTTTGAGTTTTGTGCTTAACCCACAATTAAAGAATCTAGGTAACATTTTACTTGATAAATTTATCCGGAATATGAAGAGGAAAATTTACTGAAGTCTGAACCAAATTTCGATTATAATTAGTAATTACAATTCGTAATGCAATCATACAAATTAATTATTGATTAATAATGTTGAATGGAGTATTTTTCATTCGTTATTGACTTATTAATGTTATATATTTTCTTTTTTAAAACTTCATGCCAGTTTCCACTAAAGCATAAAATGCATTTTCTCTAATTACGTTTTCCCAACAATCATCTATTTTTTTCACATAAAAAAATCTCATCACAAAAAGTATTAGAAGTTGTTATTAATCCTTACGGATGTTATTTTCTCATTGCTATTATAGTGCAACTAATGTGAAAGTTTTTTAAAAAAATTTAATTTTACAAGAACAAAGAAGATATGGCCTGTGAATTTTAAAAAAGCAGTGACAAAGTCAGGAAAATTTATTCAATTTATTTCTAAAAGTAAAATCGATATTTTTAAGGGCCAATTAAAAATTTACAAACTATCGAGAAAGATAAATTTGGATTTGTGATAAGCATACTGTACGTTCTGCCAATACAGGTAAACATGCAAAATTCTTTTTGAGAAAAATAAAAGAAAATTCTTTTAGAACAACTTCCTAATAAAGTATGTTTTATATTCTGTGCAAGATGTGTAACACAGTTTAGTGACATTCTTTGTTCATTTTTATTAACCATTTAAAAACATTTACATAAACAGCTTATGATGCATTGTAAATTAAACATTTTTAATTAAGTCTCAATGGTAGTGGTAGCATCGCACGTGGTAATATCATACACTTCGGATTGGGGAGATCCAGATTCGATCTATTAGAACAACAGGAAATGGGATGTTTTGTTTTTGATTTTTTATTTCAAATTTATCAAAGAGGCTGTTGGACAATTTTCTGGGTTCTCCCCTTGCATCGTGACTCCATAATGTATAGAAAAAGCTCATATTGCTGTTTCATCTGAGAAAATCCATCTGATGTCAAATGAACTATATCATATCAAATACAAACTACATGATTTAAACTAAAATTGCCTAATGAAGTGAAATTTTTAATGCTTCTGAAGGATGTAAATAAATTTCTGGCTCTTTATTAATCAATAGATGTTATTTTGACTAGATAAAGCTTCTATGACGAAACCAACTCTCATATCCTCAATAATGATTCCGAATGTCATAAAATGTCTATTTAACGTATTCATTTTAAATCAGGGGAAACTAAATAGTATGGATTTTGAGTTCACTTTACATAATGGTAAGATACAGTCTTCGGAGTTGCTGCTAAATTTTCCGGGTTTTCTCCCACGCAACTGTACGAAAAGTCTTGGAAGGCAATTTACGTGGTGAGTATTAAAATGTTTTACATTAGCCTTTGACCATTTGGATGTCGAATATGCAGTTTCAAAGAAATGGTTTTGAAGACAATCGAATGATATTTTCACCATCTATGGACATCCAACATCAGGATGGACCTGCACAAAATATACAAGTCAACATCACTATTTACTTAAATCGTTGCCATCAACTTCTAAATTATGTGAGCCAAACTAGTGACAGAATAGTCAGCATTTTGGCCTCCAGTACTCTGGTACAACTTCCATTTTTTATTATGTATATTTATTATTGTTCTGAATCAGCTTTAAATAGTAGGTTCCTGTCAAATTCTTCGTCAGTTTACCCTTGTGCAAAAAAAGATGAAAAAGGGAAAATTTTCTAAATCACCTAACGTAATGATGGGATACACAAAATTTTTTTAGTAAATATGGGATAATTTTGCATACTAACAGTTTTTTACACCGAATATTTCAATGATTATTTGCAACTATCGATATATTTAAAGTATTTGTGTGATTATATACAATATTGGGTTTAGAAGAGATACATAGCTTCCTTAAATCCCATCAATCAGGAAAACTGATTCGAATTCTGCTAAACTTACACCAAATTGTGTCATATTGTTACTTATAGCATACTTACTTAAAGCTTTTACTTTAACGTTTTTGTTTAAAGAAATATAAATGATTTATCAAAGTAACAGCCGATTTATTCTATTGTTAGCAAATCGTGTTATTTGGTGCCATTTTTTCGCAGTTGACGACTATTTTACGTGTACATTAACATAATTAAGAAATAAGATTTTATAGCATAAGAAACGTATAAAAATATTTATTTAAATTATATCTGCTGTGTCATCTTAATGTTTGAAGGTAATTTTTTTAGATAAACACTTTCTAAATATATTAGAAAAATTATAATAACTGAGGTAGAAATTTGGTTTTGTTGTTCAACTGTCATCTTTGCACACTTGGGCTAATTAGACCGGGACCTACGAAATTGGTATAGAACTGGTTGAAACAGCTTGTCCTTGTTTACTCATTCAAGAGGTCATCAACCTACTCTTAGACAGGGGTGACTGGAAAAAAAAAATTTAGTGAGAGGCTAGCACAAAAAAATCCCGTAAGGTTGAGGGTGCTGCCTGCTGGGTCGAAGCATGTATCTTCTATTTGATTATTGCTTTCTACGGTAAAACAGGTCAAACATAGTCATCATATTGTAAGTCTTATACAATACGAAACAAATTTTTCTTGTTATTCAGAAATAGTGTGGTGCGAGTAGAGATATTACTACGCATATTTTCGCCTGTAATGAAGTTCAAACATTTAATATGCATCAACTTTTAAAGGTTCAACTTATCAACTTGAAAAGTAACCTTTTCATGTAAAAAAATCACTTTTTTCAAAAATAAAAATTATTTGCATTATTTGCTTCTAATTTAGGCTCCTTATTCGATGAAATTAAATCCCAAGACATAAAAATTTATTTTTTCTGACCGTCCGTCTAGAATACTGCTCCAAAATTTCATCTTTATTTCTTTTAATTTACTTTCGTATTTTGTATGTTGTAATATTTCTGCTCAGCTAATAAAAGTAAAAATTCAGCCTATATTGAAACTTTTTTTTTTGCACTTTGTTTCAGTACTTTTCATATTCTAAAAGGCTCCATCAAATTCTCAATATCTTTTATGCAGAGGGAACTGCAGCTTCTGTCAATTTCTGTAATTTTATTATGATATTTTTAAAATATTATTATATGAGTCACATTACAGCATAACATACGTTTTTCAATAAAAACTTTAAGCTTGATTTATATATACCTTCTGATTTAGGAAGCTTTCTTTTTCCATAGAAACAGGGAATTATATCTTTATTAGAAATTTTTTCTTGTCTCATTCTATTTTATAATATTATTTGAACCATGAAAAGAATTTAATTTTTTATTTTTTATAATTGGATTTTATATTGGGATGTGTATCAACGAAAATGTATTTTGCGAATCAGCAAACCTAGGACAATTGAATCTAATTTCTATTGCATTTTCATGAATGAACGCGTTTGATTGGATGAATTTGTTTATTGGAATGTGTTATTTTTAGCTTTTAATGAGCGTAATATTTTAAATAAGTGCAAAGCACATATTGAAACTACTCAAAAATCCAAGAGCTATTTTTATTTCGAATAGTTCAACCATTTAACTGTAAATTTTGACACTAATAATATGTATATTTCCCTTTAATTCATATTAACAAATTATGTTCCTTAAAGTAATTCAGACGCCATTGGACTTAAATATTTTTAAATCGTAAAAATAAAAACGATAACTCAAAAATATTTAATGAAAACTTTTACGAATAAAATTTGTTGCTAAATCGAATTTATATTCATATTTCATTTTTATGCAATTTAATAATGTTAAGGAGTTTTTATTTTCGCTCAACATTTAATTTGTGCTTCCATACCAAAATAACATTTTTCCATCATGGTATAGGCTCTTATCTTTCTTTATCTCATATTAAAACTTTCCTTTTTCTTGACCACTAATATTTACTTTATTAATCTACACCTTAAAAATTAGCAATTTAAGAACAAAATAACATCAAAATTTGCGGATGACTTTCTCAGCTATTTTTTCAACTTTTAATGTAATTGCTTGTTCAATTTGATAGCAGTGGTAAAGTGGGTACAGTAACCTCGTCAATAAAAGTGTCATTATTATGTACGGATTGTGCGTGATTTGGTGGTAGCTAATTCGAGCCCAACCAAAGATCCTCTTGATAAGAATGCACGTTAGAAGTTTTGTAAGGTCTAAATGTTTCTGTTGGTGTGACGATGAGAAAAATATGCCATTTCAGGAGGTTTGACTTCATCAGTTGATCGGGTTGAGGATAACACGGCAATTCTCTATGTTTAACAACTTTGATCAGAAGAAATAAGTAGCCAAAAGCTACAGCAGTAACTTACTGCAGTAACAGAATTGGAACTAATTGACTCTAGAACCAACAATGAGTTACAGTGTCAATGAATGTTACTAATCAGAATCACATGTCTCTGTTAATCACTAAACACAACCTCCAACTCGTAATTTTGAATTCAACATTCAACATTTAAATTTAATTACAACATTCGTAATTTTGAATGACGGTCAATTGACTACACCTGATTGCTATCTTCTTCACCATATTAGCAGAACAACATTGAGTTTGTATTGATTCTTGTCAATGCCTACTCATGCAGACAATCATGTTATTAAGAACATGATTCAAATAAAATAATTAACGAATAAAAATTATGAATTTTTTTTACTAAATTATAAATATTTTTTATAGTCATAATAATGTAATAAAATATTATGTAATTATAACGTCAGTTAAAAATTTTTGTTATGCCTACCTGTTTAAATAAACATGATTTTCAGTACAGGCATAGATTTTATCCATTCCCAAGATGCCTCGTTAAGAGGGAAAAATCTTTCCTTAAATAAGGTGGGAAAAAAAAGTATCTGTTCGTAAATTAATACATTATAAATACTACATAATTTGTATTTAATTAGTCAATTATATTTATTATGTTCAAATTTGTTAGGGATTGGATATAACAATTTTTTTGTGTCTTGAAAGCAGACCTCAAATGTACTCAAAAAACAAATCGAAAGACTGAAAAATTAGTTCAGTCTTTCGATTTGTTTTTTGAGTTAAACTATATCACAGCTAAAATAATAAAATTCAAGCTGCTGTTATTCACACATAAAAATCTGAATACAGAAATTTATTTTGCGTATTTATTCAATTGCGATATGGGCAGATAAAAACCACAATTCTGAAAGTAAAAGTATAAACTGTTAGATACAATAAACTGTTTAAAATAATAGATAACATCTGACCGATGGAGTAGAATATCAAGTTGTTAATAACTAAATAAATAAATACGTTAATAGAAAAGAAATAATTTTTGAAAATATTAATTTAATTTTTTTTTTACTGCCGAATCAATGAACGCAACACATTGGTTCAAACAATCACTTTCTCGTCAGTTTTTGCTCACGGAGAAACGTAATCGCTGAAAATATTCTACTTAATCTTTCTCTCAGCTACAAAATATCAGTTATCTTAGTATATTAATGGGAATGTCATATATATATGTGTGTGTGTACCTTGATAAGTACATTTTCAAGAAATTAATATTTAATTTTTAAATAAATTTATTTCTTGCTTAAAAATAAATGTTGTTTATGAAAATATTGAAACAGTTCGAATTTAATATTTTTACCAGAAGAAAAAAACTTGAATTAAAAAGAAATTAATTATTAAAGTATATAGAATTTTTTTTTTCATTTAACGTTTGAAGTGTAAATAGCTTAAATTTCAGAGTAACAGGAAGCAATTTAAATTTCAGAAATTTTATTCAGTGGATTTTCAAGTAAAATAATAAGTTAAATTTTTTAAACATATTATATTAGAGTGCAATTCAAAATATAATTCTTTGTCTACAGTCATTGCACTATCATTAATTTCAATTTAATTTCATAGAAATCCTATAAAATAAAAATATTTCAATTTTTCATATCATTTTTCTGTAAACATTGCTTTATAGCAATTTTATTTATGATTGTTTTCCTTGAAATGACAATAAAGCTTTACTTTCTCTTATCTATCTTAAATATTTTGTTACATCAGATTGTGGGAGAAAATTTTTGGCTTTAAAAATATTGCAATATTTAGAGAATTATTCCATTGCATTATTTAAATCTTTACTATTTTGATCACTAGATGGCAGTAGTAAATACTGAATTTGCTGGAAATATGCTCTTTATAAAATATAGTTCGATAGAAACAATTGCTCATATATCAAACTGGAAGTTTATTCAGTAACTGAATTAAGTTTTTCTGTAACTAAAAATTTCAAATATTTCAGGTGATTAATCTGTAGCATTACTCATGAGAAACCTTACGTATGTAATTTTTCCGCAGGCGGATGCTTTTATTTGGAAGGCGTGTAGCCAATCATATGACTCCGCGGAGTGATACTTCGTTTGTAGAATCATGATGTGGTGAAGGTGATAAGTGATAAACTTTTCCCCATCTATTTCCTTAATGTTTGTTATCGAGTTGTTATTGTTTTGTAAGGTGATAGCTCTGAAAAAAATCTAATTAAAATGGCCGAGGGCACAACAGTCAGCTCGGTTAAAGGGGTATGTCCATTTTTCTTATATTCGACTTGCCAGGAAGGTAGTAGATGCCCATATTCCCATGATATTGCAGGGCAAAGTCGTTTTGAAATTGCGAAGTGTCGATATTTTATGAAGGGTATGTGTAAATATGGAGAACATTGCTGGTTTTCCCATTCTACACCAAAAACTGATGTAAGGTCAAAAAATGATAGACAGACTGCTGGACCTTCAAGCCGAAGTTCTCGCCATACTCCTGCTCCATCAACGCCCAAAAATGATGTAAACAAACGCAATACATACGTACCAACATTTAGTTTATTGAGCAAAAATGCAGCAAAAAAGGAAAAAGTATCTGAATTCGGCCCAGGTTCACCTAATTGGGTTAATGCTCCAGAATTTATCCCGAAAACTATTCGAACTTATGCTGAAACTTTGAAATCTAATACTTGTCCTTTTGAACCTGAACCAGAAAAAGTTGAACCAGTGCAAATGTGTACCCATTTCTTTGATGGGGAATGTCCTAACAAGGACGGTTGCCCTTTCGTTCATGGAGATCTATGTGAACTATGTGGTAAATATTGCTTGAGCCCAACAGATGAAACACAAAGAAAACTGCACACTGAATATTGTGAGAAAGAGCTTGAACAAGATATGGAGTTGTCATTTGCTATTCAGCGTAGCATGGATAAGACTTGTGGCATTTGCATGGATGTTATTATGGAAAAAGATCCAGCTTCAGAGCGTCGTTTTGGAATTCTTGAAAAATGTAGTCATGTCTTTTGCTTATCATGTATTAGGAAGTGGAGGCGAGTCAAGTCATTTGAATCTAATGCACAAATGGACCACCATTTAGTTGATCCTGGTGTTACACGTGCTTGCCCAGAATGTCGAATCTCGTCAGATTTCATAACACCTAGCCAGTACTGGGTTGATACTGAAGAAGAAAAAAAGAAGCTTATTGCTGATTATAAAATAGCATTAAGCCAAAAACCTTGTAAGTATTTCAAAGAAGGCAAAGGAACATGCCCATTTGGTGGTGCATGTTTTTATCTTCATGCAAAGCCTGATGGCTCGAAAGTAAGTTTACCTTTGCCATCAAGGCGAAGGCGACAAAATCAAGATGGAGAATTGGATTTCATGGAAAGAATAATTCTGTGGGATTATTTAGAGGTCAGAGATCAAGGTGTTTTGATGCATTTGGATTTAGATGATCTTGTTTATGCTGAAACAGATGATTCAGATCGGGAGTCTGATTCAAGTGAAGAAGAAAATTTCTTTATAAGTGAATCATTCTAGATTTAATTGTGTAGAAGAAAAGTGTATTCAACTTAAAAGTACTCGCAAAAATGTTCTATTTTTTTAAGCAATGGTTCATTTTAATATGCACATCTAGTTTTTTTTAGTTCCCAGTTATAAATTTTAGACCGATTCATAATATAACATATCGCATACTAAAAATGCGCATAAGAAGTTTTGAGTTTTTGCACATCTTAGAGAACATTTTATGAAGTTAAATCTATACAGTACATTAAATTATGAAGTATTCATTGTGTATGCCAAAGAGCTCTTTTAAGATTTAAAAATAAAACTGTCTCATTAATAATGAACCAATTGTATGTATAATTGTGTTATTTCTAGAATTCTTTTATGCCATAAATTCCAGTTAAATGAAAATGAAGGAGGAACTAAATTTACTAGTTAGAAAGTGTTTGTTTCAGTTGAGAAATCTAAATTTATGATGTTCATTGTATCTATACTTGTGCATTTTTCATTTATATGCATACTTGTTAATAATCATTGTCATTTGAAGACTGAAGTTATACTATCTTTTATGACATTTAAATTTCTTTCAAATGAAACTGAAATGTTTGTTATAAAAATTATGAAGTTACATTATCTTACAAAATTTTGTATCATTTACTTTTATTCTTAGACTTCTTGAAAACTAGTTAGATTTTCCACTGTTGAAAATCTGAAAATATCTTGCAGATAATGGGAAATAGCATACAATGTACAAATTGTTGTAATTATTCACATTTTTACCGAGTGATATTTTTTTAATTTGTTATTTGACAGTTTTTATTCTTAACCCATGTGTGTATTTTTCATTTAATTTCAACATGTATTTTTCATTTAATTACATATTGATTAATAATCATTATCATCTGGTGATTTAAATTGGGTGATGACATTTGTGATATTTCTTCCTGTTGAAGCTAATTTTTTCTAAAAAAATTGAAATTAAGTTATTACTATTCTTGATAATTTAATCATTATTAAAGCCAATTAAGTATTATGCCTTGTCTTGTAAATGCCAAACTGACAATTAGGGAAATTGTCAAAAGCACAAATATCTAAAATATTAATTTACCACATTTTTTTTATATCTGTTAAGTGTTAGTTTTTCAAGCTTACAGTGATTATCTATTGGTATCTAAATTAGTATTATATTGTAGTGTTGTTAAATATAATTTCATCTTAATCTATTCACAATATAAAAAAATTAAATTTTGTTTAAAATTGAATTTTTTTAAAATAGTATAAGGCATTGGTTATTAGAAGAAAATGTGCTAAGAAAAATATGTATAATATGTCATTTTGTTCTGAGTGACACACATTGTAAGGAATTTGTTATTTTCAAAGCTGTATTATCTTGTATATTAGATGTTATTTTAATCTTGAAGAAATATGCATGATTAACTTCACTACTGAAGTGCCATAACATATTAGGTATTGAAATATGAAATAAAATTACCTTTTTATTATGTAAAAGTGAAGATATAGCTTTTTCATGTAGAATAGTCAAATTGTTATTTATGTATGCCTATAAATTGTTGTTTCTTAATAGATTTAAGGAGAATTTCATTTTTTCACCCGATTCTGTTACGTAACTAATATGTCAAAAATTGTTTGTTTCAACTATAGAAATATTTACTGTAAATGTTAGTTTTAAATATTTGTATAAAGTTCTGTTTATTAAATGATTTTTGTACATGATATATTGCTTTCATTCATACTGTCACTCTTATTTCTGTTTTAATGTATTTTGCTTATTTGCAATCTTGTTTAGATTTTATTTAACTGCAAGCATTATTGATATTAAGTTATTCAGCTTGATAAGAATAGTATCTAAATAGGTCACAATTTTGTATTTATTCTATATTGCCCATAACATGCTAGTTATTTGTTCCAAACTTTTGGGAGCTAATTTATATATTCAGAAGAATGTTTGTAAAGTTCTTCAAAATTTATTTTCAATGTAGTTTTCTTTGCACAATTTATTTCATTGTTTTTCTTCAAGAGGTAATTTGTTACATTATTTCTCAAAGTTTTTACAATCCATTGGATAAATCATTTTGAAGGTGTTCAAGCTAAAAAAAATTTTCTCTATGTGTTAAATTTTTTAAATTGCTTGCTCTTGTGTACAGCCCTAATTACAGATTTATCCATGAAAGTTTTCTGCTCATCAGTTCAAGTTAAGATATTCTATCTGTAATTATGAAAAGGTTATTCCTGCAAGTGTTTTTGTAGGTTTTATAGTAGGGATAACTTGAAAGAGATAATCTTCAATGTTCTTAATAAGAATGTAAGGGAGTAAATCAGAATATATAACTTAGAATAAGTTATATATTCTGATTTAGGCTCTCTCCTTTCTTAAGTTTAATAGATTTTCTGTTGCATAGTTCCCACTGATACATTAAATTTTTTCTTAATACACATTAATTTCCACATTAAATTTCAGTCTAATTTTCAAATAAAACAATTCTTTGTTTAGTTGTAAAACTGAATTTTTCATTAATTAATGATTTTTGAAGTAGTATTTGACATCTGAATGCCTTATTGTTTGAAAGGGGAATGAAACACTCTTCTAACATTATGTTTGTTAGCCTTCTATTTAATGATAAATTCAAAACAGAAACAAAATCTGTTTTTGAAATGAAACTTTCATTGAAAAAGTAATTTAATTAGTTGTATTATTTTATAGTTTGTCATGTCTTTTTAAAAAAAATAACGATATATTTGAAGAATTATTACCTCTGACAGTTTGTATCTTTATATGCAGAGGAATTTTGCAAATAACTTCTTTTAGTTATCTGAATAACTAAAAGTTAATGAACATTGTTTTAAATAATTTATACATATATATGCATATATTTTCAATGTTTTTGTTTCTTAACGTGTTTACTAATCTTAATGAAGTCTACATTTTTTTAATAAAAACTTTAATATTTATATATGCTGAGTTGACTGCTAATAAGCAGTCATAAATTTTAGTGCTCTGGTCTAAGATCAGCACTTCATATTTTCAAATCCTATTTTGGTCTTAGATATTTATAGTGGTTTAGAAACTTTTAAACTGTGTGTGCAAACAATTAGTGACAAACCAACCCACTTAAAGTTTGAATACTTGTAGTGATTTGAAATTCTCTTTAAACAGTAGATCCTCATCTAAAACACTAAACCAATCCATATTTATATGTCAAATGCAGAATATTTTAAATGTTTTGTGCAGTAATGAATATATTTCTAATTTCTTTAATCATTTCTTACATTTTTTAGCAAATGTGATTCTTATTTTGCAGTATGTTTAACCTCAATAAGAGCAAAATTTATGTGATAGAAATCTTAATAAAACACTCTCCAAATTAAAATGAAATCTTGTATTTTCCCATTATAAACATTTTTTTGCTAAGCTTTGTTTAATATTTGAATTTTATTGAGAAAAATAATAGTGAAACTAAAAAGTCTGTTTCACATTAAGCTGTTGAGTAAAAAGATTTACTAATTTTGCCGGATTCGATAAAAGCCTAACTTGTACTTTAATTTAAAAAAGAAATATTCCATTTTGAGCTTATTTGGTTTTCATTCTACAAGAAATTTGGTTTACTCACTAAAAGATTATAAATATTTTTAGGTTTACATGTATAAGTTATTTAAGATCAATGAATTTGATAATATCTGGTAGCGGAATCTGATAGAAAATGTGGACGATATGGAAAATAGATTGGATTTATCTCCAGAAATGCAAACATTTTTAATTTGGTGGTGAATTAAAAAAATTTCTGAGCAAAGTACATTTTTCTAAATTTAGCTAATGAAAGGTTTCATTGTTTATTAGAAATTTTATTCAAATTGTACAGAAATGTTTTTTACATTTAAAATGGCAAGTATAAAATAGTGTTTTTCTAAGTTTGCTATTTTGGTTTTGAAAATATTTCTCCCTTCATAAAAAAGTAATAATAATTATCTAGATAAAAAAATAGCTGCAAAGTGATCAGGAAAATGTATTTGTAAGCAAAATTAAGAAACAATTATATCATTATAAAGATTGGCTGTATAATTTTATATTATGTATTGAGGAAAGTTTATGTAAAATGTGGCATAAATTAACAGATTATTTTCCCAATAAAAGAGTGAGCACCAGCATACTTCCCTGTGTCTTATCTAGAGTTATGATGTGCCATAAAACCCAACCAACCAACCAACTAGAGTTATGATACCAGTTATATGGAAGCTGGTGAATTGGTGTCTTCATATTGTAAGAAGCAGAGATCCTCAAATACTCAACCTCCCATCCCCAGGGGTATTGTTTCATATGTATAATGTAAACTCAACAGTTATTTGGCTTAGTGTAGATTCGAACTTGCTGCCTTGCAACATTGACAGTGACATCCCAACCAACCGTGCAAAATCGTGATAGAGGAGTGAGTACTAATATACACTGAATATAACATTGAATATGCAACACCAAGGAGTGACCAGAAAATTACGCAAATTTCATATTGGATGCACCTTACAGAGTTATGCAAATCATGTGAAATGCGTAGCTCTCCAGCAAATGTGAGATATAATTTGAGGAAATGACAGAGTGGGCAATAGGCACACTGTTATTACTCCTTGGAAAATAATCTTTGAAAGCTTGTTCTTGTCACAAATTATGCCTGTAATTGTAAAGAATGTAAGGCCATCGTCAACAGAGTTAGTTCCAGCAGACAGAAGAGTTTATGATATGCAAGATGATTGAACTGAAAGGAGCACAGGTTTGTCCTTATAGCAAATCTCAGCTGACAGACACCTGGATCATCCATGGTGCGTTGGCTATGGTAAAGATGGTTGAAACAATTAATTGTGGTACATTTGTGGGGAGACATCAGCAAGAGTGGCTTGATGCATGCAACATGAGGAATGGTGTCCTTGCACAGCACACTTACAGAAATTCAGCAGCACGTGCAAGACACACTGGATGCTGCAATATCGAGCAGAACCACTTGCCTTTGATGGGTTGCTAGTGGCCTGCGCTCATGGCATCCGCTAAGAAGACTGCCATTGACCCCACAACAGACTTACACGTCTGGAATAGTGCCCGAGTAGTATAGCGATGAAGATGGAGTGGCACAGGATTGTCTTCCCAGTCGAGTCACGCTTCTATTTCCTTAGTGGTAGTCACCACATACATGTGTGACATCAACATGACGATAAGTCCAATAAGGATCAACCTGCTGCAATTGTGAAACGCCCCACCATGCGACAATGCTACATCATAATTCCAGATCACTTCTAGTTTGTATTCACGGCATTATGACAGCCCAATGTTACATAGTTAATGTGCTGCTGATGATGACACTTCCCTGCTTTCTGTGTGTGCCTGATGCTCTTTACCAGCATGATAATGCCCAACCACTCAGTGCTCGCATTAGCTAACATGCCCTGCAAGATTTACAGCTACTTCACTGGCCACTATGCTCTCTAGATTCTCACCAATTGAACATATTTGGGAGAGGATTGGACACCATTCGCCGACCCTGCCTTCTTCAGAAGAAGCACTTTGGTAAATGGTTGATAGGGTATGGAGAGCCATTTCTTAGGACATCTGTACTCTCATTTACTGTGCCTAGATGTGTTGCTACATGTATCACCATCCACAGTGGTCCTACAACTTAATCACACCTGACCTTGTTCTCACTCTGTATTATGCATATCATTTCAAAATACAGAACACTTATTGTTTGTTGTCTCTCTTTGCCAAGTTTTACCACTTTCTGTCAACTTCTTGGTGTTTCATTTTCACTATCGAGGGTTGTAGTTCCCTATACTTACCACAGAGTTGCTGAATGGGAGTATTTGTTATTTAGAAGCAGGGACCCATCTAGGCAACCCTAATACTTTCACTTGTTACCCACAGAAATATCCTTTCTCTTGTTAGACACTGTGATCTTTTGTGAACACACTGGCTCTTGAGTTAAATCAGGATTTACATTAAACTACCTTATTACTATCAGAATGATCCACTAACCAACTAAGCCATTGGGGCCTCAATTTGATAGAGAAGTACCAAACTTTCTGGTATTCATTTATTATTTATACTGTAGTTATGTCAATCCAAATTGATGGTTGTGGCCACTAAATTAAATAAAATCAATTTTAAAATATCTAATTTTTATCAGAATTTTATAAGAATTTATTTTCAACACGAAAATTACTTTTTTTACTTTCAATTCTACAATATAGGCATTCTTTTAACTTGTAAATTGATTTATGTAAAAACACATAACTTATTGATTAGAAATTATCAAATCCATCTGAATTAATTGCCTTCAAGACATCCGAGCTGGTAGCCGAGTGGTTAGCGCTCTTGCCTTTGGTTCAACAGTTCGTGGGTTCTAATCCCACCTTAGGCATGGATGTTTGTAGTGGTTCGTAATAACTTTAAACTGTAGGTCCCAGTCTAAATAGCCCTCGTGTGCTACAAATGACTGTTGAGCGACAAACAAACAATTGCCTTCAAGAGTGATGATTAGAAACTTCATTGTAACCAAATTATGGTGGTAATGAATGGAATTATTATCACACTTTTTATTTTACAATATATATAATTTTAGGATAATGGCAAAAAAAATTGGTCAGTAATTGAGCATTTTAATTTGATTTACTCTTCTTCCTTATGCACTGATATCTGTAAAAAATACACATACTTTAGTATGTGTATTTTTTAAAGAGCCATTTAAATGTTAAAAAAGAAAAATTAAAACTTATTTTCTAAAATTGTAACTAATATTTCACATTCAGTGTATAATGAATTTTTTATAATATTTATGAATGTGTGATTTTAATCATATTTTATGTAATCTAGTATATTATTTTTATACCAAAAATTTTTGTGATTAACTTTGGCTAAAGAACTGTTACTTATTCCACATGCTCTTTGGAAATATTTTTCTCCTTAGTTCTCGTTTGAGTTTTTCCTAAGAAAATTCAATTTCAATGAAAATAAAATTGACATTTTGAATTTATACATTTTAAGAACATCGAAATAAACACAGTAATTATCACATTTTTAGATTTTTCTTATTTATTCTTGACGTGATAACTACATTGCATTCACATATGATTTATCAACAACTGAAAAATAGAGCAGCATTGAAATTTTTCTGTTAATCAGAATTTTCCGCGTGTGTAAATATTGGTGTTGCCAAAATGATTAATTTTTGAATAATTTTATGGAATTAGAACCATTTACTGTGTCAGTTAACAAGAATCTTAACAATTAAAAGCATCCTACCTCTTTAATAGTTTTTTATAACATTTTACGTGTACCTTATGAATAAAATAATAAAAATTTCAAAAGAAAGTAATTCAAATGCATTAGAAATTGTGAACGGCGTAAAGAATCTACTGAAGAAAGCAGTTGTTACAAGTGACAGTTGAATTGATCTTTGCGTGCAATGACTCTGAAATAGTTAATTAAGCTATTTGGATCTAGTTTTTTTTATTAATTTACCTATTACTAAATAAATCACCTATTGAGAGAAAAAAATTTGTGTAATCGATTTTATCACTAAATTGTATAGTTATATTTATGAGAATATTAATGACAGATTACATCTGAGTATGCTGACGATTCTCGCTGGTGCTTATTTTTATAAAACTTTTAAACTTGAATGAACTCTAGATGAAGCTATACAAATTAAATATAAATTTTCTCTCTACTAGGAAAATACAGTAGAAAACTGGATAATTTGAGTGCCTAAATTATTTATCAAAAGAGTTTATTTATCTATCTATAAAATTAGAAGATGAATGCAGATTATTAATTTTAATTTTCATTGCTCATTTTTTCTATTGTAATGGTTCGAAATTTTGATTAGGGAGATAAAAATACAATATATTGATTTTCTAATTATGATTAAACATATTATTTCAGATTACAAAATCAGTTTAAATCTAAATATATAAGTAACAAAACAAAAATACAGCTATATAAGACCATGATAAGACCATTCGTTGTATATGGTAGTGAATGCTGGACAATTAACAAAGACGACAAGATGAGACTTGTGACTTTTGAGCGAAAAATCTTGAGAAAGATCTTAGGAGCAGTAAAAGAAAATGGTATATGGAGAATACGGTACAACCAATCAATCAACAATGACACTACGACCCTGTGTGAGTCCTGGCCTTCTCAATGAGCTTATTCCATCTTGTCCTGTACTCAACAGCACTTTTCCAATTAGATGTTCCAATAGTGTTAAAGTCCCTATCAAGACAATCAATCCATCTGATTTTGTGCGTACCTCTGGAATGCTTTCCCATTGGCCTTGCAAGAAAGATTTTTTAGGGGTGCGTTCAGTTGGCATACGAATAACATGGCCACCCCATCTCATCCTTTGTATTTTAATGTATTTGACAACATCAATGACCTTAAAACTGTACGGTACAACCATGATCTCCAATTGAAATACAGAGAACCCAACATAGTTAAAATAATCAAGATTTCACAGATAAGGTAGTTGGGATACGTATTCTGATATGACAATGAAAACCCTGTCAGGCAAATAACTTTTAAAACTCCAAAGGGAAAGAGGAAGGCCAAGAACTAGATGGGTAGAGTGGAAGAAGGAGTGATAGACATTGCCAGTGATAGATCAAGATGGCATAAGCTGACTGAGACAGCCATAGCCGGCAATCGGCTGTAGCACTTGGGAAGAAGAAGATTAAATATATTGTCAAAAATTTAAGCCACATTATTGCTTATATAGAAACAAAATGTATCGCTGAATACATTTATTTTTTAGAGTTTTAAAAAATCAAATCTATTTGGGTTGGGTTTTATGATAAAATAATTAGTTTTTTAATGTTAACATAAACATCTTTTTTTTTTATTTCCTATGGCTGGCAAAATACAAAGAACTAAAGGTTACAAAAAAGTATACAGAAAATAAAGTCATTTGCCTAAGAAGCAATCTTATATCACAATATCTCACTTCCTCTGTTGAGCAGCAAAGGGCAGATAGTTCCTGTCCATTACTTACCCAGAGTTGCAGAGTTGACAAGTAGGAACAGTGAGAATGTCCAGTCGCTTCAAATGAGAAGCTAGGCAGTCATATCCTGTTAGACAAAAGGTGGCAACTGCATTTTGTCTTGGTAAATCAGGAATAAGAGAAGGACCTAAATTACTCCAGTGTTTTTGAGCTATATAAGTCTGTATGTTTCGTGAGGCAAGAAGCAAGCAGATGCTTTTAACAGTTTAATCTTCCAATAAGAGAGGGTTGTGGAAGTATGTTGAAGAAGGCTGGCACATTTATTTGCAAGGATATTTGCTTGTTCATTACCCCATAAACCACAGTTGTCCAGGTACCCACTAAAGAACAATTTGGTTCCTCTCAGCACAAGAGTTCTCAGGAATTCTTGACATTGTTGAATACATTAAAATCGAAATAAGCATTTTATTAGAATTTTCATTTCAATGAACTTTTGGAGTGTTGTATAATATTAAAGCAATAATTCTGTGTTATTGATATTTCTTTCTTTTTTGAAATATTGTTTATTGTGTTAAAATAGTACAAATTTTCTATATTAGTTAATAACCACTTGATAATTTAGTATACTTATAATAACATTATAAATGCTTTCAATGTTATATCAGCTGCATTAAAACTTTTTTAGAATATCTCTTAAGATTAATAGTTTAATTTTTGATATTGATGTTGCTGGAAGTTGATTGCAATTTGGATTTTATCTTAGAAATAATCTTAAGCGAAAATTAATGAATCTTGATAAATGATATATTCAGTTCATTACCAAAATGTTGTAAAGCTTTACTAAAATTCGCAATTCTTTTTAATAAATAGTAATTAGTGCCAGTAGATCTGAGTACATATCTTACTACAATAGATGCTTATTGTTTTTACAAACACTAATGATCTTAAAAACTAGTGGCTGGTTTCTAATAGGATCCCATAGATGCAGTGATAATTTTAATTATCATTTACGAATTAAATTTTTGTAAAATATCTTATGAATTTATTTTTATCCATTTTTTCACTTGCATTTATTTTTATCATCGTAGTCTTTATTACTTTTTTATTTTATGGTTAAGGAACAAGGATCGTCATTATTATTGAAAGTTATAAATCCTTTGAATTATGGATAACTAACTGCAATATTAAGTAGTAATTAATCAGTAAAATTAATAAAAGGTAGTTTTGATTCTAAAATAATTGAAATTAAAGGGTAATTTTTTTATGAATCGTGTAGTGGGATTTATGTTAGTAAGCTTTAAGGAATTAATAGGCTCCAGCATCAAGTATCTTTCGCCTTCGATTTTTTAGGCATTTCATGTATGTCTTCCATCTAAACTTACTTTTGACTCTGCTTGTGCATTTGAGTGTAATCAATAGTTACAAGTAAAAATGTCATATGGATGGAATGGTCATGTATTGGAACTGTCTTATGTAAATGACATTCTATGTGCAATGCTCTTGTGAATGTGCTTGGAGTGATGCAGAAATTCGATGTCTTAACTCATTTAGACCTGTGTACTTAATTAAATGAATCAGTGTTTGAAGAAGCCGTGCTGGTGACCAAATGGTTAGCGTTCTTGCCTTCGGTTCAACAGTTTGTGGGTTCGAATCCCACCTTGGGCATGGATGTTTGTAGTGGTTCGGAATCCACTTTAAATCGTAAGTCCCGGTCTAATTAGCCCTCGTGTGCAAGAAATGACAGTTGAGCGACAAACAAACCAAACCATTGACTGAAGAAAGTAAAAAATTTATCTGCTGACTTAAGTGAAAATGTGACTTGTCTATGAATTTCGATAAAGAAACTTACTACTCCCCAAAAATTTAATTCATAAATTTTTTAATCTGGTTTCAGATTTTGTTAGTAAGAGTTATTGGAAGATTAAATGATTGGAAAAATAATAAGAGAAACTTTATTATTTTTTCATCAAAGTCAAACTTGTTGACTTAGTGCTTAGAGCATCTGCAAAATAAGTAGATTTAATATCTTATGTAATTGAGGTAATTTTTTTTTGGGGGGGAGGAACACACACTGTGAAATGCTTTTCTTCATTATGAAAAATATGTTTTTAAAAAGATGGTTTTGAAATAGAAAAAAGTTATTTTTTGCTTGAATTTTCCTCAATAAACTGAAAGTAGCAATTATTTTTAAGTATGAATTTTATTTTCCATGTTTTTTATATATAATGCATACTAAATTTTTTTCTAATTGTACTTTACGGATGAATAGTGCAGTATGGTTAAAAAAATTTTTAAGATATAACAATTTTTCATTCTATTTTACAAACTTTTGATTTTAAGAACTATTTTATCAGCATATTCGTTAAAATAAGCTTTTACTGCATAGTACAGAAATTGGTTGCTGAACTCCTGAAACTACTATCTTTTAGTATTCAACAATAAGGTGGGGCAAAAAAAATGTTGCCTTTTTCTCCACTCTTATATTAAAGAAGTGATTAATAAATTTCAATATTTGAATTTTTTTCTATTACCTTTGCGACTTTATTTTTTAAAGGTAAGAAATTGATAAAATGGAGTATTGTGGAAGAAAGAAAATGCTTATATTATCAGCTTTATTTTTAGTGGCTAGATAAATTTTTAGAAAATCTTGTCCTAATTTGATTTAAATTTCTGAATTGTAAAACATTTATACACAATTTTTAAAGATAAAAATTATAAATAGCCAGTTTATCATTTATGTTAGGTGAACCTAGTTTTTAAAAAAAATTGTCTGCCTTTAGAGTATATGACTGTTACAAAACTTGTGTGGCACTATTGAGAAATACTATTGTTTTGGATTCTGTTGATAAATGTTATTTTTATCTAAATTTCTTCAAATATTTATGACTGAAATCTGTCAATCACTTGAAAATGCATTGAAGTATCTAGTAATATTTGGGATAGAGAAAATAGTTATTCTTAAGTAGTGCAGAGACATTTTAATTAATAGTATTTTATTTTTAAGATCTCAACATTAAAACAAACATTTACATTTTTAAATGTTCTAATCACAAATCTTTCTCTTAACCCCTTGCCAGTGTCGCCCGAATCCAGTTTAGGCAACTACTGTGTGCAGTGTATCCAGTTTGGGCAACTACTGTGTGCAATGTATCAAAAATCATATTGTTTTTTATATTATACTAAAGTTTATACTAATTATATTATATTCAGCAACAAAAAATTTCGTTTATTTTGCTCAATATAAATAAGATGTGTAATAAATGTTTTATGTGTATGTAAAAATTATAAATATAGTAGTTATTGTATTTAAAATTTTATTTTTGTAATAAAGTATTTTCTAACTCTATAATAATATAAAGAATAAAATTAAGCAGTCAAAAGGTTTTTCCATTTTTGGACCATTTTTCTGAAATATATGTCACAGTTAAGGGGTTAAATAAACTTTAAAAAAAAAAAAAAAAAAAGGAAGCTTTTTAGTATTGACTATTTGAATGGCTTAAAATATTTTTTAAATTTAGGTGAAACTCTATTCTCTGTTATCTGAATCTGTTTGTACATATTGACAAATACCAGTAGCAGTATGACAGATCCCAGTTATCTATTAACAAATTGAGAGAATATTATGTCAAATTTATAGTTTTATTAAATTTCCGTTTAAGGAAGTAGGTTAACAATCTTGTACCAGATTTCTTAAAACATTTTATAATCGTAAATTGTGCTTCCTAACTTCGGAATATGATATATTGAATATCAATAATTTTAACATTCTTTCTGTATTTTATTCAAAGCCTTCTAGACTAAAATTAAATTTATATGTCTTCAATTATAACACAATAAATATATTAAAATAATAAGTTAAAAGGTGATTGATAGAAATTTTTATTTTGTTATAGATTAATTTTCTACAACTGAGAAAATTTTTTTTCATGAATCTGCATTTATGAAAGATTTTATCAGGACAATTGTCATTTTCTTATTATATTTCTAAAATAAACTCTTTTTTGGTATTGGAAAAAATACTTTCAATCTGGGATTCATTGTTCAGGATCTATTCCTTTAATTTTATTTATATTCAAGTAAGTGTGGTTGTTTCTTATACAGAAATGTTGATTTATAACCTTCTGGAAAATGGAAGTATACAACTCAAAAATTCTTCAGTAATTTCATAAGGTAAGTTAATTTTTGTAAATTGTACTAAGTTTATGAACAAGTATTGTGTCAACTAATATTGACAGTATTATTGTTTAAAATTGAATTACTGATTTATCTATGTAAAGTCAAGTCAACTGAATGTCATACATCCATATTTAATGGGGATTTAATTTTCAATATTTTGATTAATTTATACTATGTTCTGGTTTTGAAGTTAGCAAAAATGAATTTTGGTAAACTTCATTGACATCTGTTCCACATTGAACAAAGAATCCAAAACAAGCTATTTTAATTAAGTATTCTCAATTATAAAATAACAGAAAAACTTGTCAGTTTCTTTTCTTGCTTCAGTTTTCTTTGCAAATGTGATTAACATTTCACCTTCTGATACCATTACCTTTATTAATAGCTAGTTTGGTAATTTTATACATAAATTAGAAAAATATGATACTAACAATATAATAGCCTAATAAAATTTATAAAATTACTGCATATTACAATTAATAGCTACATTAATTTCATTATAACATATTGCAATAATACTTAATGTCATATATGAAATTTAGACAAAATAATTTTGCACACATATTTAACATTGTATAATAAGTTGAATACTTCAGTACAATATATATCAATACTTAACATTTTCCAAAGATAATCAAAAAATTATGTGAATATTTTTTAATGTAGTTTTATATTGATATGTTTTATATTTAATTATTTTTTAATGTAGTTCTAATCTACTATTTCTATTGTGAAAATATATTTATGGGTATATCTTATAAGAAAGAACCACTATAGAACTAAAAAAAACTTTTTTATATGTTGCTGAATATTATATAGTATATTTTTGTGAAATGTAACCATTGATGTATTTTTTTCCCATTCTTATTGTTTTTTAATATTTGGTTCACTTTATTTGCTTATTCTGGGATTTATCATCATTAAATTATAATATTAATGAGATTATATTTATGTTAATATGTGATGTAACAGGAGGAAGAGTAGTTCAGTGCATTTGTTCTCAAAACCCTGGTATTATGCTTTCATTGTTTATGTTCTGATAAGTAAATTTCGGTATCAGAATGAACATATTAAATTAGTTAGAAAGGATCACTGGTGAGCGAAGAAGCATAGAAATATCACACTAATCATTAATTTTATATTATATATTTCCTACACTTGCATAGTAAAAAGCATAAAGAGTTAGAATTGTGAATAAGTATTTTTTGCTCTAAAAGCAATATTTATTTTTTTTTATGGAGGAATTTGAGTGTGGCTTTTATAACTCAAATATGGATACAAATAGAAAAAATAAAAATTAAACTTCTCTAATTGCAAAATTATGTTTGCTAATATTTAATTTTAATTAGATATATAATAACAGAAACAAAATAATGTAAATTTAAAAAAAAGTATGATGTAAAACACAGTTGAAAAAGTTACTTCTCTCCTTTATATTTTAGCTGCTAGTGTCTGGTAACTCCATTTCTACAGTTAATTTTCTTGGACTTTGTTTTTTAGTTTGTATAAATATACGATTGAAGTTATGAAATTAATTTACTTATGATAACTGTTAACTATTATGGTTTAATTGTTTAATGTAACTAAAAATTGAAAATCAAATATTTTCTGCTGTTTTTAAGATATATATAATTGTTTCAATCTTATATTTTGCATGTTATAATTGTTTTGAGAATTTGTTCACTACCATTTAATTAAGAGTAGGAAGACATTTCTTGAGATCTTGTTAGTGTTCACATATCGTGATTTTTTTCCAGTGAAGCAAGTGTCTGATTTACATAAAAATATCTTAAAATTAAACTGTTAATATGTCAAATATTTATTGTATATGATATTTTTAATATTCAATACAAGTTTATTAAAGTATATAGCTGAGATTGGAACTTATGCAAAATATGTGCCAAATTTAATACTATTCAGTTTCTTTAAAATTATTTCTTCATTAACTTTAAATTATTTAAGTCAAATCATTTGCTTTATGTGTAATGTTTTTCCATGTAGGAAGATTTTTTTTTTTTTAAAAAAAAATAGGATTTAATCTGCAACAGTGAAAATTGAATTTTTGTTAAAAATCAGTGAATGAATGCGCATGAACAATTTTTGGATCAGTGGAAGTAATATATTAAGAAAAGAATTAGTTGAAAATTATACATTATTTAAAATTAAATCATATGATATTATAATCATATTACACTATTTAAATTCATTTTTGTATATGGAATATATTAATTATTATTTGTTTAAAATTCATACGTTTTTCTGATGGCTTAAATGGAAGAATAGCTTTAATTATAAAATTTCATGTTTATATTCTTATCTGTATATAATATATTATATTGCTAATCATTTTTGGTTTCATGTGTAGATGTATAGTAAAATTTTATTTTATAATTTCAGGAAGAACAGTTTTCTCACCAAAGATTTCTACTACGAAGTCTCGTGTTTCATCCCTAGTTTGCTTCTCATCTTCTGATTCTGCTGCATATACTGCAACATATGATTTCGAAACTTTGACTGTTACTGCTCCTGATGATCATATATTGCATGTTGAACTTAATCGTCCAGAATGCTATAATGCAATGAACAAGATGTTTTGGAGGTTTGTACTGAATGTGATAGACAGTTTTTGTTTCTAAAACAAATTTGTTTTAAATTATTTTATGTTAAATCTGATATTCTGCTTTCAGTAAATGAAATATGAATTTTTTGTCGTCCTCACTTATAATTTTAATGTAAATATTTTATAATCTTGCCTTTCGAAGTAATTTTAATCTTTTACTTTGAATAGAGAGTACATTCTATGAGGGAAATGTTTTCTCATTTACACACGGGTTTGAGGATTTTTATTTGCTTCCATAATCTTGCTGCTTGTACTAATTATATCTACATTGATAGTAATTCAGAACTTTTAAAATTTTAACTTTTGACTATATTAATATTTTTGGAAAGTGCCCGGTTATGTAGAACAGCTAAGAGAAATTTCTCTTGTCAACTGGAAAGACACATTGCTTGAGCTATTTTTAATCAAGAGTGATTTTCCATCTTAAATTTTCCCTAAATTTATTGGACTTAAGAATAAGGCTTCCTTTGACCTTCAAGTTTCTGAGAAGTTTTCCTTAATGTCATGCCTGCAAAATATTTCAATAGAATTCTATGAAATATGAACTTTTTATTTAGCACAAATCTATTAATTGTAACAAATGTATTGTTTCTTAATGTATTAATTATTCTTCTATTAATTATTTAAAGTTTGTAAAATGTTCCATGATTTGTATAAAATGATTTCACAGCATAATATAAATTAAAACAAAGTTAATATGATATATCATTTTAGTCTTGCAAGAAATGCAATGTTATGTTTTCTGTCTATATGTATTTTTATAATTTTTGTTTCTATATATATATATACTATCATTTTCAGTACATGAAAAATATATACATTAGATAAAATCGTATTTTTCAAATCCTTTGGTTTTTAGCTTGGTTTGAAAGATATTTTAAATAGTCATCATATCTAAAAAAAATTTCCACTGAAAATTTTTTTCCAGCACAATCAGTTGCTTGTTTTATTGTATTAATAAATCTTCTTTTGCAATTGGGATTAATTTGAAATTCCTTAGATTCAACATTTTCTCGTTTTCTAAGTGCATATCCTATTAACACATAAAAATCAGAGAAGTTGGAATGAGAGTAGTAGTAAGAAAAGGTGCAACATACACACACACACACACACAAATGTAACTGGCAAATATTTATAAGGAATTCGGCATTTAATATATTGGGTAAAGTTTTCATACATGGTTTACCATGAAAATTTATGAAAAATTTAAATAAACAATAATTGAATGTAAAACTAGGTAAGATAATAGATAATTGAATAAAAAAATAATATATTCTATGTAAGATTAATGTATACATACTTTTACATTTTAATAATTATCAGGAAAAAAATCACTGCCAAATATGATTAAAGTGTGGTTGTCTTAAAAATATCCCGCATTTCTCTACTTTCCTATTTAATTTATTGTATAAATATTACTAGTTTAATAGAGGATGAGAGAAATAAAATTCTCGTTGTCTATAAAATTCTTTTTCGAAATTAGTTTCATCAGAAAATAAAGTTTAGAAATATATATCTGGAAATATTTAAATTAGGAGCAATAGTGTTTTCTGTTCCTGTGTGAAAAAATAATTTGATCACTGTCCCTCATACTCAATGAATTAATTGAAATTTCTCTGAAATATTTCTACTTTAAATGAAATGATGAATTTCAGGAAATATTATAAATTCAATTTATTTGACTTACTACTCATGTGCTCAGCTGCCATACCTCTGGATTGGTTTTTCTTATTTCATCATGTAATTGAAAATTTTCATTTTTATTTTGTACTCTTTTATTATTTTTAATATTTTATTTCAATAATTAATAAATCACTTCAATGTGATTTTTAATTATAATAAAAGCACATTTTCACTTTGCTAAGTTTGCAAGTATTTATATATAAGTTTGCAGTTTCATTTTATGTGAGAAAGTATCGATAAGGATTTTTTAAACAAACTGTGCCATTTTTAAGTGTGTGGAGGCTATTTAACAGTTTGAAAATTAGTTTTTTTATTTTCTTCTTAACTTATTTCATGTAAGCAGCATTTCAAAAGTAATGTAGAATATTTTATATGATATTATATATGTTGCAATACTGTATGTTTATCTTTATATTAAGTCTTAAATAAGCATCAAATATTGGAGATAATCTAAAACAAAATTTTCTCCAGCTTTCAAATCAATTCATTCAGAAGTGTTACTTTTAGATTACACACTTTATTCGTTTTTCAAAAAATTGAAAAACATTTATTCTTATTTTTTCAGAAAAGAATTTCTGTAAAAACAATTTTTTATTTTTTCTTCAATGATGTAAATTAAAATGTAGAAAATAAATCCAATGTTTGTTATGTTTACTTTACTTCTATATACTGTGTAGGTTATTGAACCTAGAAGAAGTATATTATGGAAATCACTTTTTTGCTAAAAATTTATGTATTTTATTTTTTTAATCCTTTGTTTATACTCAATTTGAAATACTACACTTCTAATTTTTAAATCCATCAATCAACTATGTATAAACTTGAGGATATATCTATTTTTTTAAATATTTTTAACTGCAGTATTACATTTATTACTACACCTTTAAATTATTGAGAAGTTTTAAATTTCTTTTGGGAAAATTTCAATACAGACATTATTGTGCTTTTACATCAGTGTTCATTGAAACTAGTTATAAGCTTTGTTGGCTTGAATTCAGTGGAGCTTCTTCCACTGATTTGTGTCTCTTTAATATGAGAAATTTTACTATTGCCATATATGTTTGAATATTTGTAAATATATATGTATTCTATTCTATAATTAGTTTTATTTTTTGAATGATGGCCATTTTCTTGTAACCTTTTCTATAAGTTCATTTTCTAATTAGCTCTAAATTTTGAGTAATGAAGTAATACATTCCTTGCAATAATATTTTTTATTAATAAGATACAATTTTATATTAATTTAAAGGGAAATGCTTGATTGCTTCAGAAAGATTCGAGATGACAGATACTGCCGAGCCGTCATAATATCTGGTTCTGGACAGTTATTTTCAGCAGGTAATTTCTTTTTTTAAAAATAATAAATGAGTAACTGAAAATTGCTTACTGGCATTAAGTTAGAAAATTATTGTAAAGAGGAAAGTTACTTTAATGTATTTACATAATTTATAGGACTGAGATCTTCGGCTGCAATTATTCTGTGGTCCAAATTTTCAAATGTGCTTACTTATCTATGTTATGCTTAGGTCTTCAATATCCGATGTTCCTTAGCCATAGGATTTAAATCCTATTCTCTCAACTCTATACTGCAACAAATATTTTTTTAATAAAATTATTACATATAAATATATATTGCATTTTTCAATACTGCAATTAGTAACATTTTTTAATATGATGATTTCAGCTAAATATTTTATGATAAAAATGGAAAAGAAAATCTTAAGTGTCAGCCATTAATTAAATTTTCACACGTTTTATTCTAAAATTTTTTTTTAGAATATTATTCTATCTTTGCTTATAAAATTATAATACATTTGAAAAATACTTGCTTTTTATGTGTATTATCACATTAATTTAATGTCATTGTCATTTTTTATTATTTACTTTAGTTTGCTCAAAAAGATATTGCAAACAAAGTTTAATTTGATACCTGTGTTATTGAAATCAGTTGAATTTTTCTTGTATTTATGAAAATATATATCTTATAAAATGATATTTACAAAAAAAGTTATATACTGAAATGAATTAAATTATACTTATAACTTTTACATTCCAATTATAAATATATTTAATCATTGGTAATAAACAGCTCTAACATGACCTCAAAATGTATTGTTTGGTTTAATAAATAAATATGTTGGTAAAAGGAGGCTTAGATCCCATGATTAAAAATACGATAAAATAAGCAAACTGCTAGTTTACAGGTGCGCCAAAATAACGAAAATAGAATGTTTCAGTTACAATATTATAAATACATTCTTTCTGGTCATTGTCTTAGTCTTTATTTTAAATATAAAAAACGAGTTTAAAAATAAAATATGTATACTCGATATATGATACTATTCACACTTGTTTATTTTGTCAACTAGATCTTATATAAGAGATTAATGTTGAGCTTTTAATTACTATTTCAGCCACAATTATAAGAATGCAAACATGACCCATTTTGAATTCACTGTTTCATACAAAATTATTGCGCCATTATGGTACTAAAAAAGTTGAAAATGTAACTTTATTATAGTTAGTTTAATTGTAGACAATTAAATAAAAACACATTAAAATGGAAAATTTCCGTTGAAGACCAATTGAATCCGTATTGTGTTTTCAAAAGGAACAGCAATACCTACCAGTCTACAAAATATAATGTAGTTCTTTGATAAAATACTACCTTCTATAAATTGCAATTATTATTACTTATAGTTGTGGGATAAATAAATTATTTTGGATTTTAAAATTAGTTACTGTTTATGTGATATTAACAAGCTAAAATTATACTATGTGTCTTAATTTGAAGCATATTTATTGAAGTATATAAAATTCATTTGTTTGATATAGGTCTAGATTATTCTGATATGCAAGATATTACATCTCAAGTAGCTGGCAAAGGGGATGTAGCACGAAAAGCTAAGTTTCTCCTATCCCTTATAGCTAAATACCAAGAATCTTTTAATGCAGTTGAAAATGTAAGTATGATAATATTATTTTTTAAGAATTTAGGTAATGACTGAGGATTTTCACATAATTAAGATCTACTCAGATATTCTGTAATTTAATAAATTTATGTATTAGAAAAATTTGCTTTTGTGAAGAGTATTTGACACACTGTAAATTTATTTCATGTGGAACATATGTTATTTTAATTGATGTATTTCTTATACAGTTAAGTAATAATCATCAATTTATCTACATTATAGTAAAAAAAAAATCATTGAAATTTTCAATTGATGAATGAATACTGATTTTATATATCCTTGAATTTGTTTTAAACTGTCATTTTTTATTTTTTTCTGCTCAGTAAAAACTAGCTGCCATTGACTAGTAAACAAGATTTTTATACATTTATCAATGTATAAAAATATTGTTTATTTGTTTATAGATCAAAACAAAGATTTTTTAGTATTCATTTAAGCATGTAATTTTCTACTCAGTCATCCTTTATGAATTCATGATCCCTAAGTATGTAGTTCTAATGAAGAAATGTTTAAAACTTATTTAGAGTAATTAGATTCTACAATAGAGTAACTCATATTGTTGCAGTATAATTTTATTACAATGTTGCAATAATTTAAATTCTGACTATATGCTATCTGTTTTTGTTTCATAAAAAAATACTTAAATTAAAATTTTTCCACTTAATCAACCTGATATTTTTGACTAGCAAATAACCATTGCTCACTTAAATATTTGAAAATTTTTGCATTTTTCTTTTTCATGTGTTGTTTTAAACTATAATATTCTATTCACTGTTACAGACCAGTTGAATTTTTTTACCAAAGGATGCTATATTCTTATATATTCTAAAATAGTTTTTCCCCAACAATGCTTGAATGCAATAGCATTCAGTCATTCAATGAAATACTCATTATTGCAGTAATGCACCCAATGATAGTTGAAGACATTTTACTAATATCTTTTATATCTATGAATTATTATAGTCATGGGAAGCATTTGTACTTTGATAAACTCATTTGTTAATAAAGCTGACTGGAACACGTCTTGCTGATGATTCCAACTTTGTCTTATATCAGTAAGGAAGCTTGTAATGCAAGCATTTAAAAATATATATATTATTTTTTAATTAGGTCATATGCTCAGAAAAATAAATCCTTTAAAACTAAATCCACATTTTTTTAATAATTGAAATAAATATAATAATAATTTAATATTTAAAAATAGTAGTAGATATAAATATTTGTGTTACATAACTATATTTATGTGTTCTTACACTTATACTATAGATAGCCATTTTTAGTTAAATGAAAAATGTCTATCTCATGGGTTTTCATTCTTTCGCATCATTCAGCTGTTAACAATGGTTGCCACATATTATATACATAATATTTGTATATTAATAATTATTCCAGGAGTGACTGATACTTCATAAATGGTTTACTTTAGTGATGAATATTGTAAATAACCTATATATGCTACCTCATGTAATACCTTGAATTTGTCAATTTTTTGTAAAAATAACGTTGATAAAAGAAAGTAATAAATTTGAATGCACATGTAACAATTCAACGTCAGGTGTATTCGTTTTGAATACTTACATATGTATAATGTAGATAGACTATGATTTCTATTGTTGAGAAAATTTTAGAAAATAAAAGTATCATATTTTCTCATAGTTATTTCATTTGTCAGATTAACAGTTACCTCATTTAGTTTCTGTGTGTGTTTTTAAAATTTTATTTCTCTAATGAAATCTTAGCGGCTTCTTTTAATTTTTTCACATTTCTTTGCTTTTCATTATATACTGGTGTCTAGGAACAAGTTTAAAAATCATGTTTTTTCTTAAATCTGAAAATATATTGATTTGCATATTAATAAAATTTAATAAAAAGAATATTATGTTCCATGGCAACTTCAAATAAAAAATAAATCTTAAAATCTGAAGGATGTTTAGAAATCAACTTATCCTAAACCTAAATCTAACTTCTAAAACTTTGATAGTACATTGGTTGAAGGATTGTAATTTAGGTGTTGAATTAAGACTATCTTATGTATTGTAACTCTAAATTTTTCATAATTATCTAGTCATGAGGATTTATCAATGTGTATGACAATTTCAAAATATCTTACTTGTCATATATCTTGTAGCAATTAAGGTTAATATAAATAATTATAAAAGTACTTACGAACATTAAATTGATTTATGTGACTGTACTGAAAAGGAACTTTTTTTTTATCTTATCTAAATGTAAAGCTATGAATTAAAAGTAAATGTGAAGTAAATCAGTAATTTATTCTTTTTGTAAAGATAATTTGCTGTGAACTCATAAAATTAAATAAACTTAGTTATATAGATACTTCATATTAAAATATGATTCTGTTTTGTATTGTTGAATGAGCATTGATGAATTTACATGCATTTCAGCATGGTTATATGAAATTATTTGAAATCCTATGCTGTCTGAAATGCTGATTCAAATTAAGTAAAAATAATTTTTTGATGTTCAACCATGTGCATAATGTATTCATGTACTTCAGAAATACAGCCATATAGTGATCTTCTCCAATTATTACAATGTTGTTTAAATAGAATCTTTTAGGTGATAGAATGTGATAATATATTATTTGTAATGTATTTTGCTTCTGTCAATAAAGAATTTCGGAATTTAGTTAAGTGAAATTAAGTATAATTTTGCATATTTTTTTAACATTTGTTGTACTTAACAACACACACTTCTGGTTCAGATTGTCATGAAAATAGAAATAACATGTAAAATGCTAGCTAGAAATCTAGCATTTATCTGTTATTTTCTGAATAAAGGAAAAAACATTTCCTGCACAATGCTTGACTTCATGTTCATATAAATTTACTTTATGAATATTATGATATATTCTTAGAGATTTGTACTCACTGTTATCTTGTAATATTGACAAAACCAAGCATGCTTGTGATTTATTGATAGTTATTTTAATAAGTCTCCAAATTAAATATTGAACTTCGTTTTTCATTCCTCAGAATGCTGCATAATGATTTTTTTTATTGTTGCATCACCACCACTTCCTTCTGATTTCTTATGTAATTTATTTGGTTTATTATATTATTTTTAAAGTTAATATCTCTTTTCATTACTTTTTATGGCATTCTTTTCACTATGCATGACAAATTTTCTTTCAGGTGCTTTGAAATTGTGCAAATTAAAAGTATATAGCATTGTTTTAAAATATAATTAGAAATATTTGTACAGCTTAGAATAAATTTATAAGTATATAAACTATAAACTTCTTTTAATAACAAATTATTTAAAATTGTTGAGTCTCAGATAAGATAAATGTTTAACTTTTTAAAATAATTTGACAAACACCCAATGAATATTTTTAGCTTGTTTCAATTTCCTGCTCAAATGTACTTACATATTTAATTAATTTTTATATTAAAGCATGATTGTATTGATTATTAAAAATGCTTTCATATAAGTATGTTATAATTTGAAATTTAAATTACAATGCTCATGATAAATTTATTATACTTTTTAACTTTTAATAATAAATATATTTTATCGTTAAATGTTAGTTGATGGAATTTCAATTACTTGCAAAGTTGCTGAAAATCATTGTAAGTGATATTATTTTTCAGTTATTACAATAATTTGTTTTTTAAATAGTGTCAGAAACCTGTTATTGCAGCAATCCATGGGAAATGCAGTGGTGGAGGAGTTGATCTTATTTGTGCTTGTGATATTCGGTACTGCTCCCAGGAAGCCTTTTTCGAGATTGAAGTAAAATACTTTAAAAATTTCATAAAAGTAAAATGTTTTTAAATGGTTTAACCCTTTCAGGTGCACTATCCTTTAAAGTTGAAATATTAACAAAAAAATTGTTGAGTGTCTATTTAGGCCTTAAAGAGTATACCGTGAAAATTTTGTAAAGATTGCAGTAACCACTTCAATTTTGAAGGTGTTCCATCACATGGAATACTGTGTCACAAGGGTCGTAAAAATGAGGATTGCAGTAAAACACATATGAGTGTATATGTTTTTGCATATGAATGAAAAAACACTGCATTACACCTGTATATCAGATTTAGCATGGTCCAGAGTGCACCACTAGGAAGCCTGCTACTCTACACCAAAATAAAAAAAGAAAAAAAAAGCTTTCTGAACAATCTTTTTAGTTATCCAGCAGCTAACGTTTTGAGGCTGCATAGAGGAACCTGGTTGAGATAAATAATTGCCATCATTTTTTCACTGGCATCCGACTCAACGTTGTCAGATTGAGATTGACCAAGTGGTTTAGGAACATATTTCTCTGTATCACTGTCCACATGCTCTGATTCACTAACAGAGGGCAATTTTTGAAGCATTTTTGTTGCTTCAGAAGGACTAAGATCTGTACATGCCATTAATTTGCAGTTAATAAATTTAAAAGATTAACTAGAAATTAAAATTATATTTGCAAAAAAAGTCAACTAAAAATATGTAAAGTGAAAAAATATATATATACAATATTAAAAAATGAATAACAGGGGAAAATTAAATCAAAAGCATAAAAATAATGCTTCTCTAACTAGATATGATTCGAACTAACTGATATAATCCTAGACTCCACTGAAGCTTCCCAATTCAAGAGGCCATAAAGGGTGTAGAAATATTATACGTACAAGTAATTCTTCTTTGTAAATTCCTCAACATCAGTTCATTCCACCCCAAAAGAGAAAAAAAACAGTAAAATATAAGCACATCTGTTACCCTCATCTTTGAGTTTAAGGCTAATTGCACTCTGAATTGCGTAAAGGAAAAGTGTCGTTTCAGCCAGTGTTACAGGGTATGGAACACCTCATTTTATCAAACAATTCTGCATATACTATATGCATAAAAGATTTAAAGTAATGTAGAATAAATATAGTTCAATGTGTACAGGTAACAAAATAAAACAGAAATTTATTTTCAAACAATTATTTTTGTATGAGAAAAAAAGTTCAGAAATATTACTTCAAAATAAAGGGATTTAAATAATCTGCTATAGTTGAAAATTATTGATGATCTTATGCAGTGCTACCATCTATTAACAAAAACGAAAGTTTAAAGAAAATTTTAAGCCAATTTTCTTCCATTTATCGCTAAGTGCTACGACATGGTAACAAATTAAAATATGGTGTTCCATCGCCTGAACTGCAAAAAGTTAATTATTAGAATATATTATATTCAATAAAAATTTGCAAAACTGGAAATATATACTTAAAGTTGATTAATATATTTGAATTTAATAATTGTAATTTGCTTATAAATTTTCTTAAATACTCATATCTAAACCAGAATTATTATGTAAATAGTAATTAATTCTTTTTTCGCCAAACCCAGATCACAATAAGAAAAAAGGATTTTTAAAAAATTTTTCTTGATATATCAGAATTTCAAGAATTTTAGTAAAATAGGTTTTTTGTTTCTGTTATATTCTCTAAATGTTATCTTTTGAAAAATGCAGGCACAATAAACTACCAGTACTGATGAACTGCAATTAATTAATCAACTGTAGCCAATCATGCCTTTAAAACTGAGTAGCATATCAGTAAAATTGTCTGTACATTTTCTTATGCCTACTGCAAACATGTAATATATTGACAGTGAAACTGTCAGAAAGCTCATTATTTCCTTCCCACTGATGTCATCACTATGTTAGAAGGACGTGTAGTAGTATAAAGGATAGTGGGTTTAAAGTAGGTGTGACATGTGATGTAAGTTACTTGTTAGCAGAATGAAGTTATTCCAAATTCTATTATTTATGTTATTCCAAATTCTAGTTTGTGGTTTCAAGAGAAGTGTCTTGATGATATTTTCCTGTTTATAATCCGTAGATTATGTGTTAAAAAAGTTTCATTGTATGCATTATACACCAACACCGATGATCTGATAAAAAAAGCATTTTTTATCTGAAGAGTTTGCTACAAAATTCTGAAAGAAATGCCGCTCATGTTTTATAAAGTAAATAACAGGTGGCTTCACAACTTAGATGATTTATTTCATCTATAATCAATTTTGCCAATTGCACCCAAGAACAAACTTGGCTCCTCAGAAATATATTACAGTTGCTATTGGTTATCGTCATTTTGTCTTGAGCTATTTTATTCTGAAAATTTTCAAATTCATATATTGTCATGTAGAAATGAAAGCTTATAAATTAAATAGCAGATTTTAAATTTAAAAGCTATTGAGAAGCTAAATAAAAATGGTGAGTAATGTGTTAGAGTGCAGTGGGGAAAAACTAAGCATGTGCAGTAATTTTTCCAGTACACCCTTTGAAAATAATCCATTACTTTCTCTTAATTATTGAAAAAATATATTTTTTAAAATATGTATGAGCTCTTTTCAAAATTTATTAAAAACTGAAAATTAATAAGTAATAAGTTTTATTAGAATCTCGAAGTTATTGTTTTTGATAATCAGATCTCAGTTTATTGCATTTTTCAAGGCGGTGGATCAAGTCAGATGTTTTCCATTTTTTTGTACAATAAATTATTTTAATCATACTATGTATTTTTTATTTTATTAGACCTCTTTATCAGCAATATATATTTTTGATCATTCTCTGAAAAAAATTTACACCGATTATGAATGCTTTTCTTTCTTCTTTTACTCAAAAAAAAAAAAAACTTTCTTATAATGAAAATATTGAAAATAAGGTAATGCTATCAATTTTGACCAGTTATTTCTGATTATTTTCAAAAATTACAATAATACAAATATTGCTACATAGTTTACTTGCATTGAAAGTAGAATATATCATTTATTGTTTCAATAAATACTTTAAAAGATATTGAAAAATAAGTTTATTACTTTCAAATAGCTTACAAGTAATTAAAATTAAGATTCTTCAATTAAAGTTTTAGGAATTCAATTCTATCAAACCAGCTAAATACCCCTATTATTTTGAGTAATGTGGTTTTTGTATTAAAAAATATTATAAATCTCATCTAAGAAAATATAAATATTCAAAACATTTTCAGTCAGTAAATTTATATTACTGCTGTCAATATTTATTTCATTTGAAACATCAAAGTTCAGAAATACATGCATTAGGTCACTCAACTGGAGATACTTCTTTTGAAAAAGTGAATGAGAAGTGCTTAGAATTACTAATAAGTGGATTATTCCAATTGTCAATGAATGTTCCAGATATGAATTGGCCCCTAAATCAGCTGATTTTTTTAAAAAAAAGTGAACTGCATTTAAATATTGTAAATGTTAGAAGCTGGAACTGACACATTTTACTTAGTGCTTACTGTCATGGATGTTTCTCATTCTTGGTCAGGGCATAAAATTTCCTTCAAAGTTTTTCAAACATCAATGGTTAGAAAATGTGTTTTGAGCATATAGCTCATTGTTCAAAACCATTTGTTCAAAACAGAAAATTTCTTAATATTCTTACCGAAATGTTTGATGTTTTGCAGAAGTGTACAAAAGATGTTCTTTTTTCTGCTAAATGCAAGTTTTTTTTATATTTATTGCTTTTGAATTAGAATCGTTTCTGTCACTTTATCAAACTGATGAAACAATGTTGCCATTTATTGCAAAAGTTTTTTGTGCATTGTTGAAAAGCTTACTGCAAAAGTTTATAAAGGATTCTTTTCTGTTTTTTTCTTCATTTAAACTTATTAGGATTGATGTAATCGATTAAAAAAAAAGTCATCAAAGAATTGTATAAAAGCAAAACACATAAAAACAGAATGTGAAATTTTTTTAATTGCAAATCATTTTTAGTATCAGTGAGAAAAGTTAAGAGAATCATGTCCTTTGCAATACTCTGTGGTATGAAACATTTGATATTTAGCTCCTCAAACTCTGATATGTAATAAATTAAGCAATTTAAATAAAATGCATAAACCTCTTTTGTATTTGTCTAATATGTCTAAAATCAGTGTATCACCAGGTGATTTTGTTTTAAAAGAATTCCGTAATTTTGTAGAGTTTAAATCATTTGAACCAACTGTGAGATTTCAAGATTGTATCGATAAGAAATTTAATCATATCAAATATAGAATAGATACTTTATATATATATTTTAACTTACTCTCAAATTGACAAATTTATTGTCATTTATGGAAACTAGTTAATTTGTCTTTTCTATTCTCTAATGCTCTAGTATATATTGAATGTGGCTTTTCTGTGAACAAAATTTGATGCTGGATAATCAGTCAGTTGTGGCTAAGAATATCATTAATGACCACATCTGAATCATTAAGAGTTATTATATCATCAAAATAATATAATAATTATCAAAGACCTACTTAATTTGCTGTAGTGCCAAGCAAAAGTATTAACTATATTTAAATGAATTAAAACAGAAAAAAAAAAGCTTATAACAGAAAGAAAAAGAAAAGTACTTCTTTAAGAAACTGGTGATCTGAAAATCAAAAAGCTTTTGGAAAATGATATAAATGAACTTGAAGAATCTACAATACTCTATGCTGAGGAAGCTGAAAGAACTGGTAAATTAATTTTAATTGTCACTGTGGTGCTTCAGAGAAGTAGCAAAAAGGCAAGTATCCAAATTAAAGCTCTTTTAGCTTTGTGAATGCAAATATCTGTGAAACATTGTTTCTAATAAATCTAAAGAATTTAAATATATTGTATAAACTAAAGTATTGCATTTTAAACAATTAATGTATCATACAGGAACATTTATCATTTGTAAATTAATGGGAAAAACATTTAAAAAGAGAAATTATCCAAATTTTTCCATATCTAGAATTTTCCCTACATTTTGTTAGATTTCAAATCACTGATACACACATAATGTGAACAGTAAATTATTTTCTATTGTTAATTTTAAATGTGTATGATCTCAAATGTATCAGAATATATGTTGAAATATAATTGGAGAATTTTATAAAAAGAAATTATGAATTAGTGGAAATCTTTGTGCGAAATATATCCTCAGTTAGAGAAAAGAAAATTAAGTTGAAATTTAAAAGAGTTGAAATATTGTAAATATTAAATGTTAGAAATTATTAAGAATATTCCCTTAAAGAGAAAATCACCAATATTTTTTTATTCTTACAAATATAATTTTTTGCTTGAAAGGATAAATGCAGTTTTTGTTTCCAGGAAGTAATAGTTATAATTGTACATGAAATATTTTGTCTTGCGAGGTTTTAAATGTTTAAAAGAAATTTAAAAAAAAATTTTTATTTATCAATATTATATTTTGGTTTTATTTTATTATATTTGGAAACTATTTTTTCATTATTTCTGGTGTAATTATAAAATAATGAATTTAAATTACTCTGTTCTAGATGAAATTTTTATTTGTCTTTAACTATGAGTAAGATGAAACAAATACAGATTTTAGTTTTTATAAATGAACAGAATCATATTTTCTTTATATTTTTATATGTTTCTTTAATAATAATATTTTGGTTTTAATTGAATTGTCATGATTAATATATTTCTGATATGTGTTTACACATTTTTTATTTAATTTAGCAAGTTGATGTAGGGATGGCAGCTGATTTGGGTACTCTTCAGAGATTGCCTAAAATTGTTGGAAATGATAGCTTGGTTAGAGAATATGCTTATAGTTGTGCAAAGATAGACCCACAAGAAGCAAAAACAGTAAGGAAGTTCTATTTGCTTTATTATTTATTTGTAACATTTGTTAGAATAGAATTCATTTTATTTTAAAATTTTTATCTAATATTTGTATACTTGAAATACTTTCTTTGAATGTTTCTTGTGTGAATCATAAAGATAAATATCTTGTATTTACTCAGCATTTTCATCTAATAATTTCATTTTTTTTAAATTTTCATGTTACATAGCAATTATTTTTCTCATATTATTAAAAAAAATATATGTGGAATAAAGTCATTATTCCATTTTTTTCTCCTTATGAAAGAACTCTCTAAAGAACAATTGGACATATAAGCTATATTATGAAAATATTTCAAACTCTTGATTGTTGTATAAATATACCACTGAATGATCAAACCTTTACTTGTATCTTTACTATTTATTGTTATAAGTATAATACTGCCCACTGATCTATATTTTGGACTCATTCAGAGATATATAATGGTTGTAACCATCTCACGAACAACAGTATTGCTTAATAACTGTATTTAAAGAATATTTTTTGTTCATAGTAAAATGAGTAACTTAAATATATTCTTTGCGCATTTTTTTACAATATTTATTGCAACACTATGCTGAAATGCATGTTTTGAAACAAAATTTTTGCTCATTTTTATTAAACATATACTATATTTTGTAATCCAATATGTTGCCCTTTTGTGTGTTTTTTAATATTGTAAGTTTTGCATTAATAATATTTAACAGACCTAAATTTTGAAATTTAAAATTTAAATTTTGTTACTTTTAATTTTGTTAAATTTAAATCTTTTGCTCAAATTTTTGTACTTTAAAGATACTTCATGATTTAGTTTTTTAGTATTGTTTTCTTTTTGAAATGATTTTAAAATTGTTTGTTAATGTTAATTTTAAAAAATGAAAGTAATTAAAAATTATATCGAAATCTGTACCATTTTCTTTAAATTTAATTTAGTATATTTGATATTTTTATAACTTTTTATTTGAAATAAAATAAGTACAAAAGTAGTAGAAGGATTTTAACTATAACTTGAAACATGCATTATGAAGTTTAAAATTTAAAGTTCTTTTCAGAATCCATGTAACTTTCACAAGAAAACAAAAGCAGTTACATTTAGTAAAAGATTTCCTTTAAAATGATTAAGATGTATTTATAAAAATACAAAATTGTCAGTATAACTGGTTAATTATTAAGAAATGGTAAATCTATTTCTGATATACATAATATTAAAAATGGCAAATTATTATAGTTGAGTGAAAATGTGTCTGAAACTAGAAATCGAATTGAAATATTAAATCTTAGATAGTGTTGAATTCAAAATCATTTTTGCATTTGGATCAAAATAAAATTTTCAGTTTTTCTCAAAACTGATGTCAGCAATAATTCAATATTGATGATCCTGTCCTGTACTTGTAATGAATTTTCTCTGTACTTATTTTATTTATTTTTCAGTGACTTTGATGTTTGCTTCCAAAATGTCTTTTACATACTTCTTTTCTTATCTTATACCTTAAATACTGAGTTATAAATATACGTGGCATAGTAGGCTTTGGTTAATTTGATTATATCAAGCTTGTTTCAAATATATTTGTTTGGAAGAAAATTTGTTTATTTAGATGAAATGCAAGAGGAGCTATAATATCACATTATATATCATGTATTAACTTAAGCTTAAAAGTAAGAAATTTAAAACTGAACTTTTATTTCTTATGTGCTTAATTATTTAACAAATAAATTATTGACACAGCCTTTGCTAGTTGTACATTTTGGGTTTTCTTCTATAAAAATATATTGTGAGGACAATAGTGAGTCGATATTTTACAACATAAAATATACAAAAAAATTTAACATCGGACAAATTAAATGGAAAATATGGACACTCTGCAAAACTGTACTTGATAGTTTGACTGCATTTATTACTAATAATTAATGTTATTTTCAATTACTTTTTATAACTACTGTTGTTGTTGCTCAGGAAGGACAATCCAAGTGGTTTTATTCTTGTGTTTAATCTTTGAGTGAGTCTCCTGAAATGTGTGGGGTGCGAACAGCACACTGTCCTCAGCCACACCAGCTTTGGCCAAAATGTCCGCAATCTCATTCCCCTCGAGATCCATGTAGGAAGGAATCCACTGTAGGTGAATATGTTACGATATGGACAGCCATTTTAACATTTGAAGTATTAAAACCCCAGTACTGTTTCTCACTTGTTGCCATCTTGCCAAATGCTATATTGCACTTTTACTATCAGATAAAATCTAGATCTCAGCTCCATGAGGAAATGAATTCAGGGAATCCAGTGCTTTCTCTATGGCAATAAGCTCACTACAGAACATCAAGCAATAATGAAAATTTCTCTTTTTCAGCCTTAAGACACTATATTGCTGTTTTATGTAAATTCCGCTGCCAGTAAGATTGAATTTGTCTTTACTGCCATCCGTATAAACCTGTATGGCATCCCTCTGTATTTCTGCAATTCTCTCAAGGGCCACCTGCCTCAGATAGTCGGGAATATCAGATCGTTTATTTACATGAATCGGCAAATCCGAATGGAAAATGACACCATCTAGATTGTCCGATGGGTCAAGACATTTTTTCAGGTGATTTGGTTCCACGACATCTTTAGCTATATTGAGATTGGCTGTTTGGTTGAAGGGGCTATTTCTCTTGAGTCTCTTAGTTTAATGCCAACCCCTAAGATAGGTTGAGGTGCGATTATGAGAGCACTGAGTTGATTGTAATATTTGGTTAGTTATGCTCGTCTCCTAAGTCTAAGCGGCTGAAGACTTGCCTCAAGCAGTACTATATCTCTAGGACAGGAATTTCTTAAACCGGTGATCTGAGCTGTGCTGAGCTGGACCTTTAGTATCGGAGGCACAGCAATAAATTGAAGTGCCATATTCCAGAACTGCCTAATTAAAGAGACATAGGTGTTTCGCAATGTACCAGTATCTGAGCCTCAGTTTCAACCAGAGATTTACCTCAAGATGTTAATCCGTTTTCTTGCCCTTAATATGAGGGGATCAATATGATTTTTGCCTGAAATTGCTGGGTCCAACAAAAATCCCAAGTACTTAGGGTGTTTATCCGCTGTCAGTGCAGGATCATTCATAACGATGTTGAATTGGAAATTATACAGCTTTCTATTGGTGGTAAAAAAGCCTACCGTTGACTTAGTATGGTTAAAACACAGTTTATGGCTCTCTGCAAAATCCCGAATTTCTTTAAGGACTTGATTAGTGTCTCTCTCTAATCTCCTCAAATCAGTATCAGACTGCCAAAGGAAAATATCATCCACAAAGGCGCCAATTTCACAATGTAACTTGGCGATTTTCTCAATACCTAATTGATTAAGTGAGAACAGAGTTGGACTTAGGACTGAGCCCTGAGGAACCACCCTAAAAGATCCTGAAACTCTCAGAAAAAGAATTAAACTTTACTCTGATAGCTAAACATCAGTGTATTAAACTGTTAGGGATGGCAGTCTGTGGAAGATAGTTCTCCCTCAGGACAGGAGTTGTTACAAGCGGACTGTGCTAACAGGCTGGGACATTTTCTTCCACTTAGCCTAATATGCTATTTAAGAATGTATACATTGCATAATAATGGATAAAATATACACTTTACATAAAAATGAAACCATTTTTAAATATGTGATTAAAGATATGATTTCAGTTATAAAATTTTTTAATTCAAATGATATTCAATTATAAAAATATAAGTATATTGCATTTTACTATAGCTAAAAATACCCAAATAAATGTAGAAGTAATACCCAGGCTAGAATATTTCTCATAAAGTCCTATCTTAAATTAGAATTGAAACTGTAAACATCCACTTCAAGAGTTGTTAAAATGATCTTTACCTCATATTTTCCAGAGCCTGTGTTTATGTTTACATTTACGAAAATCCAATAAATCACAGATACTTGATTGTGTCACTTGTCACACCCATTTTTTGTTTCAAATTGAGAAATATTAATGTCTAAGAGCAATCTTTACAATGGAATATGAATAAGTAATGCCAACTCGTAATAAATATTTCGTTCAAAAAAGCATGATGTAAATGTGATGGAATCATCCTGCTGTGTAGGGCTCACTATAATGTAAAGATGTGGTGTTAGGCTCAGAAGGGAATCTAGAGCTCATACATGTTTGCAGCATTTGTCCCAAATGGATTATTAGTTGGAAATCATTGCACAATGTTAAGAGAGTTGTTCTAAAAACATGAATATACAGTATTTCCAATGTAGGTTTGAATTATTTGTTCTATGTATATAATGTACTTATAAAACTTACTTATAAAACTATTTTGTTGTTAAGATATGTAAATAAGAGATTCTTTTGCATGTGGAGATCTAAAAATTTAAGAAGCTTAAAAAATACATGGAAATGTATTACATTCCAGCCTTTCCTTTTGCCCAAATATCTTTTTACATAAGTGTAATATGTTAAATATTTATAATCTTTTCATTAAAATCTATATAAGTGTTGATTCATAATTCACTTCCTTTTACAATAGCAAGTTTCTCACTCACTGAAATAAAGTAGTTAATAAATTTTAAAACTGTTTTGGATCACCTGAATTTTTTTTGTTTTATTATAAGTATGTCACTTCTATTAAAAATCAATAACAAACTCCACAATGTTATTTTAACAAAATGTTTACTTAATCAAAATCAATTTAAAAGCACTGATAAAATCCAAATTGTTGAATATTACAATTGTTCATAATCTAAAAAAATAATTAAGTAGAGTATGCTGTTTATATACTAGTTTGTATCTATGGAAAGTTTGCCTTTTGGAGAAGCTTTCAACTGTTTTACTTTTACTATATGTTCATGTTTTTGCTCTTAGCACACCAGAAAATTGAATAATTTTTATTACACTGTTAAATATGGATTTTATTAAAAAATAAACTTAAGATAAAAAAAAAATTAATGATACTATGACTAGTAAGATTTGGTGTTGATAAAATATGCCTTTTTATGCTTATGTATTTTCTTAGAGGCTTATAAATTAAAAAAATTTTTTCCGGTTTTGTTAAAAATTTATTTGCATATATACTTAAATTTGTGTTGTAACTTATGTTCTTCGCAGTAAGAAATTTTGTGGAAGATGTCTTTTCGTTTTATTTTAAAATGTATTGAGCTGCTTGACATAAGCTAATGGTTGAAAAACCAAGGTCGGGGGTAGGATAAAAAAATAAAAAAATAACTTATATTTCTTATATTTATTTATTTTCTGAACTTCAACTTTTCTGTTTGGTCTGTTTGGTAAATTTGTGTTGTAACTTATGTTCTTCGCAGTAAGAAATTTTGTGGAAGATGTCTTTTCGTTTTATTCTAAAATGTATTGAGCTGCTTGACATAAGCTAATGATTTTATTTATTTTCTGAACTTCAACTTTTCTGTTTGGTAATATTAAGTTTTGTTATCCTAAATTAAAAAACGAACGTAGTTAAGATCCTTCTAAGCATTTAAGTTTGCAAAATTAAATATTCAAATGGAAGTACCTTTGTTCTTCTTTTAATTTTGTATTGTGGTGTTAGTTTAGTGTTGTGTGAAAAAAGTATTTCTGAATAGCAAACGTCTTTTTTCTCGAATTGTAACATATGGCGTCCATGACAGGACAAGAATCGAAAGTAGGAGTACATTTTGTATTTGAATTCTGTACGAACAAAGAACGATTTGAGTTTCAGATGTAAATATTTCTGTTTCTTAAGTTTAAGTACTTTCTGATGGTTGCTTTGAAATTGCAATGTAAGACTTAGCATATGACATTTACGAACACTGCTAAGATTATTAATGAAAACATTTTGAAAATGAAAGTTGATGTTTCCAAGGTCCGTGGATTAAGCTCATTGTTGTCTGATATATTTAAGAGCGTTTAGAAGAAACTTAAAATGCAATTTCTGAGTTATTACCTGGCAAGGCAACAAAATTAAAGCGAAACAATACAATAAGGATTTCGGCAAGGCTGAAAGTTACAGAGGACAATACTTTTCTCTCAATTAAAGGTTGAAAATTCTGATGATAGAAGAATCCAGTCATTATGCTATCGTTAGTACCAATTACCAAAATTAGAAATTTAGTGGAGATATGAAACCTTTATTGGGATTCTGGAGCCAGTTTTCAAGAATTTATGAGGATGAAGAAATGCTTGCTAAGAATAAGTTTGAATACTTATTTCTGGAAATTACTCTGGGATTCAGAGCTGCCAGTTTTATTGAAAGTTTTCCATTTATAACTCAAAATTACCTCATAGCGATTGAGTTATTAAAGGAAAGATTTGGTAGAGAAGACTTGTATATTAGTAAAAATGTATGTTCATGACTTACGCAAAATGATGGTGAAAATGCTATATAAGTGGTAGAAAATGCAGAGAATTGACTGATTTTATATGAAAAGCTTTAGATACATTAGGAAGATCTAAAGAAAAATTTGCTAACTTTTTATTTCCTCTGATCGAATCTTGTCGTCCATAAGATATTTTGAGAACTTAGGAAAGATACAAGGTATCAATTATTTCAAACAACAATCATGAATTTGCTGAAAGCAGTCAAAGATCCTCGAAAACTCATGAAGTTTTTAAAGTAGAAAATTAATGATTAGGAAATGATAAATTTAGCTGAATCAAGTTTCGATGTTCAAGTTAAAATGAAAAAGTAAATGATGCTTTTAAGAATTCAGCCTCAATTTTATCTATGCATGAAAGAGTTAAGATCTAGATTTGGGTGATATTTTATGAAAATTATCACCCAAATCAAGATCGTGGCAAAACTACTAAGGTGTCACAAGAACAAAAAAAAAAAAAAAAAAAAAACTGTCATAAGAAAAAGAATTTGCTTGGTTTGTTTAAAGGGTGGACATATGACTGAAAAATTTACAGAAATGTGTGTTGTTATTTGCACAAAAATGCATTTTGTAATACTTTTCCTGAATTGCCCAAAACAAATCGATCAAATGATGCTTAAATTCCTACATGTCCTTAAGAAGAGGTAAATGTTGCAGACTATTTTTGTAGCTTTCTTCTCAAATTGTCATTTATTTAAAGATGTGTATGGTAGTTTCAGAACAAAGAAAGAATCCAATATGTTCGTGCCCTACAAGATGAAGTTTTCACTAATCCTATATAGGAAAGAATTTAACAGAACTTCACCTTCAAAAAAGGTTTTGTCTATACGATTTTTCAGAGGAGAACAAACTCCGAAGTACACTATTGGCCATTAAAATTGCTACAGCAAGAAGGCGACATGCTACAGACGTGAAATTTATACGAAAGGAAGAAGGTGCTGTGATATGCAAATGATTAGCTTTTCAGCGCATTCAGACAAAACAGGCGCCAGTAGCGACACCTACATTGTGTTTAAATGAGGAAATTCTTCAGCCGTTTCCTCATACACAAATTGCATTTGAACGTTGTTGCCTGATGAAAAGTTGTTGTGATGCCTCGTGATAGAAGGAGAAATGCGTACCAGCACGTTTCTGACTTTGATAAAGCTCGAATTGTAGCGTACCGTGATTGCGGTTTATCTTATCGCAGTATTGCTGCTCGCGTCAGTCGAGATCGAATGACTGTTCGCAGAATATGGAATCGATAGGTTCAGGACGGTAATACGGAACGCCATGCGGGATCTCAACAGCCACCTATCTCTAGCAGGCGAGAAGACAGGCATATTATCCGCATAGCTGTAATGGATCGTGCAACCACGTCACGAGCCGTAAGTCAAGAAATGGGATTGTTTGGAAGACAACAAGTGTCTGCACGAACAGTTCGACGACGTTTGCAGCCATATGGACTCTCAGCTCGGAGACCATGACTGCGGCTTCCCTTGACGGTGCGTCATAGACAAGAGCGCCTTGAATGGTGTGATCAACGACGAACCTGGGCGCACGAATGGCGAGACGTCATCTTTTCAGATGAATCCGGGTTCTGTGTACAGCATCATGATGGTCGCATCCGTGTTTGGCGGCATCGTGGTGAACGCACACTGGCAGCGTGCATTTGTCATCGTCATACTGGCCCATCACATGGCGTGATGGTATGGGGTGCCATTGAATACACGTCTCGGTCACCTCTTGTTCGCATTGACGGTGCTTTGAACAGTGCACGTTACATTTCTGGTGTGTTACGATTCGTGGCTCTACCCTTTATTCGAGCCCTGCGAAACCCTACGTTTCAGCAGGATAATGCCAGACCGCATGTTGCCGGTATTGTACGGACCTTCCTTGATACGGAACATGTTCGGCTGTTGCCCTGGCCAGCACGTTCCCCAGATGTTTCACCAATAGAAAACGTCTGGTCAATGGTTGCCGAGCGACTGGCTCGTTACCAAACGCCAGTCACTATGGTTGATGAACTGTGGCATCATGTTGAAGCTCCATGGGCATCTGTACCTGTACATGCAATCCAATCTCTATTTGACTCAATGCCCAGGCGTATAACTGCTGTTAATACTGCCAGAGGTGGTTGTTCTGGGTACTGATTTCTCAGGATCTATCCAGCCAAATTTTTTGAAAATTTAATCACTTGTTATTTCTAGTATAATATATTTGTCCAATAAATATCATTTTTTTTTCTGCATTTCTTCCTGATGTAGCAATTTTAATGGCCAGTAGTGTAATACATGCTCTCTATTGTGTTGAAATAGAAAGTATTAATGGGAAGGCTTCATGCTGAGTGTATCAATATTAGATCAACCTAAAATCTGTATAACACTTTCTAGAGTAAAAAGACAAACTTTTATTGGTAGAACTTGAAAGGTGTAGCATTTTCTTAACATACTGGTGAAAAGGCTTCTCATATTAATATGTTATTAGAAGATGATGCCCTTGGAAAAATTCTGACCAGAAGAGTAGAAGTTCTTAGGTCTGGAATATATCAGCCATTGAAACAATTTTGGGTTGGAGAATTCTAAGATTTGCTAAGAAAGCTTCTGCAGTGGTCATGGACTCTGTTTGCAGAACCTCCAAATTCCAAAGATGTGGGAATTAGATGTCTTAGAAATCGTTGATCTCATAGAGAAGAATACAAAAATTTTCGAAGAAGAGACCTTGGCACATTTTAAAGCAACTGTCCAAGGATATGAAACTAGGTACAAAGTAGCCTTTCCTTGGTTGGCAGGTCATCCACCATTGTTCGATAAATTTGATGTTACTAAATCAATACTTTGCACAGTGACCAAATGTCTTGTGAAAAAAAAACTTTATGAAACTTGTGATGATGCCATCAAAAAGTGGAAAAAGGACGACATTATAGAACTTGTACCAAAAAATTAAATTAAGTCATCTTCCACATAGACCAGTTATTAAATTGACAAGCAATATGACTAAAATCCGCCCAGTCTCGGATGCATCCTTTAAGGTGACTGGATATTCCTCACTGAATGAGTGTCTAAGTGTTGATTCAAGTCTTTCTAAACAGATTTTTCCATTCTTATTGATATTTCCTAAGGCCATCAGTGTGATTGTGGTCATAAAGCAAGCATTCTTGCAACTTAACATAAAATCTAAAGACTGTGATTAGCTGGTGTTTCTTTGGGGGAAAAACAATCAATCAATATTATCAATCAGAATTGGAATTTTTCAGACACAGATGTATAGTATTTGGACTGACCCTTCTGAATTGTACAATAACACACTATCTTTGTTTAGAAGAGTTTCATTGTGACTCTTTTAAAGACACAGTTGAGAAGCTAAAAGGAGGCTTTTATATAGACGACTTGACTCTCAGTGTTGAAAGTGAAAAAGAGTTAGAGATATTCAAGAAGCAAGCTTTAGAGATCATGAATGCTGTATCTTTTCAATTGAAGTGTTGGACTCATAGTGAAATTCAAGTCCTCGATCAAAATGTTCTTGGACCAAAAGTGGACACTAAGACTGAGCTATGTTGCGTAAGTGCCAAAATAGATGTAAAAGATGACGAGACTATTATGAAGAGAAAATTACTTTCGGTCGTCAACTGTATATATGATTTTCTTAGCTTTACTTCACCTGCAACATTATTTCCTAAGACATGTCTACTAGAAACATGGATCAGTAAGGTAAGATAGGATAAAGAATTACCTCCTGACATTCAACGACGATAATAAACATAGGCTAAACATATCGATTTTCTTGTAGAATACAGAATTCCTAGAAGAATATTCTATGAGTCTCCTGATAAAGCTAGTTTGCATGTTTTCATTAATGCATCTTCTCCTGGATATGCCTGTTGTGCCTTCATAAAAAATGAAAATGATGACGGTATAAAGGTTTCATTAGTAGCAGCAAAAGCTCGAGTAACACCTGTTCAAATACCTACCATCCCAACACTAGAACTGTTAAAAGTTGTTGTTGCCAGAATGACTGCAGGTATACTAGAAGATCTACATTGCCTTTGAAGACAACTTTATGAACTGATTGCATGGTAGTGCTAGGGTGGATAAACAAAAAGGAACTGTAGAACATATTTGTAGGAAATACAGTTAAGGAAATAAGACAACTCATCTATGTCACTGACTGGTGACATGTACCTGGAGAAATTAACCCAGCTGCTCTGCCTTCTTAATCTTGCAATTGGTCTAATATCCTGCAAAGTCAATGGTGGGAAGATTAAGACTGGTTATGTCATCCACTTGAACTTTGTCTGAGGAAGCTTTGCTGGTACGACACAAGACTGTTTTAACAAATCTGAGTGTAGATACAAAAATATTTAGAGATAGGCTATTATATTTCTTTAGTTATCCTAAGATTTTCTGTATGATTGCTTGCATTTTATTTTTTTCCAATAATTCTAAACGGTATTCTCTGCAAATCATATCAGAATTAACAAGTGAAGAAATAAAAAAGCTGAACTTGCTATCGTAAAAGTTGTTCAAAGAAAACTCATGCCCAAGTTAAAAGAAAATCATGCCAAATCAATATGATTTTCTGAAGAATCTGGAATCATAAAAGTTGAAACTAAATTGAACTATGGGGAAGATCCAGATGCTTTTCAAAGACCAACAGTACTTCCTGAATATCCAATTGTGAGGCTTTACATAGAGAATGTCCATAAAAACATGATGCACTGTGGTGTTCCAATGACTCTGAATGTCACTCAAAAATATTACTGGAGTCCTCGAGGCGACAGATGTTCATGAGGTTATAATCAAATGTGTTGTTGGCAAGAAGTACTCAAGTAAACCAATAGAGCCTGGGTGGGGAAATTTCAGCATGCCACTTGTATATTAAAATAAGTATTATCATACTATGTTCAGTAGATTTCATCAATAATTACTTTGAAGTGATCAAAAATATAAAATGTGATGGATGTATAAAAAAATCAAGCAAACAATTTAATTCTCATTTTTTTTATTGATTTTTTTAACCATGAGCGACTTTTATACTAGGCTGAAATTGAATACTTGTTCTAATTGGTTAAATTAAATCGTAACTAATATTAAATGTTTTCTTATTTTTGTACTGAATCCAAACAAAGTTTTAGTTAAAAATGTTTTTAATGAGTTAACTTGTTACTTTTAAGAAAAAATTTGATGCACTTAATTTTCTTTTAGATAGGACTAGTTGGAAAAATTTTTCCTACAAAGGAGTCTATGATGAGTGCGGCTTTGAACTTAGCTAAAGTAATTGCCTCAAAAAGTCCTGTAGCAATTCAAGGTACAAAAGTGGCGTTAAATTTTTCAAGAGATCACAGTGTTCAAGATGGTTTACAGTTTATGGTAAGATTTTGCATTATGAAAAATATTTATATTGATGCATTTGATTACAGAATAACATTATTATATATAAATATTCTTTGAAACATACCTACATAATCATTAGCTGGTATTAAAAATAAAATGCTCTATATAGAAGAAAAGCTTCTTTTTATTTAATTTTGTTATAAATTTAATGTGCCAAAAGTCTTTGTGTATTCAATAGTACTAATTTAAATATTTTGAAACTAATCTTAGCTAGTAATTAAAATATTCGATATGTATAAGATAATAATTTGTTGAACCATATTAGAATTATGCCCCTTTTCATCATCATATAAAATAAATAATTTATTTTTGCGAGTGTTAAAACATTTTTTATTGAAATTCTATACTCGTAAGTATTGTGTAAAGTAATTCTAAAAATTTAAACTGTCTCATGTATGATGGAAAATTACATACTTTTAAGGAAAATGCACTGAACATCAGTGAACATTTGTATTTTAACAGTGTCTATCATTTATTTTTAAAATAAAAATATAAGTTAACTGAAAATAGAAGAAATATTTTTCTGCAGTTTAATGTGAACTATATTTATATATGGAATTATATTAGTTCAAACATAATAATTCATTGTAAATAGGCTGAATCTTAGCAACTTATAGGCAGTGTATTTAAGTATAGACAAATAATTATTATGACTTATTCGCTTTTATTATTAAGCCATATTTAATTACTTGCTGATGATACACGAGTCATCTGAATATATGAAAGATGGTTCATTGGATTAATGTTTAACTACTCGTTTTTATAATTTGTATTACAGTGAAAATATTTTCAAAATTAAGAATTGGTTTTTATTTGTATAGTCTCAATCTGTATGCTTACATAAATATTCAGCCATGTTATTTTTGAAAATGGAAAATATTTAGCATTCAGTTTTGTGTTACAACAGAATGATATTGCAAAACTGAATACTGCATATAAATAAAATCTCAAATTTCTGCTATTAATGGATAGAATATTTAAACATTGAGAAAAGACTTTCCTACTGCTTAAAAATTTTATATTTTTATCTTAGACTTGAACATCTGTTGCTTTGTTTTTTATTCATGATCTAGCTACTGGCTAGATCAAATCCATAAGCTTATACACCTTCAAAAAATCATAAAATAGAACAGGACTATTGAAATGGTTAATGCTACCTAAACCTGCACATGTCATTACATGATTTGGAAGAGTCATGCACAAAGTTGCATTTGGTGCACCTCAAATAGGTTTCTTGTCTCTAATCAAAAAGACACTTCATGCATCTACTTGCAAGCCTGTTAATGGTAGGCTAAATAAATACCAGGATTAATGGTAAGAACACCTCCTAATGTCTGCCTATTACAATAGGGATGATTGGAAGTTTTCTGTGGCTTTTGAAGAATAAAATTAAATATTGTTTAATAATTTAAATGATCCCTTTTTATTGGAATTATTCCCTAAATCGATACCATGCTTTGGAATATTTTTATTGAAGGAAAATATCTTTAGTGCATTAAAATGGTTATTTCAAAATTCTATTATTTAATAGGGAAGGGAAGAAGGATAATGTATCATTTTGTCTTTTGAAATCATAAGATAAAACAGTTTGATATTTTTAAATAATCTAACAAGGTATTTATTCATTTTAGTAGTTAAAAAGTCAGTTTAGTAATTAAAAATTGTAAAGTAAATTATTTTCGAAAAAAGAGATAAAATTTAGGTGTTAATTATTTGATAAGGATATTTGTGTAGTATTTTAATTTATTATGTTAAATATAGATATTATTTTAAATCTTAATAGAAAGTCACCTATAAATGTAGACCTATAATGTTATAAAATTCACAAACAGTAAAGTAGCTCAAAATTAGAACATCATCCTACAAGAAGAAATTCTTTTGTACCTGGAATTTTATATTTGATTTTGGCTATGTTTGGGGTACTGAATCTGTTTATGAGATTAATTTTTCTCTTTCAGCTGAAACCTTTTTTAGAAAAATTGTGATTTTTTTAAACTATGGTTTTTGCTTTGTAAAAACAAAATAAAATGCTCCAATTTAGTACGGAAGAAGTTAAAGCAGAAATAATTGACTTCTCCCAAATAAAACTATGAAGAATCCTACCTATGTGAATCCAGAGAATGAGGCTGAGCAAATGTTTTGAAATATAAAGATTGCTATTGGCAGAAATTTTCTTGCAAACACAAAGCTAAAAACCAGGATGAGAAATTGATAAATGAGATGCTTTACAGTTTCAAATTTCGTAAGTGTAACATGAGAATTTAAGTGTACTATTTACATAGATCTTATAGATCATTTTGTAGAAAATTTCAGAAACTTTAGTTAAGAGCAAGATTAAAGATTTCACCAAAGAGTGGATATTAACTATGATGGTAAAATACCAAGGAATATGGGATATGCATATGACAAATTGCTGCTGTGGAGTTTAAAAAAAGAGATAGTCCCAAGATACATTTTAAGAATGTTACAGAAAAAACGTTTGCGAAACAATTTAATGATTTATTAGTGTCATCCATGACTTTTCCACTATTTTATATAGCATAATGTTTACATGATAAAAAATAAATTTTTATACTTTGATTTGTGATTTATAAAATTAGCTTGAAGTAATATAACATATTTTCCTTAAAATTTTATATGGTTAACTCCCTATTATAAGTAGAATTGAGTATTGCAGTTATTGGGTATATTCCACAAAATTATGCAGAAAGATAGAAAATCATGTGTATATCATATAAAGATAGAAAATCATATGTAAATATCTATTTATTTAATTTAAACACACATTAGTTTATTATCGCATGTGCTCTGTAGGTCTTTGGCACATTAGGAATTGAAACCCACCCTTCTGGTCACTAGGCTGGTACCCTAACCACTAAGCTACCCCATGGCTCCTAAAATATTTTTTATACTTGAAAAATAAGTTTCCTTAATGTAACTGCTCAATAGATCATTTATTTATTATTTATATTAAACTAAGCTCTTAGTATTCAAAATATTAAATAACTATTTCACAATACCAGAAATAAAACACAATTTTATTAATAATTTGTGTGAATTACTAAATGCAATATTTATATAATGAGCTCTCATATATCAAATAATTTTAATAACTTTAATTTATAACTTTTTTACTATTGTTACATTTGTAACAATGAGGTCTTGAATTCAGAGAAAATTTGATTATGCCACTAACTTAAACAATTACGCAACAGGAGCGATATCACATGATATTCGGCCCAGAATTAGAAAGCATGTATGAGACCTATATCCGCAGGTGACATTCCTAATTTGCTGGCAGTTATATGCATTAGGGCCAATTCTTGTTTCCAATAACATTAATGTACAAAGCTTTGATGTCATTTGCCGATATGGAACCGTTATCATTACGAAATCAGCTTATCAATGCCAACTCATACCCAACACTGCTGATAGGCTTGTGTTTGCTGGGTTGTTAATTGTGTAATCATGGGTATGTGTACTAGTATAAGTAGTAACAAAGAATTAATGACTTATAGTTTTCCCTACAATTTGTTTCATAGATGTTTTTGTTGACTAGCTTGTGTATTGGTATACTTGATTAATAATCATTAACCATACACATTTACTGACTAAATTTATTTTTTCTTTTTCAGACATATTGGAATATGACTATGTTACAAAGTGAAGATGTTTTGAAAGCTGCTGAAGCAACAATCAATAAATCTGATAAACCTCCAAAATATTCAAAGTTGTAATAAGCAAACTTTACTTTGGCTACTTTTTAACTGTTTTTGTATTAAAAAAGCCTTACATATGCTTAAATATAAAAATGTATGCAAATTGATTGTAAAATTTATTGCTTTTAACTTTTCTGCTCTACTTGCTTTCAGAGTATCTCTGTTAAAGAAAAAATACTAAAATTACATGATTAAGAGTTTCTTATATTTATAAAATTATATTTATTTTAAAACTCTGATTCATGTTAATTATTAACTCTGAAGGAATACTTTTGTAAAAATTTGCTGTGAAATGTCAAAAATTGTCTAAGTAAATTCAAAATATTGGTAAGAAATTAACATGTTTAGGTGGTTTGTAACAGTTTTGCTCAATCAATAGTTTAAAAAATGCTTACTTCATTAAAATAAGTTTACCAAATGCCATAGTATATTTCATTGAAGAAATATCGAACAAGTTCTAAAGATATGTTTGCAAAATTTGTCAATAAAGGTGAATTTTACAGAATGTTAATCCCACTCACACTTTAGTTATAAATATTTTTAGTTGATTTTTGTGGGCATTTTTATGGGATTTTTTTTTTTTTTTTTTTTGATAATTTTAAAGTAGAGTAATTTGCTAATTTTTCTGAAATGTAAATTACACACCTGGAAAAAATTCCTTTTTGTTTACTCAATTTGTTTTCAGAAAACTATTATTCATTGTTAAAAATCTGATTTTAAGAGATACCTTATCAGGGCATCTCTTAAAATCAGAAAGTTTCTGCTTAGACTGAAATAAAACAAAAGTTTGGGTTATATGCTTAGTTTTAAATTCAAACATTGGAACCAAGAAATAAAGATTTATTTTATTAATATACTTGTACTGAGAGTATTTATTTTTATGAAGTATTTTCATAATTTTTCAAGTAATTTAAATTTAGCTAAAGGATTTTATTATTTTTTTACTATTTGTTTTATTCTTTTAATTGTGTTCATTGTGCATTTTACTGGTTTTTGTACCACTTTTGGGATATTCATGATGTAATTTTCTGAAATAAACTACAAATACTTTTTTTGAAATTATTTAAAAATTAGTTAATTGTGCTTAATAAACAACTTAAAGGGGTTTCTAATTTCTTAAAACAAAATGTGTAAAATAATTAAATTACTGTTTAACCTCAAAATTTAAAAAAAAAAAACAAAAAAAAAAAATATTTTGAAAACATTCCTTTTCAGAAATATTTTACATGTAAAAATATTCCCCCCTTTGTAAAATTTTAATTAATGCATAATTTAAAATTACATAAATTTTTAAAAATTACATAAACAAAACTCTGCAATATTTTTTTATAAATTAATTGTGTTGCATTAAGAAAAAATTTTTGGAAACCAAAATAGCTGAAAAAATGGAACCTATTCAATTACTCAAGAATATTTGTAAATATTTACAAGCTCATCTATACTTACATAGTTGAATTTTTTTTTTTTTTTTTTTTGAAAATTTCTTTGACATTCTGAATAATGTAAATCTTCTTTTTGGCAAAACATAATCAAAGTTAATTTTATTAAATATGCTTAAATTTGTATTTTAAAAATAAACATTCTGTTCAAGAAAATTTATTTGTAAATTCAAAAAAGCTCATTTATATGTTTATATTAGTTTTTCTATTATTTTTAGTAGTTAAAATAACTTTTCCATTGTTACAGCAAATTATAGAAATATTAATGTCCCTTTAAAGTTCTAAAGAGATTAGAATCACTTATTTAAAGTATTTTAGACAAGAAAGATGATCCTGTAATATTATTTGATACAAATATTGGCACAATACTTGTATCCAGCTTTGTCAATGGGCTTCAGCAATCTGTGTTTATGCTACAGTTTCAATGGAAGCCAAGTGATGTTTGCTTTTCTGGCTGTAATTCATGCTAATGTAGTATATTAAGTATTCATTATAATCGATAATTTTGTCATTTTAATGAAAAGTTGTAACTGCAACTTCTTTGAGCAAAGTTGTTGTTTTTTGAAGAATGATCTCTGCATACTTCTGAGTAACAAATAATTGATAGCATAACATATTTTGAAGAATTTCATGTATTTCAGTGTAATTTATAATATCTGCTCTTTAGCCTTCCAAATACTTCGATTATGTTCTTGATTCTTGGCAAGAGTTTCCATGTTTTGGCATTCACCACTGTATATATTTCTCATTATTCTCTCCACTGTAAAAAAAAAAAAAAGCTTCATTTTTGAGAGAAGAATTGTGAAAGAACTTGAACCACAGCACACACAGTTATTGCATTAAGGTTGTTTATCTATAAATAATTGAATTTTATGTTTTGTTAAATTTAGGATATTTTAGAGGGTCTACTACCAAGAATAGTGTTCAGTACTTTGAATTAAATTGGTATGATTTATATTAACGAATCGTTTGAGCTTATTTTCTTTGATAATTTCGGCGATTATTTTTTTAGAGAAATTGCTGTGGAAATGTATTCAGAGTCATGTTTTGGAATAGATTTCTCAGACCTCCCTTTCTATAAAAATTTAAATGTAATGTGCAAAGATATTCTTCTTCCTTGAAGATATTCAGAGAAAGATGGGATTTTTTTCTGTGCCATTTCAAAATTTATAATCTGGACTGGAATAAATTTTTATAATGGAAATATCTTGAACATTAAACGTATGTGAAGTATTGCTTGGACTAAACACAGAGAAACTCAAAGCTTTCTAAAGTGTTAGACTTCAGAAATATTCTTTCAATTTTCAGCATTGTGTTTGGAATAAAATTTCTGCTTTTAATGTATATTTTTTTTTCTCTTCCCGGGCATTCATTGTAATCTGCCCTATGTGAGATTGTACAGTTTGAGCAACTCATCTGATTTAGACATTTCTCCGTGTTTTTTTTTTTTTTTTTTTTTTTTATCTCCACGGTGCATACATAATATTTCGTATGGACATTTATTAGAGTTACGAGTGAGTTTGAAACACTTACCACATTGGCGAGATCTATCTATAAATAGCTCCGCTCTATGGTTGGTAAAGAATAGTCTTTTTGGTATTTAGATTCCCAGAATGGATACAAGAACTGGAGATGCTTCATGGTTTTTCTTGTTAAATCTTATTTCTAAGATTGGAATTTCATTTTCTGCAATTAGTTCTTTTGCAATCTCTTTTAGTCAGTTTCAGTGGGAATATTAAATAGCAGAAACCTGGTTGAAATATTTTCCTATAAAATTGATAGTATACTGGGTACCTTGTAAATCTGTAACATTTAGTACTTCTGTGGCTGTTTCCATATTCTGCGTTGTCAGTAGTAATCGACCCGTCCCTTGTTATTATCTTGTTAAAGATTTTTTTTTTTATCTTCATCAGCTTGTTTTTTTAATTCCCTGGGTTTAATTTTAGAAATTGACTTTGCATTGTTGGCTTTTAAGAATATATGGAATGCGTTAACTTAGTTTTCTTTTGCAACCAAGACAGTTCATACCATTTTCTGAGGTCCTAAGGAAATTTGCTCCATAATTGCTCTCTACTGCCATGTTTAAATCCATGTTGTATAGATCTTCATTTTGTAGATGTTGTTCAGATCTTCATTAGCAGAAACCAGACTTATGGCTTCTATATTTAATTTATGCAGCTGTTCCGAAAAAAGTCAGTAAGTCTTCGCTCAATTAGAGCTGGAGTTGGAACAAATTTTATTTCCATATAAATAATATTCAATTATAACTTAGAATTCTAATGAGAAACTTATCCAAAAAAGAACAATCAATCAGCCAGCAAATTTTCAAAAGTCTCGTTGCGAGTACCGCCTCCTCACAAATTTAAAATCTATTTATATGCTGCTAAATTGTTCATATATTCACAATTGGTAAGTAGTAAATATTTACTTGATTTTTACTTCACTTTTTTCTTTCTTTTTTTTAATGTTAATTTCAACATAAACTGATTTTCATCGTATAATTTGTAAATTTTGCTAAATTATTTAAATATTTCTTTAAAAAATAACAAATTTAGCACTTTTTATTTTCAAAATGGAATGCAAAATAATACATTTTAAGCATGACAATTATTTTTTCCCATGTAAGATGCAACAATATAGCTTTAAATGAAAAAAATTCGTACTTATTGTAATAATTTAAAATAGCTTCCTTCTAATTTAATAATTCAAAATAAAATCCTTTGCTATTATTATGAGCTACAATAATATAGACAAACCTATAAACCAAGATAGGTCCTATCTTGGCTGCCAAAATTGAACCTATTTCGGAAGCATAGCTTGGTCCTATATTAAGCCACCCAGATTGGTCGTATATAACGAAATGTAGACCATCTAGGATTGGCACGATATAGACTACCAACACTGGATCTGCACTAAGCCACGAATAGCCAATATAGGATCAAACTATTTTGCTACTTCGGTATCGGAGTATAAAAATTAAATCCTGTCTCTTCTCGCAATGACTTGAATCTAAGCATAAGCATCGGTAGAGTGACTCGACTGAAAATATGCTACCACGTAATTAAAGCGATCTAAGCTTTTTCTTGTCTAAAAGTGGAGAACCAGTATAATCGAAATGTGTTGCCTTAAAGATTCTTATCTGAATAACTCTAGATAGCGAAGTAAAAAGAACTACCACGAGCTTAGATCTGTAGCTATTATATGTTACACATTTAAATAGAAATTTTATTAGCCCTTTAGCATTAATAATTAAAAATCTGTCCCTCAGTCTGGCAAGTAAAATTGAAGAACCTGAATTACGCTGTTACATCAATTTAAAGCAAGTGAAACTTAATGATTATGGAAGGAATTAAATGTATCAAACTTATTCCTTTTCCAACACAACCATTGAGTCTAGGAGTTCCTTTTTGTTTAGAGTTGCATGCATCAAATATGGGCCTGACTTTAGTCGTACTATTTTCCTTCACCACATATGTTGACGAGGCAATTAACGACAGGATATAACTTAATCTCTTCGTCAGGAACATCTTTAGTGTTGCCTTCTCGCCCCCACTCTTTGAAGATTTTTCCGTACTCCCATACAGTTTCTTACTTTTGAGCTTACAAGTAGTCATTTATAAGCCTTTTAGGGACAAATTAAAACTATCCGGCAAAAGTAAATGAATATCTAGCCATGGTAGACTAATAGGAAAATATTCATCTTTGACAGTCTTTAGAAAGTGTTCCATTGATGCCTCATAAAGTTCTTTAGTTTTCTGTTTTGAAGGATCTAGTACCTCTATGGAATCCAATTTCCACGTTTGAGATATCCAATTCTTTTACTAAAAGTAAAGTTAAAAATCATAGAGTTAGTTAAAGGTATCTCTATATAGTGTTCTTGATAAAGTCCAACCATGTATAGTTTCAAGCAAGAAGTCTACATTTCAATATTTTACCGGATTACCGAGTAAATTTTTCTGTTACATCGGCTCCGAAAAATACTTGAACAGGTTGTGACTCATTACTCACGTCTGATATGGTTATCTTCTTTTGTGTGTTAGTTCTTTTATTCATAAAATTGCATTAATCAGTGTAATATTGTCACACATAAAAGACTGCTCCAAAACCTCAGTTACAAGTTATATTATTTTCTAGGTTTCTTAATCTAATTATTAAATAACAGGTGTGCTCATACTTTTTATAACTATACCTTCCATATAGTGTATAAAAGTTTCACTGCACTATCCCATTTCTTCTACCAAAAATTTTTAAATGTATGTTATTAGGATCTCTTGAATCTAAAATGGTTTGGACAAAAAGTTTCTATTATCACACACTTATTTTATTTTCATTGTCTGGAGAAAAACTTTTGGATCATAAATAAAGTCAGACACTAATTTCAGAATTAGCACATTTTACCCTCTGCACAGTTCTCTACTCTTTAGCGAAATATTCTTTTCTCAGTTAAATCAATCTTTCGGGCAGAAAAACGGTCTAATCTAGAATGTTTATCAGAACAAAAACACGAGCTTTCTTCACAGTTCGTAGATGTCGGCACTCTTACTCTGTGATCAAATGTTCACCTCTTTTATTAAAGCTCAGTTACTTTCAGTTGGGGATAACCAAAATTGGCCATTGATAAATTTGTTCTTTCTTCCCCTTCAGTTTTAAGGAATTGCATCCGATTAACCAAGCGTTCTTTGTCCTCATTTGAGATTGCGAAAGCACACATGCCTTCAAGAATTTTTGAAAATAAGACTCAACTATAAGATATTGAAGCACATTTATTAGTTATTTCTAATGTATCCAAAGATATCATTCGAGTTTATGGTACAGAGATGTCATCGAGATCTGTTTCTGAGCAGAAATTGTCAGCTGTAGCAAATCTCTAATATAAATTTTTACCAAAAGTTCATATCTTCCAAATTTAAATTTTTGACCAAATTGTTTCATAATTGATACCACTTAGCGGACATTCTACAGCTTTTCGTGACCTGCGCATTATTCACTGTAACTGAATAATGTATTGAAATTCAGCTTCAGAAGCTATTTTTCATGCTTATGAAACTTAATGCCTGAACTGAAGGCGCTAAATTAAATTTTAATTTCATTATATTCCTTTTCAAATCCAATGAGAACGACAGAATTTTGATACTCACCTGATATTGTAGATTTTGAACGAATTCTCTCCAATTCCAGTTTTCTTTTTTTACCACTCTTCTGACTCTACTCGGCTTGCCACCCAAATTACAAAATCAAGAATGACAACAAAATTTATTTTGTGGATAACATGTTGACCAAGTATCAAATGATTAAATTTATAGACTTTGTTGTGGTTTCTGCCAATATTAGTAGCCAGAGTGGCCACCATTGTTGGAGATCACCGCTACTACATGCCTCGGCGTTGTTTCAGAGATTTTGGATGTGTTCTTGAAGTACAGCTGACAAAACAGCTTCCTCCAAAGTTGATTTGATGTGGCAGCTGGGGATGTAATCTGGGTCAATTGTTGAGCAACCATGGACCAAATGTTTTCTATCGGCGAAAGATCCGGAGAGCGAGCCGATCAGGAAAACAAATGATTTTGAGACTGACGAAGAACCCTTCGACAATGCGTGCCATGTGTGATCACGCATTATCCTGTTAAAATGTAGCTGCGGGCAAGTTCTGAAGGTAAGGAAGGACAACTGGCTCCAACACGCTCGGCGATGTAGCGTTGGCTGTTTAATGTACCGGCAATGCGTACTAGAGGAGTGCGAGAGTGATATCCAATACCACCCCATACCATAATACTCGGTGCAAGACCAGTGTGGTGGTGCATAATGCAGCTGTTGAGCATCCTCTCTCCATGGTGTCTCCAGACTCGAATGCGACCATCGTGGTGTTGCAGACAGAAGTGAGATACGTCAGTAAAGACAATTTTATTCTATTCTACTGCCTACATCCTTTTTTCAGAGCACCATTCGCTGCGGAGACGTAAATGGTTCTGCGTCAAGAGCAGATGAAGAAATGGATGTCTTGTGGACAGACCACTCTGCTGTAAATGGCGTCGAATGGTACGCGCAGACACTGGATGATGCGTAACAGACTGAATGTGCTGTGCTATGGTTCGTAATGTGGCTGAGCGATCCATCACTGCCATGCGCACAATTTGCCTGTCATAGTGTGAAGTGGTGCACTGAGGTGGGTGCAATCGAACACATCGGTCCGTCGTGCCTTCCTGCATTCAACAGTCACATATTGGCCTTACAATTGCTTGGTTTCGCCCATCACGATTACCAATTTCCTTCAAAGGTAATCCACAATCTCGGTAAGCCACTATTTCTTCTCTATCGGACACTTGATCAAAAATGATCTCTGTTTTTTTACAAGGCCTAATTGAGTTTTGTAACACCACAAGAAAAACACAATTGCCGAACTGGAAATCGTAGAAATCTCCAAGTCTTAAATAGCACGTTAAAGTTGAGCCACAGGTGTGGGTGATGTGCGCCTATGCTTAAATTCTAATCATTTGCATATTTTATCTCCGCTAATGCATGCTGTAAATTTCGTATTATTTGCATGTTTCCTTCAGGATGTTGCATTTGCGATAGCTAGCAGTTTATTTAGTTTTCAATTGTCTTCTTCATTTCGTCTATGTTTACCAATATTCGTCGCTAAAATATCCATTACAAACTGTGAATCATCTAAAATAATACTTGTTACTACTTGATAAAATAATTTCATTTAGTTCTGCCTTTTGAGATAAGGCGCGCGCGGTGCCCATTTCTTCAACTACATATCATAAATCTATTTCCTTAAAACTTTTTGCTACTTAAACATAATTTGGTGACAAGGGATCTGTGCAGGTTTGGCGCGATTTTCAATTTCTGCGCCAACTTAAATTACGACACTACGTCCAATATTCCCCTACTAAATACCAATCACGTTCGAACTTCAACTTTGACAGCTCGCGCTATTTTAAATTCCAAATATCAAAATTTCGAATCCTTTATTATAATAGCTTACTATAGAAGACTTAAAATGCTAATAGCTAGAAACTAATTAGTACAAAGATTACATAATAAAAAATCAAATATAAACTAAGTATCACGAAGTCTACAAAAGTTCACATACATGCAATAAAGCTAAATCTCTAAAGTTAACTAATTGTATATTTCATTAAAAATCCAATTTTAATTAATCAGATGCCCACCTTAAAAAAAGCTTCATTGTAGTGCTACCTACTGCAATAACAACCGGGCAATAAGGCTAAATTTCTAACCATAAACAAATCGCATTTTTTTAAAATTAAAACTCGAATTTTAACTAACCTGACAGTGACGCCCACTTTAAAAACTTTTTAGAGCAGCACAATCTAGGAGCACGCAATAAATCTTACTTATATATGTATTTATTTATGTAAACATACATTTTTATAAAAACTAGAGTTTTTAATTAATCAACGTTATCACTCAATATATTCATAAGATATTTCCTACAACAGCAATTTTAAGGAAAAACAAAATAACTATCCCAATTAAGTGGTTTGGCAATTGTCATAACCGGTCGCAGAATAGACAGTTTTCATTGCTTCAAAGAAATTGTTTACGATTTTCTGTGTATTGTGCCATACATATTCTGCGATGTATGAATCAAACTGACCAGGCACATGATTAGTACCTTAAACGGATCTTTTAATGGCCTGCCAAACTAAAACTCGAAATAATTTTACTTTAAAAAAATTTCAAACAATACACCTTTCAAAAATTCGAAACATTATAAAATTATAAACAATATAACTTTTCAAAATTTGAAGACCAATAACGAGAACATTAATTTTACAAATTCTTAAAATATAAACAAATAAAATTACTCATTAAATGCTTCAAGAATTGCACATAAAACGAATTTCGCGCATGCCATACAATCCTCTCACGTCTCATAAAACGAAAAATCACGGATTCCTAATCGTTAAGCCCGCTTGGCGCATTTTAAGCATTGCACAGTTCCTTGGTCTGTAGCTGGGCGCATATGTGCTGATAATCGCTGTTGATGTGTCATTCGCGATGATCTAAGCGTCGCGCATAAGGCACATCCGACAGAATGACGTCATTTATGTCGTTGTTATGTCAGAAAATCGGTAGGGCGCACGACGATTTTGGATTTCAAGCGGGTTTGAAATATCTGACAACGTTGCACGCGACAGCTTTAATTGGAGTTAACGATGAAGTGCTTTATGCCTTATTCCTCTTACTAGAAGTTTGAAATGGAAATAAATTACAAATTTACAACTGAAGAGGAGGAATTTATTATAAATCCTTATTGAGATAATTTTAATTTTTTAGAAATATAGTTATTTGTAATTTAAATTTTTGCGCTCTTTAGTTGTTCATCAATTTTATTTAATTTATGTAGACCAACAATCGCTTTATGGACTCAAAAGACAGTTCTTATTTCGATAAGTATAAAAGAAGTCAAATAAATAAAGAAATTTCACATATGTATGCTGAAAATTTTCATAAGTCTTAGAGAAAATATAAAATTTATATTGACAGTACATAAATATATAAAATTAATAATATAAAACATATAAAATTAAATATATATATAAAACTAAATCCCCATATAATTAAATATTTATTTTAAATACATATTGCTATTGGGTTGAAATTATTAACAATTTTAATTGCTTAATTGCAAATATTTCATGTAAGAATTTGAAATTTACTATTAATATAATAGTTGAAGAAAACGGATCTTTATTCTTGTTTATGTTGTTGAGGATAGTAATGCAATTGTGCTTAACTAATATGTGTTGCACAGAGAAATTCAATATTTGTAAGCAATGAAAAATTAGTACACAAGATTTGAGAGTCGACTGGAAATAGAACCAGAATACAAGCAAATTCTCATTGGTTTAAATAACTATGACGTCAAATAACAGGTTTTATTTATGTCACAGTCACATCGAATAACGATATTAAAACGGCTATCGTCCGGCTGTGTAGACAGCATCGTGTATCTGATCCATGATCCGATCATCGGGCTCGCTTGTTCCCAGCCTTAGGCGCATATTTTCGAATCAGAAGTAAAGTCCTGGAGCGGAAGCCAGAACTTTAATTAGCAGCAGAAAAAACAAAAAGTTAAGGACTCCTTTTGAATCACTGAAATAAAGTACACGTTTTACAGATGAATGAATATCAGTGTATTTAAAAGTGACATATATTTATTCAGGAAAATGACACTTAAAATTCAAGTAAATACTCACTTAAAATTAATATCGCATAATCACCAAAAAGATAGTTTTATGAACAATTTTTTACAATATATTATTGCCCTTCAAAGAGATAATAACAAAGTAAAAGAATAATCTGACCAATGCAGTGCATATTTTGCTAGTTACCTAAGTGGAGCAGAATTTAAGTTTAAATACAGATATTAATTATTTTTCAATTTGTAACATATTTTAAGCCTCTTTATGTCAACCTTGTAGTTTTAAAGCATGATTAAATAAGAGTTACTAAAATAATATACGCTCTACAAATACAGATAAGAGAATCCCACAGGTAGTGACTGAAAGTTTTAACCTTAACTACTGAACTTCATGGAAGGCTCACCGCAAATGCGATCAAGTTTTTCTTTATGATTATATCTCATTTTTGAGTGGAAACGCTGAATTTCTGTACGCTTATCAATAATAAATGTGTATTTATTTGAATCAAGTGTCAAATTCCTTGAGTGTGCATTTATATGAATTTTGAGTATTTTTAAGCGTCATTTGCTTGAATAAATAGTGAATTTAAATATATATATTAATATGTAATTAAAAATAATAAACCTTTATCTTTTGTGAACATTTTATTTTTGTGATCGCAAATATTGAAGTTTAGACTTTAACAAGTGTTAAAATAAAAAAAATGCAATGATATAGGATCACTTCTGAGAATATGACTGAATGTTTAAACTTATAATAAATTCTATACACTTATTACCAAAAGTTCGTAACTCGTTTCTTTTATTACTCTTAGCTCAACAAATGTTGCTTTTGAAAGGTTTCAAGACTATTCATATTTAAGCCAATTTTTTTGCTATTAATAAGAAATTGCTAAAGAACAATATCAAAAATGAATTAATCTAAGACCATAGAATCAAAGTTTTCTCTGTTCTATATCAAAACCTATAGTTTAAAAGTGTTCTGTGACTATATATTTCTGAGATTTCAAATATATTGTGAGATGTAAGATAGTCATGATTTTTAATTTTTTAAAACTAAGTTTTGAATAAATTTCATGATCACTTGTTAAAATAATATACATCTTATAAAAAGCAATAAGAATAATTAAATTTTTCAGATTTTTACAATTAAATTTCCATTGGAATTTTTTTTTAAAAAATAATTGGAAAATCATAATTCATAATCTGCTAATTTAAATTTTATTTTTCCTGAAATTGAAAATTATTTTTAAAAATTCTTAATATTGTCTCAAGGAAAAAATTTATTGAAGTTTCCTCGTCTTTAAAAAATAAAAACTGAAGTTTGAATGTCAATTTTATGGCATTTAATAAAAGTTGTTCGTCCAAGAGTAAAAAATATTAGATGAGACGTAAAATACATTTCATATCAATTTTACTTTAATATAAAATCCAAATTTTTTGTTACATTTTGAATTTATTTTAAAAAGTAAGTCTTGTAACATAAATATATTTGTGTTTGAAAAAAATGTATGAATATATAGATATTTAAAATGGATTTTCCTCACTACTGTCTGGCTTATACAGAAAAAATACACTATCGTTGAAAAAAATATTTTTTGAACGATGGTCAATTTTCGCTATACAAGTCAGACAACAATTGTTGTCTGACTTGTATAGCAAAAATTCACCAGTTAATATTACTATAAGAGTAGAATGTAAAACTGCAAGCATAATATCATCGCCATACTCTCGCCCATCGAATCGAAAAAAAATTCATATAGGACGCTTCTAAATTTGATCGTGCGTTTCAACTCATCTGAGAGTGATACCGCAGTGACTCTCCGGTTGAGGTGACAAAAAGTGCACCGTTCCTTGCATTATTTCCACGCAGAGCTCGCTGAGTTTTCATCGCTTCAAATCTTTTGCTCAATCATCGCCTCACAGTGTTTATAATTGCTACGAGGGAAATTAGTTTCCATGCATCTGTAAAAAGAATTGTAATTCATTTCGGTGATTCTAAAGACTTATGCAACTTTTAGTTTTTGCTGTTCTTTGTAAAACATGTTTTCTCAAAAAAAAAAAGATTCCCCCCCCCCGAATTCCCAAGTGGAAATTCGCATATCCTTTATAGAAGTGACATGATGTTTTAAATCGTCAAAATATTCTTTTGGAAGTCAACACAGCTTAATGTAAGTAACTGAAATTGTGTCGAAAATGTGTTAATTTTACGGTATAAAAATAATTTGGATTTTTAATTCACTGATATCGAAGCATTTAAATCGTTTGAGAAATTTAAAATAGGAATCTAGTCAAAAAACAAAATTGGCTCAATTGAATCCACACACACAGAATTTAAAAGCAAAGCAATATCTTCTTAACACTACATCTTTCTCTGGACGTTAATTTGTCTCATCATTAGACAGGCAGTCGCATCATAAGATAAGGTAAAAAGTAGAGATAACGATTAAAGCTCATCATAGAGACTTGGTACTTCCTCTTGGGATTTTTTAATTTTAGTCTTTGTTTTATTTGTCTTCAGTTTATTAATTAACGTTTTCTTAGTTTCACATTAAAATACTCGAATCATTTATACAATAAATTCCTTTGTCTCAAGTTTCATGTTTATTTTTAGTAGATACCATTGCACTCCAAGTAATATTCTTAAATTGGGCACTTTCTTCCTAACTAAAAAAAAAAAAAAAAAAAAAAAAAAAAAAAAACTTTTACCTGGACAAGTCTAATAATTTGTAACTATGAAAACTATAATCAATATGTGTTGATATGTGTCGCTTCCAGTCAAAATGCCGAGCTAGCAGAAGAACGATTAGCACTTTGGCCTTCGCTTTAAAAGTTCAGGCGTTCGAATCACACTTTGTACACGGATTTTGTTCGTTGTTTGAAATCCACATTAAGCAAAGTCCCAGCCTGATTAGCCCTCGTGTGTAAAAAATGACCGTTAAGTGACAAACGAATTAAGCTTTCCAGTAAGATAATTAGAAACAAATACATCTTCCAGACGATGGGTAAAAGACACCACAAAATTCTTGATAATGCGACCATTTGCATTATCAGGGGTTTTAATATTCAACGTATTAATTTTTGGAGCCAATATAACCCTCTATAGTATTAAATCCTTTGAGTATATTCAGGAGAATAACTTCTGCTTCTTAAACATAGCTCATTTAATCCACAATGGAGTAACTTATTGATCATTGTTTCCATTTAGCAGACATTATGAACTACCAATATTTATTCCAAGTAATTTGATGGTGACTTCCTGCTTACTGTGGACTTCTCTTTAAAAAAATAGAAAAACAAAGAACAACCAGAATTTTGTAGTTATATTTACTTTAAACATTAATTTCTGAACACTAATTTCAAGAGAACCAGTTCAGTATTATATGTGCTTAATGATGAGCTAATGAAATATGTATTAATTTATTTAATACATTTAGAAAATTTTAAAATTCTCATATTAGAATCTAATCCACTATGATGCAAAGTATAATATTTTATTAAAACCAAATTGATGTATGAGAAAGAGTTTCAAAAGATTGTGCATTTTTAAATATTTGTATCTAAATGCCTGAAAGTAAAATTTGTAAGCAACTTTAAGTTTTCATATGAATTGGAATTTCTGCTGATTGTATAAATGTTTTAGGATGAATTCGGTTTTATCATGTTCTAGAAAATAACTTGAGGTGGTTAAGATTTTCTCTTTACATTTGATGACGAGAGTTCTATATTTTCTACTCACCTTCTCCATCATATCAAAAAGAAAGCAGAAAACCAAATTTTCATATCAGTTATCTAAATTTTAGTAAGGAATTGCTAATAAATATTTAAGTAACCTATTTCTTTGTCTTCTGAACAAGTCATATTTTGAGCAGAAGTGCAAATATGATTTCTTGAGTATTGACCTGAAAGACTAAGATTAACAATGTGATGGACAAGATGATTAAATATATGAATTATCTAGATTCACTCTATTAAGGGGAGTACATTTTGTATAGTCGCGTGGTTACATCATGTAAGCAAAATATATCTCAAAGTTAATCAATGAATAAGCCAAGTGGTTTTAAATTTTCCATCTTTTGAGAAAAATTACTCAAATTGTGTTTTTATAAAAGTCGAAATCCAATTTTATGCATCCAAAATAGTTCAAGATTTTACTAAATACTATGTAGTAATAGCCGCACCTAATACTTACATTTCTACTCTGATCATTAATACACTGAAGCAGAAAAATTTGATATTAAAAAAAAGTATTTGATTTCGCAAGTTTGAACAAAAATGCTTAAGATCGTTGATTTCTAATTTGACTTTATACGATGGTAAATCTTGATATTTACTGCTTAAAATGCGGCAATAAACAGGAGAGTTTTAAACGAGGAAATGTTAAAAACATCATGGCTGCTACAACTACCAAATTAATTACGGGAATTTCTTTCAGTTTATACAAATACTTCTACAATCTGACAATTTGTGAGATAAATTTATGAAAGAGTAAAATTCTCCGCAATACACTGATGGAAATGCAATTAAAGACACTCAAAAATTCACTTATTTTTCATGTAAATGCCCGTGATATTTTTTGTACTAACTTTATTTGAATTAAATTTTTTGTATTCAATCATTTTTTGCAAAGAAAAACTAATTTAGGGAATATTTGCATAATTTAGTTTAAAAAAATCTAATATTTCGAGTGGAAATGCAATTAAAGACACTTTGAATCTAAAATTTTTGCTATCTATCACTTCATTTTTGTTTCTAAAGTGCTTAAAAGGAGCAGTTTGTTGTTTCTGGTATTAAATATTTCAAAACATCTTGGCGAAAACCCTTATTATTTAAAGGTAGTTATCGAATGGGACGTAACATCGAGCTTTCGATAGAAAAGCGATCAAAATTTCGAATTTTAAAAGAAGAAGACTATTCAAATAGATCAATTGCAAAGAAAATTAATCGCTCTCCAATTGCTGTGTGCAATTTTTCAAATCCAGGTGATAAGTATGGAGTTAAGAGGCGTCAAGGTATTTGTGGTAAATTAAGTGACCGTCAAAAGCGGGAGATAATTCTCGAGGCAATAAGACCTAACGTAAATCCCACTAAAATTAGAAGAGATTCATGCCTATCTGTTACAACTCAAAGAATCAGATAAATAATCAATCAATCTGGAGTCGTTAAATGAGCGAAAAAACATCGCAAACCTCTCTTAAGTATTACATAAGAATTTGGAATTAAAAAAAAAAAAAAAAAAAAAAAACATGCAAATTGGGACTCTGAATGGAACAAATGTGTTCAGTGATGAGAAAATGTTTAATTTAGATAGACCAGATCGAAACAAGTATTAATAGCATCGTATAGGAACCAAGAAGGAAATTTTAGCAAGCCGCAATTTTGGTGGAGGCACATTGGTGGCGTGGGGAGCTTTCTCGAGCTATGGAACATCTGTTGCATCACACCTAAAATGAATTCCTCCAATTATATTGAACTCTTAGATAACGTTCTGTTGAATTATGCCGAAGACATGGATGAAAATTCCAGGATATTTCAACAAGACAATGACATTCACAACTCTAAAGTAACAAAAGTCTTTTTCATGGAGCGAAACATCAAGGTTTTGGACTGGCCAGCTAGAAGACCCGAAATGAACCCTATTGAAAACAACTGGGGATTGATAACACAAAAAGTTTACGAAAACGTCCACTTTTAGTCAGTAATGGACTTAAAAGGCAAAATTCGTGATGTATGGTCAAATTTGCCATTAAATTACCTTCAAAATCTTGGAAGGTAATTTAATGAAATAAAAGGAAAATAGAATGTATGAAGTAATCGTAAACAATGGAGATGTCACTCATAATTAATAAATTTGTTCGAAAAACAACAAATGTGCATTTCCACTCGAAATTTCTGATTTTTTTGATTAAATTATCTAAATTCTCACTAAATTAGGTGTTTTTTTTTGTTTTTTTTCAATCTTTTACACTGAATTATCAAAAACTAAAAATGTGATTCAAATAAAAATAATTAAAAAAAAAAAAAACTATCATGCACTTTTACATGAAAAATAAGTAAATTTTTGAGTGTCTTTAATTGCATTTCCACCAGTGTATCTCTGCTTTTTATGCCATCAACTCTAATGATTCCTTTAAATTAACCTCAGAATTACTTTAACAAATTCAGCACTTGCCCTGACCTAGAAGTAAATAAGATTAGAACAGAAAAAAAAAATACTTTCCCGAAGCGATCTATTAGCTTTCCATACTAAGAGTAACATGTGTTCGTATCATGCAATATAATAGAAAGTAATGCCTATAAATTCCAATTTTCCTGCAATTTCAAATTAAACTAACTTGAACTCTGATCAATAAAAATTTCATGTAATGAAATATGATTTTAAATTTGATATAAAATTCTCTTTTTATACATGACACAACTTTCCAAAGATGTTATTTAATTGAAAGTTGTAGTGATTTGGTTCTGACAACTAGTGTTGCAAGGATGGGAAAAAACCCGGTTTATTCCCGGGATTTTTATTTTAGCTCTTAGGATTTGAGCAGTACTTTGTTTCAATAATATAATACTCTCCAAAAGTGAAGGAAATGGAGGATGACGTGGCATTCGTGGTCTGCTCACCACATACAGCAAAAATAACTTCTTTAAATACACTAGAATTTGACAATGATCTTTCACTAAGTATATTATTAGCATCAAAATGCGGTGTAATAATTTTTTTGATATTCCTATGCCCTGAAAAGGACAAAGAGGAATTCCGAAACGCCCTTTTAATTTAAAAACTGAACTAAATCAGATTATAACGAATCCTAACGGTATAACTGAAGTCATATTTACTCGTAATCGGAAGATGTTAAAACAAATAACCCAGAAACTGCCACAGAGATTAGTTGTATCCGACGCAAAAAGAGAGCTATACATCAAAATTTCTATTAACAAACATCCCAATAGATTTGGATTTAAACCTGATCGCCGAGGAAATTAACCGAAACGAGTTAATAGTATCAAACATAAGACGTTTCACTAAGAAAGGATCACCCGAGCTTTCTGAAAATATAGTTATCACCATATACGGTTTCAATATACCGAAAGAAATTAGTTTACTCTATATGCGGTTAAAAATAAGACTTTTCGTTGATAAAGTTCACCAATGTGGTACATGCCATAAATTCTCCAATCCCACTAAGCAATGCAAACTGCAAACTCCGGTATGCAAACGATGCGGCTCGGCGCACGAACACAAAACATGCTCTTCTAATACAATCATTTGCGTAAACTGCAAAGGCAATCATTTAGCTGATTATTTATCATGCCCATCTCGTCTAGATGAAAAAAAAAAGATTTCTAAAGTTCAAAGCAGCAAATCATTTATCATTATTCGAGGCGAGGTGACAATTCAAGTCACCTAAAGATTCTTTCGCTGGAATTATTCATACATCACAACCTAGTGGGCTCAACAAGAGAGTAATGGAAGAAGGTATCAATACAGCAGTATCCAGAGTGACAGAATCATTTAATAACATTATTGAAGCTGACTGAACCTTTCGAGGCCAAATTACTATCTCTTCAAACTAGACAGGATTAAATGACAAAAAAGTTCTTGTTATTAAATAACACAATTGAAACATTTGCATTAAAAACACAGGAACAGCCTGAATCCCCTAAACGAAAGTCTACCCGAAAAAGTTCTGGGCTAAGATCTTCCCAAAATAAAAATGGATCAAATACGAATTTAATTAAAGAAATATCCAAAGATTTTAATTTCGGATTAACCTCTGAATTCAGTCAAACAATAAGGGAGTGCTTAGCCATGTAGGAGAGCCCTGGCAGCCCACCATAGCACAAATACACAGGTACCACTTAGAGGCGCCTTTAAATTTTCTGTCTTTATCTCAATTTCCTATATCTTCATGAATAATAAGTTTTCTGTTCTATCCTGGAATGATAGAAGTATTTCTAACAAGCGCCCATATTTTAAGTTCTCCTATTTTACTTCAACAAGTGTCATTGCTATTCAAAAAACTTTTCTGAAAAAACAAGAACCCTTCTTTTTAATCAATAAAACTATATTTCGGAGTGACAGAGCCAGTGGTCGGGGAGGAGGTCTCCTAACTGCCAGTGATAAATCATATCCACCGCAAATCTACAACCCAACACGTCTTCCAGATGAAGGTCGGGAGCTTTTAGTAGTAAAAGTTGCACTCTCTTCTGTAACTCTTTTCATAATAAATCTATACAACCCTATTGGAAAATTTTCAAGCGTTTGGTTAAACAGTATAATCCAACGTATCAGTTCACCATTAATTATTCTTGGAGATTTTAACGTTCGACATACCGATTTCGGGAGCCTATCCAAATACCCCCAAAGTCTTGAATTCTACGATTGGATACAAGAAAGTAATGTCTGTCTCTTAAATACTAAGGTCCCGACGCATTTTGGTCCACATCACAACCCCTCTGTTATTCCTATATCTTCATGAATAAGTTTTCTGTTCTATCCTGGAATGCATTGTCTCATCAGATATCTTTCATTTGTGTACTACCAATATTCATCCAGATTCGTTTGGTAGCGATCATGTACCTATGAAAACGATTATTTCTATCAATACTAAAAACCCACATTGGCGAGCGCGGATTCTGTGGACCGACTTTTTTTACTTCACTTAACCAGAAGTTAAATAACAAATTAGAAACTATCAACCAATTTAATGATATCTTTCAACATAATTTAACTAAATATCGAAAATGGAAAAAGTTCCCGCATAAATCATACCCTCCTTGGTGGAATTCAAAATGTAGTTATCTATTAGGGCAAAAAAGAAGACTCTGGCGTACAACCAAAAGATCTTGTAACGGGAACGCATGGATACAATATAAGAAGATTGCAACCGAACTCCACTCCTACATATTACTCATGTCTCGTTGTTACTGGGAGAAAACTGTGTCATCTGCAGGACAGTCCAAAGATATTTACCGAATCCTAAGAAATCTTCAAAATAGAGTATCTATATACACAGACTCATATCTATATATAACGGAAGGATACAGAGCAATAACTGACGTTGTCTCTCAAGCAAATCTTTTTGCAAATTATTACTCTACAAACCCTATTTCTGAAGGAATACCACTAGATTTCAAGTTTTCATACAACCAACCCTTTTCCTTGACAGAACTACAGAAGATAGTTACACAATGCAGAAACACGTCAGCTGGTCCGGACAAAATCTTGGAAAAGATACTCCAAGGCATAGATCATAATAACCTTAACAGTCTCCTAAATATTATAAATAAATCATGGATAACAGGAATAGTTCCTGAGATATGGAAAAAATCAATTATTATCCCCATTCTAAAACCAGGGAAAAGCTCTGATGACATCAAATCCTACCGACCTTTTTCTCTTCTAGTTTGTTTTGTTTGTTTGTCGCTCAACGGTCATTTTTTACACACGAGGGCTAATTAAACAGGGACTACGGTTTTCTCTTACTAACGTTCCTTGTAAAACTGTTGAGCGCATGATTACAAAGCGGCTCACCAACTCTGTATATTCATACCAGATCCTCAACGTAAATCACCACGGATTTTTCCAAATAGAGGATGCGGCAGCATATTATCTATCATCCATCATTCAATTATATCCGCTCTATCCTCCAAAGAATTTATTATGTGTGTTACTGTAGATATTTCAAAAGCTTATGATTCAAAATAGCAGGATGGCCTAATCTTGAAGCTATTAAATGCAAATGTTAAAGGTAATGCAGCACTATGGATTGATAATTTCATCAGAAATCGAAGATTCCAAGTAAATGGAAGGGTGAGGTATCAGGTCAAATGCCTTCCCATAGGGGGGGGGGTCCCTCAAGGAAGTGTTTTATCTCCTTTCCTTTTTACCATATTTATGACTGATATTTATGAAATAATTCCCGATGGTGTTGAGTGCTATATTTATGCAGACGACATAACATTACTGTATAAATCTACAAACCTAGAAAAATCAGAAGCCAAACTGACAAATGTTCTTATCAAACTACAGGAGTGGTGCCAACAATGGAAACTCATGGTGGATCCTCAAAAATGTTCAGTCATTAACTTCTCGACTAGGAGGAAAAAGCCTAAATTCAATTTAGATATCAATTAGCAACCTATCCAATGGAACCAGCATGTGCGAATCTTAGGTATATATTTTTCACATAACTTGACTTTCCGGCATCATTTCATCCAAAAGAAAAAAGCCACTCTAAAGAAGCTAAATGCTCTGAAAGCAATTGCAAGCAATAGGTGCAGTGCACGAACATTTCACCTAATAAAGATAGCCCAGTCTTATAGTGTCAGTGGGTTGGATTATGGACGTCATGTATTCGTCACTGCCAGTAAATCAGACCGAAGAATCCTAGAGACTCCGTATCACGCCGCAATGAGAATTGCTACAGGGCTGCCTAAATGGACACCCATCCCAGTTCTTCTTCAAGAAGCCGAAGTTCTTTATCAACTAGGCATGAGATGCTATCCTTAAGATTCTACGTACTAAACATTTGCAAATGGAAACTATCTTCTTGTGCTATTTGGTGGAATAAAATATCATTCAATCACATGAATAGTGCCCAACCATTGGCTATCACAGCAAAAGACTGGTTTTCTTCTTAAGTAATTCAAGTAAACAAACTATTAAAAATCCTAATTTTAATACCTCCAAACAGAATTGAAAAAATCCGGTAAACGTAACAATCAAATACTCGGTCTTGCCTTTCCAGTAGAAAAATATATCCACAAAGATATTATTTGTAATAATTTTAATGAATATTATAATTCTATTTGGCAAGATTATATTAAAATTTTCACTGACGCTTCAAAACAAGGTTCAAACCTCGGAATTGCAGTTTTCAATTCTAAAACCAATATATCGATAGCAGGTAAAATAAACTCTCTAAACTCAATTTTTACAGCAGAGGCAATGGCTTTGCTTACTGCTGTATCTAAAATTTGTGTACAGGCAGAAAGATATATAATCTTCACAGATTCACATTCATGTCTCAAATCTCTATCTACTTGCAATCAAACATCTCCTGTTATAATTCAACAAATAAAAGAAAAATATTAGCAGTGGAAACTTGTCAAGAGATACAATTAATTTGGATCCCGGAACATTCGGGAATCCAGGGAAATGAGATAGTTGATTCTCTAACAAAATCCGCAATTTTCAGCCCTTATTGTCTGAAATGTATATCTCCCGAAGACTTGGGACGTCAAATAAAAAAGCATTCCAGCTTAAAGGATTAAACAAGTGGGAAAATAGCAAATATGCTTCCAATTTCTCACACTTGATACCCATAAGCAAAAAACACTTACTCTATTCCCATTCTCGGTTAGAAGATAGATTGCTATCTAGGGTCCGTACACGAACCTACCCTACAAAATCTGTTATATACAAATTCCACATGTCTCCCATAGACCGCTGTCTGTGTGGGGAGTCTGAAACAATCGATCATATTCTATTATCCTGTCCTTTATATAATGACCCGAGAAACGATCTCCGTAAATCCTTGGGAATCGGAGCGTTATCATTTTCTTGGATTTTTGAACTATCTATAAATCCAAAATTGAAAACTCGAGCTTTATGTGGATTCATGAAAAAAACTCAGATTTTGACTTAATGACAATATGTCATAAGAACGTCATCTAGTGCTTATCTATCATTGGAGAACCTTTCTCTCCGCTTATCGAAGAGGACCCATGTTGTAATCCTATGAAACCTGCCTGCTGAATTCTAGCTTAGATCAGGAAACTTTGTCTCAATTATAACCACGAACAATCTACAGTAAGGATCAACCCAACAATACGATACCAATCTATCAACTAGCTGTGTGTCTTTTCTCCTTCCTCACAAAGTATAAACTTCAATCTTTCAATATATATTTCCTGAAAATATTATTCTACTATTATTTATAAATTTCTCATCATCAGTTATCAAAATCAAATCAATCTCAAAATCAGTTATCAATCTAATCTACTTGTTAAATTAAACGTAGTAGATTAGATTGATAACTGATTCTAAACTTGAATGCGAAAATTTTTTTATAACGTCAATCGTTAGTGTATACAGATATTCATTTTGTTTTTCATTAGATATATCTGGAGTTACTTTTGATCAATTTAGATAAAAGTAATAGCCAGGATGTACATCTATAGTTTGCAACATTAATTAAATAAAATCACAATACTTAAAAAGTAATTTTTAACTATTGTGGTTTTATTTTCTGTAGTTAAATCAGATGTTTAAATATCTGTTTATCAAATCAGATTTTGTACGTATTATATACAAAAAGACAATCATTTTCTCTTGCCATCGAAAGTAATGATGTGAAATATACTGACGATTTTCTTTGGTACTCTCTTAACATGTAAGACTTTTTTTTTCTTTTGCAAGTTTTTTTATACATAGATATACTTTATAAATGCTTATATAATTGCTGTAGGATTTATTGCATAGTGTCGTGTACTTTCAGAGAATACTAATGCAAAAACGTTCGTAACAAAACTGATTGTTCAGAGATTATAATAAATACTGATTCTTATTAATATTAGTAGAACGTTTTCCCAATTTTTTACTGTTATATTTATTAAAATTTACCCCTCAGGGAGTTTGCCTTCTTTAGGTAAACACGGGTGTCACAATCCCGAGGTACCCTAGTGAACTGTCTTCTTCTTTCTTTTCTTCTCTCCTCTCTTCTGCTTTTTCTTCCTTTTCTCCCTCATTGGGGTAGTCTTGTAAGAGGTTGAGGGCTCCCCTTGAGTAGCTATTGCCGCCCTGTTGTTATTAGCTTCTTTTGGGGACTAAACTACCCCCGTGTTTGCTGTGCGTGGAAACTCGTGTCCCTGGAAAGGAGGATCCTGGTGATTGAGGCTCTCGTAGACCAACACATTACTTTGGTCTCTGATTCAGGTAAGCGGGAGGTGTGTTGTGGTCCTCAAAAAGCCAATTGGCTTTCATGGATCAAGCGATCATATATCTGCTGTGTGACCCAATAAGAGTGGAGGCCAATTCAGAGATATATTGAAAGCGTATAAGGTCTGGCTATCACTGATGAAGTTATACTGCATCCCCTTGTTGGGCTCGATGGTGGGTGGTGCAGTCAGGCCTTGAAGTAATTAACCTATTGCAATGGAATGTTCTTCTAATTCTTTACTCCCTATGAAGCAACAAATGATACAGGATCAGAAATATTTTGTTATTAAAAGAACTGAGGGCAATTTTGATAATGTCTCTCCTTTCCTAATTAATAAGTGTCTTATTGGTATAGTTGGAAATGTCAAAAATGTTCGCAAGATGAAATCTGGTGATTTCTTAGTTGAAGTTTTATCAACTGAACAAGCCAAAGCCACCCTAAAACTAAATGCCTAGGTAATATAGATGTTATAGTTTCTCCTCATAGTAGGTTAAATTCTACACGGGGAGTAATTTAAGCAGATGATCTACTTAATGTTTCAGAGGAGGAAATTTTGGGTAATCTTGTTGACCGAAAAGTAAATGTGCAGCGCATTACAATTAGGAGAGAGGGCAAAATTATAAGAACTAAACACATTAAACTCACGTTTGCTACTCCTATACTACCTCAATCAATTAATGCTGGTTACCTAAATTGTAGTGTTTGCCCCTTCATTAAAAATCCATTACGTTGCTTTAAATGTCAGCGATTTGGCCATGCAAAAGCTACTTGTAGGGGACATTTGACTTGTGCTCGATGTGCATCTGTTGGACATGACAGTAGTCAGTGTCAATTACAAGACAAATGTGTCAACTGCAGTGTGTGGTGAACATCCCTCGTACTCCCGATCATGCCCAACCTGGATATTAGAAAAGGAAATTATATTGAAGAATAAAGGATTAGACATCTTGTTTTGTTGGGTTCCAAGTCATGTTGGCATTCCTGGGAATGAACTTGCAGATGATGCTGCTAAAAATGCCTCTGACATTTTGCATACAGCATTAACATTTTTTGACATTAAACAAATTATCATAGATTTCATTTCCTCCCACTGGCAAAAAACATGGAATTTGCAGAAGAAAAATAAATTATATAGTATATCCTCCCACATTCTTCCATTCCCAGTTGCTCCCACGTGAAAAGTTGTTGTAAAACTCACAGGACTTCCGTATTGAACATGCTAGATTTAAACGCAAAAACTTATTGTCTCAGAGTGCTCCAATTTGTGACATGTGTAATGTACCATATACAGTACATCACATTTTAATTGCCTGTCCTTATTTCAATGATTTACCCATAGTGTCTTTTAATACCATAAATTTAATTTTATCAGACTTGATTGGGTTTAAGCCACATAGAAATTTGTTTGCATTTTTGCGTGCAACAGGTTACTTGAATTCTATTTAATATTTTTATCCAAAATAATATTTTCATACGTTTTTTTTAACTTTTAATACATTCCATTGTATACATCTGACTAGTCTTTTAACACAGAATTTTTACCTTCAGTTTTAAATATTGTACGGTGCAGAAATGTCCAATATTGGACCTTGGATCAGTACACCTCACAAAATCAAATCAAATCAAAAAATCAAATTATTAAATTTTACAAACTTGGTGTTTGAGATTTGGAAAATATCTCTGAACTTTAATACTGTCGCATAAAAAATGTTTGCGTTTAAAATTGCTAATTGTTTGCTAATAATAAAGAAGCAGAAAACTTTTCTTGATATTATTCCTTATTAAAATGAAGCTATTTATCATTGGAAATATTGGCGAGAAATTAAGTAGAATAACTAGATTTAATTAAGCATGTTGGATTTCATTACTAGTTAATTTAGTTGTTTATTAATGATTTGACAAATCAGTAATTTTGTTGGACTACATGACAAAAATATTAAATTTCATTCATTATTATTGACTTTTTATAATTTGAATATACATGTTAGTTTCAATAATTTTAGATTTGTAGAGATTTATATCATAATTTTGCTTTTACTGAAAGTTATAAATTAAATAGTAGCTGTTGATGCTAATTGATTAATTTGAAGTAACTTAAAATTTTGATGAAGTGTTTCTTTTAATAAATTTATGTAAATTGGTCCAGTTTGCGTCGATATAATGAACTTCTTTACCAGTATTACTAACTTTAAATCCTGTTTGTCTTAACTAGCAGAACCTGTCTCCTATGAGCATTTTCCATTTCCTCTTTTTCAACATCTTGAGATATCTCTTTCCCATCATTTATGTGGTATTTCTGAGGATTTTTTCAATAATTTGGAAAAAGTTAAAATTTAACTTGGTTGGATAGTATTTATAATCGTATATAAATTATTCCTGGATATAGCTTTTGTGTGTGTGTTACATTATAGTTTAAAATGAACTAGATAATAGATAAAACTTTTGATTTTCACCAATTTTATTTTGATTAATTTATGTGAGCTGAAAAGTGCTTCGAAAAATTCTTCTTAGTTAAAGGATTATGTCATATAGAGATGTTAGATTACATTATTTCATAATTATTTTAAATATGTATACACACATAACATAATCAGGGGCTTCATGAATCAAGATTGTTTCTCAATTCAAAAACGTGTCTCATGTATTTTCACTATAATTATTATCAACTATTATACAGAATATGTTGATGGTTGGTAATGACACACTTATATGAGATTGTAAATAATAATGTTTATGCGATATGTTAAATGTTTCTTCAAATAAGAGTTTTTAAATTACATTGTATTTTACATTTATCTCAGAAAATACAAACTTTTCATCTATGTATCTGAAATTTTTTAAAGTGAGCTGAAGTTCACAAGTCTTCCTTCTGACAGCATTTCTATGACCGACATGCATTGATTTACAATGCATTTAAAATGCTCAAAACTTGCTATTTTAAAATGAGCAATTAATTTTAAGAAGCCAGAAAGGAGGTAGGACATTGTTTCTAATACCTCGCTACTAGGATTTCCACCTTTCAGCATTACAAGGGCTTAAGTTTTGACAGATTTATATCATTGGGCATCAAGTTGGCGTTCCATCATGAAAAAAGTAGTCTAAACATTGAAAAACTAATAATTTTAAACTTTTATTTAAGACATTTAGTTTCTTTTGCTTGTTCTAAATATAGTATTAGTGTTGTTACAGTAAAATATGTAGCTTCATTTTTATACATTATTTATTACAACAATTTTTGTTATATCGACTTCAGCTGTTATGTTGAACAACTATATTCATAAAAATCAATCAGTATTTATTAAAAAATATTTTTATATTTGTAAATATTGGATATTTTCTACCATAGAAACAATACCTAATTTTATTTTACAAGGTAACAGGTATAAACCTATTTAGATGGGATCTTTTTATTGTGCAGATCTCTAAATGCATCTGTACAATTTTTAAAATCCTTTCTGAACAAATTGTTTATTGTTACTTCAAGTTTTTGAATTGGAAATATACAATTAAAAAAATTACAGATTTGTCAATAGTCCTAAAATTTGTGTATTATATACAAATTTTAATCTTTTGTGTAAAAATTCAAGTTGAACTAACTCTTAAAAAATATAAGTTTTTATAACAAGATTGTGGAAAATAATATACCTATTTTCTTATATCAAACTGGCATTAATATTTTCAGAGCTAGTATTTTAACCAAAAATTTCTTTTGAAAAGAATAACACATTAGCCTTTTTATGAAAAGCAAGATGTGTGTATGCGTGTGCATTGAATTAAAAAATAATTTTAATTTATAACGAGATTACGTGAGTGCAAAATGTTAAAAAAGCAAGAACACTTCTTTTTTCAGTATTCTTTTGCTTGACTTTCATAAATTTTTTTCATAATATCATAAAGTTATTTCCACTTCTAGTATTAAAGTCTGAAAAATGGAAATAATTTCAATGACAGATTATCAATAATTTTTTTAATTCACCCACATTTTCTGTCTTATCACTTAGAAATGATGTGAATAATAGTTTAAAGAGATTTTAATTCTACCTTACTGTTTTGAAATCACTTTTTTGATGTTGTAAAAAATTGTTTTCCAAAACTTGATGAATAATTCAACTGTAGATATATTGTAACTGTGTAAATTAATGTATCAGATCCTTGTTAAAGAAATAAAAATAGTTTTATTTAAAGTCTGCATCAGATTTTGTACTTAAAAATTGTTAATCTTAAAATATAAAAGAAAATTATTTTAAATATTTTAACTATAATAAAAGAAAAAGTATTTTTATTCATGATTACATTTGTAGATAAATATTTTTTTTATATAAATTTATTATTTTGTGTCTTAAATATTAAATAGATTTTGCAAATTTAAGTAGCTACAAATGCGACATTTTAAGTAAATTGTTAATAATTTAAATATTGAGTTTGTCAATTTAAATAGTTATAAGTTACTATTAAGAAACTGCTAATAATGCTAGAATATATTGATGATAATTTCCCTATGAAAATAAAGATATTTATAATTGGATTGTGGAAAAACATTTGCAGTTTTAATGCAACTCAAAATTACAATTTACAAATGCAAATTGTAATATTGTTTTAACGCTAGCTTATTTCATAGGTTTTTTGTCACATTAATTCCTACAAGATATGATTTAAATGATGATTCGCTGGAAGAGTTCTTTTTTGTTCACAACTTACATGTCGCCTCACCACATACTTTCATTTACATATTAGTTAAATTTGTGCACCATTTAGACATATTCAGTTGAGAAGTAGTACATGAAACAGTATCTTGTATCATTGATAAATTAAAAATTTGTCAATTAGAAGTCAAAACAAAAGTGAAAGCAATTTGCTTGGTATTATTTATTTTTAAATCACCAATTTTCAGTTTATTACAGACTGAAGAAAATCAAGTACTACCTTATTTTTTTCAAATAATTTGTTTTTAAGAAATATAATACATTAAAATTAAAGTGAAATCATTTTTTTAAAAAGTAAGGCAATTTTGAATACTTAAGAAATCTACTATATAAAGAATGATCGCAAAAAATAATAAATCTCTTACAACCTAAAAGAACTGAAAATGGAAAAATAGAAATGAAGAAAAGAATCACTATTTGTGTTATAGTGAAACAATATTATTTTTGTGATCAAATAATAATTTTCAGTTTATTTTCATAGTTTCATTAAATATATATTTGTGAGAAACATAGGCTTCCCAACAATCTTAGCGACAGATCTCGCCATACACCGATATAAAAATATCCCCTAGGGATGAAATTTTTCAATACTATATTTTTTACAATTTTAATATTTATATTTTATGCTTTTCACTGCTTTTATGAATGCTTATTGTAGAAAATAAAATTTAACTGTGTTTAAAAATTATTTACAGATGCCAAATTTAACTTCATTTCGCTTCATATATAAGCGAAAAAAGAATCTTTAAAACGAAATATGATTGGCGGAGTTTATTCCCTCAAAATTCTCAATATTCCCAGTTTTTTCCCAAAATATTCCCGTGTAAATTCCCAAGCTTTAAAACTCTCGGGAATTTTACATTTCTACTGACAACACAGATCCATTGAATTTCAAATTCACCATTATTCATAATGTATTCAGCGAATGATTCACCCATTGAAACGGTATTAAAACTATCTCTCCATATTTTAAGACATATTTATGGTTATTTATAATTGTTAATATAATCAAACCAGAGTGGAATTCCTGAATCATGATTTGTTAATATATCTAAAACTACTTATTTCGGATATCTCCTCACTGCTTTCAATCAGTTTATTCTCGGGATAGATGGATTAACCCAGAGCAATTAAAAATATCTAAAAAAGAATTTAGAATCATCTTAGACCAAAATATATGCCTTTAAAGAAAAGAATTGAATTAATTCTCAAATCCTCTACTTTTTTATTTCTTAAACATAATAATGATATTAATCTGATAATTGATTATCGCATTCTTATCCGTAACCCAAACACATTTTCTCATTGGGAATTACAAATTTGAAACAGTTGTTGAATTAATTTATCTCGGTTCAATATTTAATAAAAATAATGACATTCTCACAGAGTTAAGAAGACGCTTAGCTGCAGCTAACAAAGCCTATTTTGGTCTAAAACATTTATGGAAAACTAAATTTTTATCACGGAAAATAAAATTACTGATCTACAAGACGCTTATTAGCCCTGTTTTGCTTCGGAGACCTGGTCTTTGACAGTAAAAGAGGAAAGGTTGTTGGGCATGTTTGAGCCCAGGATATTAAGAAGTGTCTTCAGAGGTACAAAATAAGGTGTCTGGTGCAGAAGATACAACACAAATATCTACCGATTGTACAAGGAGCCAGATGTTGTACATCGCATTAAAATAGGCCGCCTTAATTGGATTGGGCATATTATCAGAGTGAAAGACAATAAACCCTTAAGGAAATTTTCTTAGCAAAATGCATCAGCATAAGAGGAATATCCAATCTGAGATGGGTGGATGCAGTCGAGGAAGACTAGGGTTCTCCTACAGTCTCTCAGTTTCCTATCCGCAAGGACGACGTACATAAAATATTCCTAAAAATCCTTCTCATAAAATATTCATGATATGTTCATTATATAATATATTCTTTTTGGCCCTTGAGAAATCTATATGATTTTTGGTTATAAGATGTCACCTAAGTATTTCAATAATATATGTTTTTTTAGCTTACATTTTTCGTTCGTCTACTTTGATGTCATTTTCACTGCGAGCTATTCAGTAGATGAACATCAGTTGTTAGTCGAAGAAATATGCAAGCTCTTATCAGATTATGATATTTCAATAAATGTTACGAAATGTATTTTCTTTGCCAATGAAATGTCACTTATATGATACCTGGAAAGTGTGGCTGGCATTAAACCTTTTCTAGAATTAACTAAACCTCTTTTGAAATTTGAATTTCCCAATTAATTATTGATACTACGTCGGTTTCCTAATCTTTTGTTACTAGTATCAACATTCGGGGATTGTGTGACTATCAGTCTATTGTCCTGTTCGAAGAACACAGATCACGATAGCCGAATACTTCTTTACTAGAACATTCACACCCGACTGTTGAATTAGTACTTATGATTTAATGTATGTATGCATGCATACATACATATGTTAAATCAAATATATTTTCAAAATGATAAAACGCTTAAATGTATAATCCCTAGCCTTTTTTTTTATTTAATTCCTGCGCAGAAAAAAAGTTCTGCATTCAGTCGTAAACACTTCTTTTCAATGTGTACTGATCACTGTCCGTTAATTTGCGCTTTTCCACAAAAAAGAGAATAAATTTTCTTAAAAAAATGGTGTAAAAACAGAAATATGGCTGTTATTGGGCAATATATTACCAATATGATACATTTAAGGTGCACAAAATATTCCCGCTGATAGTCTTTCTCAGATCGATTAATTTTCATTATTATTCGCATTTGATTACAAAGTGTTAAACTCGAAACAGAAGAATGATACTGAGCTATAAGGATAAATAAATTCAAATCACAGCTTAAAATTATAACAAAATTGCATTGGCTGATAAAAAAAAATAGCCAGATGATCTTACAAATTTTTGACAATTTATTCAATTAAGCTCAGCTCAAAATAAAAATAGCAATGCTCTTCATTTGTAATCAATTTGCTTAGCCTGAAAGGAAAATTAGATCAGAGTATGGTCTAAATCAGTTGTTAAAGTTATGAAGATTCTGAGGCACCATAATATTTCATATTTTTCCGTGAGTTACAAATAAAAAATATGCCAACTAATTAAAAAATTCTTGCTGATTGCCTATTATCTTATATTTATTATGAATATGAAATCAGTTTTAAATAATCTATATAATAAAATGAAGCTAAAGTTAAATTGTACATAAGAAAGAAACTGAAACACAGTAATAAATAACAAAAGTGATATAGCATATTTTAATCTGACTTATTAACTTTAATGAGAAGGATGAGATTCATTTTTATTATTATCCAATTTCTTAATTTTGAGAGTGAAGGTAGTGGCTACCATTCGAATTTTATCTATGAATTTGTTACTGCAATTATTTTCAATAAATTTCCTAGTGGAAAAAGAAATTTCACGCAGGTAAAAAAAGCAACACTTTGCCTTCACTTTGAGACAAATTAAACTAAAACTGGACATATTTCTTCAGAAACAAAAGACCAAATATTTTCAGATCTTGATAAAAATAATTTTGCATTCTGAATATCAATCAATTTTAACTAAACTGCACTATCATCTTCTTGAAAATCAAAATGGTCTCTGGCACAAATAAAAAAACGCTTCAGCACCAATGCCTATAAAAAGCGATTTAACAAATTATCTAACATTCGAAATTCCAGAAGCGTTTGTTCTCAAATCTGAAATAATTTCAATATAGAGTTGCTGCTGTAAGAGGTGATGAAAGCCCTTACTTGTGAAGGGTTGTTTCAAACAAATGAAAATGTCATATTTTATAAAAATTACATCACTTTACAAAAGATTTCTCATCAGAAATTCTTTAAGAAATTATCTATAGTATGATTCTTAGAATTAACAAAATTTCGTAACTAGTTTTTGGAAAAACCACTGTAAAATGGAGCTCTCAAATGCACAATCTTTTATGATTTGGCTTCAAAATCTTTAATAATTATTAATAATAATTTCCTTTTATTCATTAAAATCACAGTTTATTATTTTGAGACTAATACATAAAATTCTCTGAAATACTAATATTTATTTTACACCAAATAGAAACAAATTGAAAAATATGATAATTCTGGTGTTTTCCTATAAATATTAATTTTACAAATGTGGTTCTTTTCCAAATATTTATTTAATGAAAAGACTTGTCTTAACTTTCAGTAATAATTTCAATTTTAATTAAACTGTTAGTTTTTACATGAGTATTGGCACTTGCATTCTTAAGTACTTGAGTAAAATAATTGAAATCTTTGTAATCTTAGCATAAAATATTCATGAATTATTTCAAAAATAATTAATGTGATTAATTTCTGATAAATTTGCTATTCGTTCTGTTTGGTAAATTTCCTTCTACCAGGAAATTATTGCATAAGTATATAAAGATAATGAACTATTAGACAAATGAAATTAGCAGTTTTGTTAATTAGAGAATCTCATAATAAACATACATTATTAGAGGATGAAATAATTTTCTTCTTTAAACTTTGTGGTGAGAATATCGCACAAAAGAAATATAGTTTCTAAAAATTATAAAATAAATCTCTTTAAATAACAGAAACTGCAACTTATTTTAAGTATCAATTTTATTACAAATTTTTAATTCATAATAAAATTTAAAATTAATACTTGTAACATCTAAACAATGGTTTCTTTTTCTTATTTATGTGTATAATACATAATTCACTCTTAAAATTACATTATATATATACATTAAGTCATACATTCAAACATATTTAAAAACATTTTTACATAATACAAGCTAAGAACAATGTAAGAAAATCTTTGGAATTTTGGCCTCTAATTGACTTTGTATAGTGTACATATTTACAAAAGTAGATAAATTTATGCACAAACATTTTTACATCATCTACATTTAACAATTATATTTACATTTATAGATAAAAAGGAAAATTCAGATCTTTTTAAAATTTAATAGCATTAACTAAGTAAAGAAAACTTTTTAAGTCATTGTATTGTATGTAATTAATATATATTAAAATAATATAAGAATTTAAAGAAGGATGTGAAGATAAAATACTGGAAATACTTTATTTTGTTTTAGAAGTATAGTTCAAAATCAGCATAAATATAAATAATATTTTTTGCATAACTATATTATTTTTACTTTTTTAACTAATAATGAAACACAGTTAAGAAAAAAATTGGAGGTTTTCGCCATATATTATAAATTGCTGTTTACTCAAGGGGGAAAAAAAAGAATTAAAATTAAATTAAGTATTTTCTAATATCTATAGGAACTGCTTCTTGAAATAGTCTATGTTATGTACTGAAACTATTTCCTTCCTTATGTATTTAATGTTTTTAAGCTCAAAATTTATTTCAGTTATATTATTTTGTCTAACACAATTATTGATAGTATAACTTATTCTCATTTCTATAGAATTATGTTTAGCTTCTTTTTTTTTTATCTGTAGTTACTAAATATTTTTACTGAAATAATAATTCAGCAAAAATATTTAGTGTAATACATTAGGAAAATTATTAAATTGTAAGAGATTAATTTGAACACAAAATAATTATTGTCTGAATGTAGTTTTGCTTTATAAGGTTGAATGAATTTAAACAGAATTTAACTGAAAGTATATTAATATACTTAAAATGCACAAATCGTTTTTGCGTATCTAAATATTAACAGGGTTTACAAAAGGAGAAAGAACATTTTTACTACTGGATATAAAATGGCTCAAATTCGCAGTCTATTAACAAAATTAAATGCTTAAGCAATTTTTCACTGGCCATTATTGTTATCAGTATGCATATTACACAATAGGCATATTTTCAATTTTATAGCATTGATATTTTAATATTATAACGTTTTAAACTGCTTACATATTGAAGAATTTGAAAAATTAGTTTTTAGGACATCTCAGGAACCAGTTATATGTAAATTTATATAATATATATTTTATAACATTGTCATTTGATAAAAATGTATAGCAATCAAAAATATTATCTAGGCATAAGTTGTCATTACACAGATGACAAAACAGGAATTGACTTTATGTATTTACAATATGAGCACTGAAATAAATAGTGTGAAAAGCGCAGAGTCATGATAGTTTTTCTTTTAAATCAAATCTGAAGTTCAGTTTCGGATCCTGATGAGGCAACATTTCCATGAGTTGAACGCTGAGTTCTTGATAAATGAGAGGCTGTAGATCCCAAAAGCTGGATTGCATTTGCAGTGCTTCCACCAGGTGAGACCAGAGGTGATATTGAAGGACTTCTTGTTGCCAAGGGAGATAAAGCGGGTGAAAAACTTGGTGACATAGCAGGTGATGAAAAAGTACTATCATGATTAATTGGAGAGCGAGGTAAAGTAGGAAACGATGCAACCTGACTAGTATGTCCAGAACTTAAAGCAACTGGTGCTATGGAACGAGGAGCAACATTAGTTATTAATGGAGGTGGAACTGTTTTTACTTGCGGATTTAATGTCTTTGGAGTACTAGATGCATAAGAAGAGACACTATCGTCTTTTAATCTCGCTATTTCAGCAAATACATGTGCAAGAGGCTGGTATTGAGGCCCCCAATCAAGTAAATAATCCCAGTTATAACTTCCAGTGAGTTCTTCTTCACTATGAACAATAGAACTTAAGGATCCTGTCATGGAAGGCTCTCCCTCATCTCCAAAGCCAAAACCCCTTGTTCCATCCAAAATTGCTTCATTTTCATCAGTACTAACATCGTGCAATTTAGAGTAAATTAAATTTCCTATATCCATGCCATCACTTTCACCTCCTTCTTCATCAAACATATGCATACTTTCAACACTTCTGGTATTTGAAATTTTACTATAGTCTTGTATACTACGTTGATCTGATTGAGATGTATTTATCCCCAGTCTAGCTAAATATTCTTGTGTATTATGCACTGAAATATCAGACATATTGTCATCATCTCTGTGGAGTCCTGAGTCTGGGAGACCTATTCTCTGTAGCTTTTGGTGTTGAAGAAGTGGACCTTCATTAATCATACGAATTTCTTCATCCTCAACATCTTCTCCTTCTTCAGCAGATCCTCGGCCACTTGATGCTGAATGAGATTGATCTGATACTTCTGATGTAGCCCCTGTATGTGTCACATGTTGGGAGCTTTCTGGAGGATCAAAATTAGAAATATCACTATAATGGGGTGGAAACTGGGAAATACTGGCGGAACTAGAAGGTGGATGATGAATATCAATAGTATCAAAGGAATTGTCAAATCCTTGGACAACAGTTGGTTTACTGCTACGCTTAGTACGTTTGCGAAGGAAAAATATCATTCCGAGTAAAACTAATGCAAGTAATGATAGAGCTATTACTAATCCCATACCCCAAGCTGGTAAACTACTCCCAACTTTTTCCCCAGTAGCACTCAGATGGGATGAATTCAGTGAATAATCAATTAATATATCAACCACAACAGAACTACTTAAGGAACCTGGCCGACCACTGCTTGCAAAAACAAATAAAGAAAGCACTTGATTTCTAACTTCTCTTTTCATTCTACTTGAACCTTCCCAGTGAAATAATGATTTCACTGTTATGATTCCAGTTGTACTGTTGATTGCGAAATTCGATTGAGAGCGTAGGGAAAATACAATTCTCCCATCTATGCCATCATCTAAATCAGTTGCATCCACATTTCCAACTAAATAACCAATTGAAGCATCCCCAGGAATTGTGTAATGGTAAGAATTTTGTGTAAATTCTGGAGGATATTCATCTTTGCTTTCAATATCCATCTGCACTTGAACAGTTGCATATTTTCCTCCAGCATCCATAGCCATTAAAGTAAAAAAGAACCTTGTCTTTGATTCATAATCAAAAACTACAAGGGAGCTGATTAAACCTGTGTCTGGATCTACTTTAAATTTATCCTTTCCATCTCCTTCAGTTATGGAATAATTGAGTTTTCCATAAGAACCTCGATCTGCATCTATAGCATGAGCCATGAAAATTGGAGTTCCAATTGGCGAATTTTCTTCAATTGCTTCACTATACATGTAAGTTTGTATCACAAACCGAGGAGTGTTATCATTTTCATCTAAAACTTTTATTAGAACGCTTGTTAAAGCAGATAGGAAACGAGGTGGATCACTATCAGTAGCTCTGAGAATCAGTTTGTACTCTGGAACTGTATCATAATCTAATTTTTGTCGAATTGTAATAACTCCAGTATTGGTATTAATATGAAATTTTTGATCATCATTTCCTGATGTAATATCATAAACAATTTTTGAATTTAATCCATCTTTATCATTTGCAATCACTTGAAGAACACTACTATCAATGGGTGCCGATTCTGAAATATATGCTTGATAAAGAGTTTGATTAAAAACAGGAGGTGAATCATTAACATCGTCTACAAAAATTTGTACATCTGTTGATGAATTAAGCGAAGGTCTGCCTCTGTCAGCAGCAAGAACCTAAAATAAAGAAAAACAATTTTATTTCAAATATTACATGAAAGAAGAAATTAATAAACTAATAATCAAGTGATGAAAATCACATGTTGTAATAGTAATGTAACAGCTAAATGATAAAAATATGTTAGTATAAGTCATTGTGTGTGCATGTTTTCTAGATTGAAGCTATGCATATTCAATATATGAAGAGCCATGCATATTATTGGCTTACTAGCTGGTTGTTGAATAATCCGAGTATTTGAAATTTTAGTTTAGAGAATAAATTTTACAGTACAATACACATGCTTCGCTGTAATAAATTTTTTAATAATTTGGAATATCACAGAAAGGAAAGTTTAACTACCTTGTTTTAAGCAAAAAAAAAAAAAAAAAAAAAAGGAGATTACCAAAATTGTTTTTAAATGTTTTAAAAAAATATTGCAAGAAAAATTTTAGTTAAAATAACTACACTGCAAATGACTTAAACACAGATTATTGTTAAATCACTTGACAAAAATCATCTATAGAAAACGAAAATAAAGAAAAAAGCCAAAATGAAAACATTCTAATATATATTCTGGAATTAATAATTAAATTGATCTTTTAACTTCAGGAAACAGAAATTGATTATAAATGTGAATATTTAAAAAACTTGTATTTAACTGAAAAATAAAAATTGTAATGTAGATTCTTGGACTAGAGCCAACTTTTTTCTGGAAAATTACTAAGGAAAAATTCTGTATAAATGAAAACGCTGGCAACTAGGCCTTTTTAAAAAAATTTTGTTAAAAAAAGTTTTCTGTGATAATTTTTTTCTCAATAAATATTGTTGCAATAAATAAAATCTCATGATAGGTAATCTGCATAGCAGATATTACAATTCATTATATAGAATAGTATTGTATTGTATGAATCAATTGAGTGAATTTGAAAAGTCAATCATGATTTTAAAAAAGTTTTATACAGAAAATTTTCATTACAGGCATTACAAATATTAAATTAAAACGATATACTCAAGTAAAAATAGTTTACGATTTACGAATTAAAATAATTTATTGAACTTTTACAATAAATTTATTAGTGGTTTGTAACTAATAATTAATGTTCTAAGAATTAATTCTTCTTTAAAACACATAATTTATAATTTCTCTTCAATAAGCTTTTGAATAATAATGATTTAGCACAACTCAATTGTTATACATTTTAAAATGCATGTGTGTGTGTGTTCTATTAACACAAATAGAAATATAGTCCTATACCTCACATTGTTATAAAAAGATATAGCTAAATTACTTTCAATGAATTATTTTTATTTAATGAGTGAGTAATGCTAAATAATAAAGAAATAAAAACAATTTTTACCTTTAATGTATAACTCTCCTTTTCTTCTCTATCTAAAGGCTTCATTAATATGATTTCTCCTGCTAAATTAGTTATGCCAAACACATTTCCCACATTTCCTTCCATAATTTTATAATCTACAACATTGTAATTAAAATATGATTTATCATGATCTGTAGCAGAAACTCTTAGAATTGTTGAACCCTTAGCAGCATCTTCTGAAACATGGCTTCTATAAGAAAAATAATGAATATTTTTATTACAGAGAATAACATCAAATTTGTGTAAACATTATTTTAAAAAGTTTGATTAATTTCTTTGTCACCAAAATTATGAAATTACTGGTGAATTTTAAAAGTATATAATGCACAAAAAATTGAAATATATGAAAGATACTTTTAAGTTAAGAAAAATGGAAAAATGTTTTGATAAAAAGGTTAAAATATTTTATACTTGAACATGCTACAATATTTATTATGTTATAAATTAATAATTACATTTAAATCTGAGTATTAATATTTTAAAGATAGAATAGATTTATATAATGAGAAATTAAAATACTGTCTACAAAATGTAAACTATTCAGTTTTATTATATCATAAGTGCACACATTTTGATTTAGAAATTGGGAATATTTTTCTTCCGTTTACTTTAAAAAATGAAAACTTCTTACTTTAAAAAAGAAACCTGACTATTATTTTCAATGAGTTATAGAGTATCTTACTGCATTACTCAATCAAAATATTTTTTTAATGCACTCCTCAATTTTAGAAATCCTTTTATTAAACTAACAGCATTGAATATTTCATATTTAATGTTATTTAATTAAAAGATAGCATCAGTAGTTCAATAAAATATACAGTTTTAACTGTAAAACTATGAAATAACAAAATTTCTTACACATAAGATGGACTCTCAAACTGAGGTGAATTATCATTCATTTCTTTTATTTGAATAAGAATGACTGCAACTGCCATCATTGGAGGCTGTCCCTTATCAGTTGCAGATACTATGAGTTCTATAGTTGGAGGATCAAATGTCAATGTTTTATTTGTGTATATTGTTCCTGAAATGTAATCATAAATACATCAATTAGAATTTTCTTTAAAAATATATCATTATACAATTAAAATGAAAGGAAAATCTATAATTGTACAAGTATTTTTTGAAATAATTTTTAATTTATGCAAAATTAACCATTAGAATAACAGGATTTTACAGAAAATATCCATATTTAAACAGGAAACAAATATAACTTCAAAAGTTCAGAAAGGGTAAGGAGAAAAATGTATTATATATAAACAAAATGAAAGGATATATGTTAAAGCAAAAAAATCCATTCTTAGGATTTCTGTACATTAATTGTTAAATGAAACATATATATATAATTTATGAGATTAAATACAATTTTATAAATTACACTGCACACTCTTTTATGAAATAAAAATAATTATGTGGTATATATTAATATTAAATAACATTCTTATAAACATGAAGAAGAAATTGGGGAAATAAAAATATAAAATGAGGGACAAATATTACAATGTTTTTTTTTTTTTTTTTTTTTTTTTAAATTGTGGTTATGCTAACTTTGAAACATCCATATATTTTCTTTATCCGGAATTTCTTACATATTATTTTTTTTAAAATTCAAACTTAAAAACAAATATTCATACAGATGAAATTGTAGAGCACTGCTTTTTGCACTTATGGACAATTATTTGAAACATACCAAGAATCAATGAATGAATTTTGACCCTAAGTTAATGCTCCAAATGGTTACTTATTTCTACAAATGTATGAAGATTTTTTGATAAGCCTTTCAAAAAATTTTGTAATTGGCGATATTTATATTAAAATCTGAAAAATAGTCTCACAGAAAATTCGTAGAGCAGATATATCACACAGCTTGGGGCCTAATTTTGAAAACAAGTGAGAAAGCAGAAGAAATTGGAAATGAAACAGATGCCATAAGCTTAACTTGGCATTGTGACACTGATTGTGATTCTGATTAATTCATTATACATAATGAACAGAACTTGAAATTTTTATTGAGGATAAAAGACCATGTATACTTTAAACATATAAAATGCCAAACAATCACATATATGTATTATCGTTTTTGCTTGCTCACACACAAAGAATAAAAATGAATAATAAGCTAAATTTCCTGAATTATTGAATATGATAGATAGATAGAGAGATAGATAGAGAGAGAGATAGATAGATAGATAGAGAGAGAGAGAGAGAGAGAGAGATTAAAGATACTGTGCTTTGATAACTAAAGCTAAGTCCATAGACGACATAGTCAAGAAAAAAATCAAATTATACTAGAAAATAAAGTTTTTCTTTCTTTAAATCGAAATATCTATATCTAACATGTATTAATAATCAGGTAAGTTAGAATAACATAAAGGAACTCTAAAAATTAATAAAAAGTGATTGTATATAGATAGAAATTTTTTTAACAACAATAATACTCTAAAAGATATTTAAAATAAATGACTTAAAAATGGCAAAGTATTTTGAAAACAGCAAAATTTCTACGGAAGCTTTAATTGCCTATATTAAAGAACTTAAAGGGAGTCACATAAAAATGCTTTGCAAATTATTTTATTTCAAAACTTACATTTAATGTCATCCCTTATAGAATTTATACATTAAAAATGATAATTGAAGAATAAAGCATGGACTACAAAAATTACTTAAGTTAGTTCATATATGTGAGTTTATAAAATAAAAAAAAATAAAAAATAAATCCTTATGGCTCCGTTGATAAAATATTCAAGAAAATCATAGGACATAAATAAACCAAGACTTAAAAATCTGTAATTTGATGGGTTTCATTTGAAATTGTTTCTTTTAGTGAAAGTAAATATTTAATGAGTGTTAAATTTACATTTTTGAAAAATAGGAATTTTAGTTTTCTTGCTTTAGTTACAAAGTAATAATATATACATTTATATTACTTAAGAATTATATTATTCCTCGAATTTTTTATTCATGTAGCTCACTGAAAATATCTGCAGCCATGGTTATTTCATGTTAACAGGGTCAGCGGATGAAGTGGAAAAATTGCTCACCATCAAAAGGTGCCTATGCCAGGGGCACACCAAAATTTATGTACTCATAGTTTTTTTTAATTTAATGCTACTTAAAAAAGTTGTTAGTTTATGCACTTACAATTTTGCATGTTTTATATTTTCTGAAAAATAAAAGATTTTATTTTTATTTTACTTTTATTTTCATTTGTATGAAACAAAATTTGATTATCAATATGAAAAATAAAAACACATTCCTAGTGAAGTTTATGCTACCACAGGTAATATGTAAAAAATCTAAGAATTTATGTAACAACTGGAATTGGGAATGTTTTGTGTCGGCATATATTTATTCTGTATAAGCTGTTGCACCTCTACATCATTGCTTAGTTTGCCTTTTTTTGTAATGATGATATACATACATATTTTTAATATGGCAGCAAAAAGTCGCTATTGAAAATTAAAGCATTTTCAACTTAAATATATTTTTATCACTTTACTGGCACAAGTATTTTGATATTTTTTATTTCCTAGATTTTCTTTATCTTATGTACTTAATAGTAGTCTTTCTTGGAATTTTTGCATGAGGTACAACAACTCAGCTATGGATTTGCTCGAACCTTCAAGTGGCTGAAAAAATAGAAAGAGGAAATTGCAATGAGAGAAAGCTAATCATAAACTCGTTGGATCTCTAAATGAATATCTTAGAAACACAATAAAATTAGATGGATAAACAATGGGACTAGGATCATTAACATCTGGTTTGAAATTTCATAATGAAAATTTATCTCGAAATGTAAATTCATCAGAATAAGATCAGGAAGAAAAAGATACATTTCTACATCAACATCCAAGTACCACTAGAAAACTTGGATGTTGACGTAGAAAATATGCCAAATAACGTAATATCTCAAAACAAAGCTTTTGATTTTGAATTAAATGATCCAACTACCTAGCTTGATAGAATTTCTATAAAAATTAGAAATTATATAATTGAAAATGCCCCCTCTCCATTTGATAACCAAACATCTTCCGAGAGATAATTCTGGTTGAAAGTTTTTAAAATCGTTCTATTATAGATCACTATTAAATGGAATAAAAAGTACGCAGAAATTATTTAGTACATTGAAATTCCCGAAACGCAGTTTTTTGTTTCCCATGTAAATTATTCAGTGACAAGCCTTCACAGCTTCTTAAAGATGGTTGTAGTGATTGGCTGCATTTAACCTACATTTTGAAAACAGATAAAATTAGTACATCTCACCTTAAGCATAGTTCAAAATGCAGTGAATTGAAAATGTCTTTGCGTAATTTATGTACCACTGATGCAGCTCAACAAAGATTTTATGGTGCAGAATAGGTTTACTGGCAATCAGTTATTGAACGGCTTAGTTAATTTAATATTTAACCCAGCAATACCTGCGCATTTAGAGGTTCATTGAAACAGTTGTCTCATAGTGATAATGGAAATATTTTGAAGTTGGTTGAAACTATAACAAGATTTGGTCGAATAATTACAGAATATTGCTCCTTTTTAAGGGGATTAAATTCAGAATGAAATTACAAGCATTATTTCACAAGGAATTAAGAGTAGTTATTATTTATTATTAAATCGTCAAAATATTACTAATAAGCTCGGGATACTACAACTGATATTAATCATACTGAATAGTTGACTGTTATAATTTCATTTGTTCATAAAAACAAGGAAATTAAAAAAAAAAAATGAATAACATTTTTTAGGATTTTAATCTGTAGATGACACACTACTGGACAGAGTTTATTTGAATTTATAAATGGCATAAAAAATTGTTACAATTAAATTTATCAGATTTATGTGGAAAATCTTACAATAATGGTACTAATATGAGAGGAAAGCACAAAGGATTGCAATAAAAAAATATTGAAAATAAATCAAGGATATTCTATATCTCCTGCTCTGCCCATTCTCTAAATTTAATTGTAAGTAATGCAGCTAAAATTTCCTTCCAAGCAGTTAATTGCTTCAGAGTAGTATAAATGCTTTACAATTATTTTCATCATCTGTTAAACGTCGGTCTATTTTGCAACAGTATGTTGAAAATCTAACTTTAAAACCCCACTTGAACACCAGAAAAAATTGAAGAATTTAAGCTTTAAGAACGTCGAAAAGCGATTTGAAGGAAATTATGAAAGCGTTAATAAATTTTCAAGAATATCAAACAAGAGACCTAGAATCAAGAACTCAAGAAAAAATTTGATTTAGAAGGTTTCCCCGCTTAAATCCATATCTTCCATTAACATCCGGCATGATATTTTAGATATTTTAAATGTGGTAAATGAAATAATGCAAAACTCTAAATGTGATTTACAAATCGTGACTGACAATTTATAAAATCTTATATCAGAACTAAATTATTATAGATCAGATGAAGTGTATGAATATGAAATTGCCAATGTGAGTATTATAGCTTTTCATTTGAAGGTGTATGCTGGTTTTCACTAAGTTGAGACAAGTATAAAAAGAAACTTTTTTAAGATGAACAAACTGACAAACCAATCAAAAGTCCAAGACAAAAATTTATGGTTGAATTTTATAATATATTATTAGACACTGATATTTCTTCAATTACTGAAAGATTCAGTCAATTAAAAAAAACATTACAATTTTTTCAAGGTAGTACACACACAATTTAAAAAAAACTGGAGTGACAATGAAATTTTAAAACGCTATAAAGAATTAGAACAAAAATTACCGCTTAAAAAAAAATGTAAATATAAAGGTCATCAATGCATTAAATTTATTCGAAGAAATAAAATCTAAGCGATGTTTAAATAAAGAGGATATGTCATCTATTAATGTTTTAAATTAAATTTAAGAAAATAATCCAACCAACAATACATTTCCAAATATTGCAGACGCTTCACGAATTTTTTTTAACCCCGCCAGTTTCATCGTCTACTGGAGAACGAAGTTTTTGATAGCTTAAAATTATAAAAGACATAGTACAGGAGAGATTATCGGGCTCGTCAATTATATCCTAGAGCGAAATTTTGGATAAATTGTATATAAAGGAATTGATATGAGCATTTGTTGTTGCCAAAGTTATACAAATCAATATTTGAAGATATTTTCTAATTTTTATATATTGCTTAAAAATGTTTTATCGTTGTTTTGTTTTTAAAATTTATGAAATAATAAAAAACAATATGACAAACGTGTTTTAATATTATAATTTTAAAGCTTTTCAGTCTGAAAGTCAAAATTTGAATACTATAAAAGAGTATTTCTCACATAATTTGCTGGACTTTAAGAGTGAAATAAAACCCCATGAAGGAGCGTGTAAATACCCTCATGCCAAGCAAAATATTTTATATTTTTTATTAGCAACATTTTATTCTAAAACTAAAATTTAATGAGAGGAAGATCTTACAATTTAGATTAATCAGGTTTTAACCTTAAAATGATTTAAAACTAACTTAAATCAATTAAAGTTTAGAAAGAGATTCATTTTCTTAGATTTAGTAGTGAAAAATGTTTCAGAAAAAAGTAAGTTACCAGTATTTTCATCAATGTAAAATCCATCAACTGTTGATGTGATGATACTATAACGTATTTCAGCATTTGCAGCAGAATCTTTATCAGATGCATTCAGTGACATAACTTCATAGCCTGGTTTTACAAGTTCTGTCACCGTCACCTAGAATTTAAGCAATTAATTAACATGTTTCACAATAAATGTGATGTATATAGAGACACACATACAGGCAATTAACATTGTTATCCTGACACAAACAATTAGAAATAAATAATAAATAAAAAATAATGATATTGTATAAAAATGCATAATAGATAAAGAAAATAGGTTTTTAATAACTTAAAATAAAAAGAGAAAACTTGTGTTATAATTGGAATAATTTATTAAAGCTTTTATAAAAGTAAAAGTTGTAGTCTTTCCGGATAAATTTATATGTCAGATGTAAAGTTACAAAAATTTTGATATTTCACATTTTGCTTTTCCCTCATGATGAATGCTATTCTATGAGTTGGAAGAAAGGGGTGAATAATCATAACTTTATTTTAGAATTTCATATTATTATAAATTTATTTTTGCATTCATTTTAGGATGTTCAATTATACATAAAAATTTAATTTAAATGTATTATGCGTTAATGGATGGAATTTTAAAAGCATCACAATGAAATTCTTTCATGGATTTGATGAAAGTTTTAATAAGGCTGTTTAGAAGATATTGAAAGAGAGGTTATGACAATCCTGAAGAGGTTTTTGATTGTATAATTTCGAAGCATTGTGTGACAATCTAGAATAAGACTAAATATAAGATACTATTATTTATTATTTAATAGGGTCATTACGATTGGTATGAAATGCTCAAAGGATCTTCTTTGAGTCAGCAGTCAATATTTATTTTACTACAAACATGGAACAATCTTTCTCTTTTTGCTGACTTCAAAAGAAAAAATAATAAAGAAATAGTTCACTGATAATTCTTGGAGAGCACACAAAAAGCTCCAATTTTAAATGTGTTATTCAAAGTAATTTCTAGAGATTTTATACATGTTACTCTCTATGAATGTTATTTGAAAATTTTAGCTTAAGAAAATCACACCTGGTTTTTATTAATTTTAGTTTTTCCCCCTTATGAAAGAGTATCCAGTTTTAGTTTATCTTTTATTATGCAGTAAAATACAAGACTTGCAAATAAATATTCTAGATTAGTTTTTTATGACTATCATCAGAAATTAATAGCAGAATTCTTAGTAAAATCATCTTTTAGATTTTCAATTTCAGATTACTATTATTTATGAGTTATAAAACACACACTTTGAGTTTTAACCAATACAGGTACAGATCTATGATTAATGTGTATCAGCCATGATAATAAATGATAGCTTTGTTTGAATGTTATAGTTATTTATCAAAAATTATTATTTATCAAAAACAATAGTCAGTTTTTGAAAAGAGAATTATTCAATGATAGTTAGAGTGTTTTTATTACATTCATTATAATGTTGCATCATATATTTCATGAAATTTATCAAAAGTATATAAATCTTGCATTCTTATTATATAAGCACTTTGATTTTTTTTAAAAATTTTGATTCATGTGTAAATCCACTGAGCTGATAATTATATGACCAGTGCTTTTGGCTTCTATTCACAAGTTTGCATCGCTTATTCCCATCGCGGAAGTCTCAACTTATAAGGGTGCAGAACCTGCTTTGAATTTTCTTATGATTGAAAGCTATCTGGTGTAAAAAAAAATGATCACAAAATAAACTAATGAAACATAAATATATCTATGAATGAAAACGTAAACTTAAAATTTTTAAATGATTCATCACAACTTTTATATATTTAATGTAATTTAGATAGAAATTTTTAAAGAACATTTGCACATTTTCATTAATAATCATTTCACAAAATAAAAATGTACTTTACTGCATATTATGACGATGTATGAAAAAAAGTAATAGCAAATTTTTATTTATATACTCTATCTAGAACAAACTGCTTTCTATTAATATTTTTAATTCTAAATTGCAGTGCCTTTTTTATTGCATTTATTAAAAATTCAGATTGATAGAAAATAAAATATGAGCATGTGTATTAATTTATTCATACAGACAGATTTATAAGTTAAATACACATTTTAGTCAAGAATACTAATTAAAGTAATACTTATACTCTCCAGGCATTGGCAATGAGTTAAGTTTTTGTTATACTCTATTAATTTGAGAGTGGTAAATTTCAGTTTAATAAAAATACTTCAATTTGTGTATTCTATATTATAAAATAAATTATTGAACACTTTTAACTCCACCTACAACATTTCTTAAATTTCACAAATGTAATTTCTAATTTATAGCACATTTTATAATTAAAATCTTCGAATAATATTATTTAGAAAATTTACAAAGAGCATCTACTTAAAAATGAAAATAAAAAAGTAATACTACCTCATATTGCTCTTGACTAAACTTGGGTCTGTTATCATTTTTATCAGCTACAAGTAAAACAAGTGATGTTTCAGCAACATTTAAAGAATCTGAAGCCTGTATCTGAAGCAAGTATTGATTATTTATTTCATGATCAAGTGGTTTTACTAATGTGATACGGCCACTGAATCTGTCTATATTAAACAAATCATTTGGATTTCCACCTTCAGAAAAACTGTATATTAAAGCTGGATTTGTGTCCACATCATTAGCAGTGATTGTACTAATGACAGATCCAATTTCAGCACCTAGAAAATTAAAAGATATAATGTATGATTCACTGATTCATTTTAAGTGATATATAACATAACAAGGTATACATTTAATTCAAAAATGAGAATTTCATTTAAAAATAAATTTATATAATCTAATGATATTTTAAAAAATATATTTTGGATAGAAAATTATTAAAATTGTGCTATATTTGATAGTATATATAATAAAATTTAAAGAAGCATATTGTCATAAATTCTGTTTATAAGAGAAAAGAAATGATTTTTTTTATTCACTCTAATGAAATTTCTACTAAAATATTATATATAATAATGCATATATTGAAACAGAAATTTTAACTTAATGTTTTATAACACAAATATCTAATTAGTTTGACTTCTCAATATTCATATTATCATGGTGTTAGTCTTTGTAGACATTTAAAATTCTTCACCTTTACTTTTTATTATCTACATTTATTTTATAATTGATAATTCCAAACACATTTAAATTCTCTTCCACTTGCTCTTTTCATATAGCTCTTTTTCTAATCATGACCTCCCTGAATTTCTATTTAAAAATTTTTCTCACACCTTTTTGATGTATGTTATTTAAACAACTAGATCCTTTTTTCTTAGTTATAATAACACCCGATTCTAATATTTATAGTATAATATTTATATGTTCTAATCCTTTTTTTTCAATAGGCATGCTTACAATTATTCCCAAACTTTGCCATTGTATTCATCTTTCCTATATTTTTAGAACTTGAGAATCATTTTTATATCAAGTTTACCCACAGATCCATATAATATAACAAGTTGAATGATACACTTGATAAATGAGAATTTTCAGTTTGACACTAACATCTTATGATATAAATAGCTTTAGCAGAGCAAAATAATATTTATTTCCAGCAGAAATTCTTGCTGTAATTTCTAATTTCCTTATTTTTAGTAATTAATGATCTTAAATACTTATATTTCTCTTTCATATAAATTTACTTTATATTCAAGATATTTAAACAAAATTCGTGCATAAAAAAATTCTATGTACATAAGGAGAAGAGTACTGAGTCAACTTTTTTGAAAAGACAAAGTAAAACAAATATCTTAAAATGACATTATTTAACAAAACAAAAACTAAATATCAAAATTTAGAAATAAAATAATAAATGTAAACAGCATAATTAATTATTTGAATTGACCAAAAAGGCAATTTTTGGTGATAAATAATATATCTCCAAACATTTCAGAAAAACAAATTTGCTTTTAAATAAGGTTAGATTAGATTAAGGACATACATTATTTCAGCTCTTTGCCTTACAATTTGTTTCTCAAAGAAGAAAATTAGATGCTTTGAATACCAAAAATAATTGATAGAATGATTTGTGTACTAATTATGAAATCAATGATATAGGTTCTACTTATGAAATAATATGAATATTTTTTCAAAATTGTTTTTTATGAAACATTAAATGAAGAATCTAAGATGACTACAGTTTATCCTTTGGAACATAAATTATTAATCCTTCTCTCAATCAAAGAATATAAATTTTTCTGTTTCTTGCCTAAAATTTTGTGAACAGGTCAAAGTATAACAACTAGCAGTATTATTTGTTTACTGCAGTTTGAAATAAAATGATAAACATATGAGAAATCAATTTACTTTGGTTTGCTAAGACAGTTCTAGTTTTTTCCTGTTTCCTTTAGTTGTTAAAATAAAATAAAAGAGAATCTGATACCACTTTTTAGATTAAACTAAGCTTTCGCAAAATAAAGCGTTATATAATTTTAAAATCGAAAAAATAGGATCTTTAAAAAAAAAAATTAAATAGAAAATTTTATGGTGAAAAAAAAATACAAATAAAGTAAAATGACTAAAATTAGATTGCACTGGATTGATAATTGAAACTACTAATACTCAGCAAATACTTATATGTGTGTGTGTGTATGCACACAAGATTATAATAAATACCTTCACTGATGCTGACAACATTTTGAGGAGGAAAAACAGGTTGATTATCATTAACATCTATGACTCTGACATGTAGAGTGCAAGAGCCACTTAACTGTGGTATTCCATCATCTATGGCCAAAATTGTTAAATGATATGTCTCTCTAATCTCACGATCTAGTACAATATGGGTTTTCACAATACCACTGAATGGTGGATCTATTATAAATGCATGGTCGTAATTTCCATCAGTTATTTGATAAGTAATTCCATTTCCTTGATCTTCATCAAAAGCAGTCACCTACAATATTAAAAAAATAAATTGGAACATGAGTAAAATGCAAAAAAATAGGAGCCCTCATAAAATTTGCAAGCAACTGTAATGTCATTATATTAAAATTATACATTATATGAAACTTTTTATAAAATAGAAGTCTAAAGAGCGCAATAAATTAAAAAAAATAGCTTCCTCAGAGAAACAGTAAGAATTTAACAACATCCTGCAATGGTATGCATATATATACGTGTGTGTGTATGAAAAATATAATTATTAAAGAATTTTCTGCTGAAAGTGATAGGCAAAATTTACTTCTTATGTTAAACAAGTAAAATATATTTATCTTAAAAAATATTACAAAAAAGGATGTTTAATACCTCATGTTTAATAATTTTATGAAAAGAAAAAAAAATAAGTTGAAAACACTGATATTTCTAGAAAGCCTGGAAATTATTTATTTAGCAGCAATTATATGTATAAAATGTTAAATTTCACATAAAACTTCCACAAATAAAATAATAAAAATATGAAACAAAATTAGAAAAAACACAATACACTTTCTTTTTTCCTTTTTATTAGAGGTGAAAAATATAAAAACTTTTATGAAAATCTCATTGGTTAATCTGTATTCAATAAAGAAAGTAATTATGTTTGTGGTGGGAACAGAATTTCAAATCAGAATTTATGAGAAAAAGAGAGATTGAAGAAAATAATGGATTTACTAATTGTTTAAAATAATTTAATGTTTGATTGAGTTCACAGTAAATAATTAAAAGGCGGTAAAAAGCAATTTCCTTTCAGATTATATGAATAAAAAAGTTTTTCATGTATGTAATTTAAACATAATTTTTCCATAACTGTTTATAATTGTCATAACATATTTGTTTAATTTTCATTTAGAATTTATAAAATTATTTTAGTTCTCCATCTGAGTTAAAATAAATACTCACCTTTTAAATGTTTTATATTTTATTGTATGTTGAAAAAATAATATTTAAATTTGTTGAAATTAATTTCCTTTTTAACATTTTTGTTCAAAAATTCCAGTCATTAAATTTTTCTTCTTAAATTAAAGATCTTACAATTAAAATAATTTGAAATAATGATTAATAACAGTGCCTTTTCATCCTACCTTTGTAACATAACTTCCTTTAATATTTCCCTCCCATACTGTAGCCACATAATTATTTTGAGAAAATGATGGAGAAACATCGTTTTCATCAATAAGATGAATAGTTAAGGTAGTGTAAGCACACACGTATGTAGGAGAACCTTTTCTCTCTTTTTCGCTTTCAGCTGCAATTAACATTTTGATTTCCGGAGTGGTTTCATAATCAAGTTTAGCAGAGTTTCTAACTGTAACAATGCCTGTAAATAAATTTATAAATGAGAAATTTGTTTCTAACACACAAATTTTAATATCTGAATTTAAATAGTTATATTTTATAGTTCTTGATACAATTTATTCAATGTAAGATATAAATTATACAAAATCAACATGTGACATCAACCAAACAAATTGGAAGTAATATGAAACTAAAAGGCCTTTTTAAAAAATTTTCACCCTTTAAAATTTAAAAAGTTAAGGTGCATTTCCATTAATTTAAAAGCAAATTCAAGTATAAAAAATTATATAATTAATATGGCAAGGAGTAATATTAGAAATACAAAATTGGATTAAAACGATTTGGTAATCAATTACTGCAAAAGATAAGAGTAATTTAATTTTAAATCAAAGTAATTAAATGATTTTTGACAAGATACCTGTCCTTGCATCAATATGAAAAGTGTTTTCTTCATTTCCAGTTTTAATTGAATAGAAGTGTGCAGTGGATATGCCAGATGAAATAGCTTTTACTTGAACAAGTTCTTTTCCAACAGGAGAATTCTCCAATATTTTAACAATGTAAGTATCATTTTGAAATTGAAGTCTGTTATCTCTTAAATGCTCCCCATTTTCTCCAACATGGATTTCTAGCATTCCTATTTTCAAATAAATCAAAGATTGCATATGTATTTTAATATATATATATATATATATTAATGTTTAATAGAAATAAAAATAGTTTGCTTTGGAAGTATATGAACAGAATAGAGAAATGTTTTCGCAAAAGTAGACTTTTTTTGATAACAGGATATCATACTCTTATAAAATGCCTTATTTGAATGCTTTAACAAAGATACTAGGAATATGAAAAACGTTCTAAACGTCTTTAAAATTGTAAATATAAAAGATATTTAGAAATCTTTTAGACCAAGCATATTGAACAACTCACACTGGCTATTGTTTAATGGATATTTTCCACAGAAATTATTGTAATTCAAAAGCAGGAGGGAAAATCTTTCCTTCATAATATATGTAATACTAGAAGCTGACAAACTTAAAGAGAAAATTTATCATATATAGCAAAAATTCTATAATATTACACAGCATACAATTATGCATAAGATATTATTAAAATTAGCCTATAAATTGAAAACTTCAACAGTAATTTCAAAAACAGATTATAATTCAAGAGAGAAGACCTCTCTAAATTGTTTTTTATAAAAATTATTTCATACATTTCTTACCTGAAGTGACTAGTTTAAATATGCATACGAAATTAATACTTTTTTTTCCATGATCATTAATTATCAAAATATTATAAGTATAAACATTGTTAAAAATCAATTATAAAAAATTATTAATTGCATATTTCTTTAAAAATGCCTTACCTTTTGTAACTTTTGACATTTGTCCTTTATCTCTTGCTTCAATTTCACAGTGAAACACATGGCCTGAGTCAGCTAATAGACTGCCAGCAACAGATACAATCCCAGTTTCAGGATCCAAATGAAATCTATCACTGTATGGGCTTGTAAAACTAATAAAAAAGGAAAAATGTATCAGGTAAATGTGTAAAGAGCTTTTACTATAATATTTTGATAAATATTTAGATTGCATGCTTGAAACTTAGAGTGTTTTATTTACTACTGCCTCATAGATAATGTTTCAATAAAGTAATATATGTAATCACACACGTTTATGAATATATTATATATTTATTTTTGCTTTTCATAGAAAAGAATTGAACTGGTAGAATTTATAATTAAAAATGTAAAGCAGTCACATAAAATTTCAAGCTTATAATAGAATACAGTATAAATGTGGGTTAAAAAACTAATGTGCAAATGTAATTCTCTTAAACTGAAAACTATTTAGAGATGAAACTCTCCGGTTAGAAGCTTTAAGTAGAGAATATAACAATTTGATTGCGGCATATGCATATGTAACAAAATATATTAAAGAAATAAAGTTATCGAATTATACATTTGATACAGTAAATTTATAATTACTGAATAGGGGGAAACACATAAATGCAGTCTAGAAGACACTATGAAGATAAAAATTTAAATTAGTTTTTTGCAAAGCAAAAAGCTTTGTTAATACATCAGTACTATTTAAAATAATTTAGATTGTGATTAGAATTGATATAAAGAAATGTGTTTCAAAATAAATAAACTTATGTAGAGACACATGTATAACCAATAAAACTATTGTTTCATTTAAATTGACACTGCTACTTATTTCATAAATAAAATAATATAAACATACAATTTTTTGCAATGACTGATGCTTTATTCCTTAATAATTAACTTTGTTTACCTTTATGCAATTTACAAGAAATTGTATTAAAATTGGAAAAATATCGCATAATGAAATACTATCAGTACTATTAGAAATAAACTTGGCTTGTATTGAGAAATGCATACTCTATACATATTGGGGTAAAAGTAAATGAAATAGAAATTACATACCTATAAAATACTTTTCCATTAGGACCTTCATCAATATCTTCAGCTTTTAGTTTAATCAATCTAGTACCAGGAGCTGCATGGGCAGATACTGATGTAATATAAGGCAGGCTTGAAAAAACTGGTCGATTATCATTTACATCTGCTACACTTATTTGAACAATTGCTGTTGTCGAACGGGCGTTATAACGCCCTCCGTCTGTAGCTTTCACTTCAAATACATACATAGCTTCTTTCTCCCGATCAAATAGGCTACATAGAATATTTTCTGTTATTTTTTAATAATAATAAAATAAATACACACATACCATTATATTATCTATTATTTGTAAAACACTCCAGTGCATTTATAATAAGGAGTAATTCTACATGGCTTAGAATATTTGATGTTGACTTTCAAAAATAAAATCAGTACGTTATAAATGTATATTCTACTACAGACAATTCTTAAAGCCAGTAAATCAGGTAAAAATAAGAAAGAAGTTATACTTACCCAGCAGTAATAATTGCTCCAGTACCACTGTCAATACTGAAGAGGGATTTTGTTTCATTCCCCAAAGAATACGTAATTTCGCCATTGACTCCAAAATCTGGATCATATGCTGAAGGAATAATTATAGTACTATTCATTGCAATATCTTCTGCAATAGTAGCAGAATAATCAGAATATTCAAATTGTGGATCATTGTCATTCTCATCTATGACAAGGATTGTTATATTGCAAATTGCTGAAAGTGGAGGATCTCCTTGATCATGTGCAGATACAATTAATGTATGTTTGGCAGTTTGTTCCCTATCAAGAGACTGACTGGATAATTCACCAGTCCGAGGATCAATGTTGAATTTTTCTGTATTACCATCTAGAAAATAAGTGAAGAAGTATGGGTATGAAATATTATTTCAAAATATCGAAAAGCTATTCACATAATTTCTATGATATAAATATATAAACATAATTTTTGTGGTATGACAGCCCATGTGGGCCAAGGCCTACAGTGCCCATCACTGTTCTCTCGATTGAGAGGACCTGGAGTACAAAGCATATGTCTCCATTATGGGGTCAGCCTAGTGCGAATCCCTCACTGTTTAGTTCCCAAGCATGCTTGGTACTCAGTTTATCGATTCACTGAAGAGATGAAAGGCTGAATTGACCTTGCCCAACACGACAACAGAACCCCAAACATATACTTTGGGAGCATGAAACGCTACCACAAAGCAACTAGGCTTTATATATGTATATAATTTATTAAATAACAAGGAAGTTTTTATAACAAATATATGTTAAAATAGATAGTTCATATGTTTAAAGTTACATAAAAAGTAACATTAAATAAATGAATATTTACAATGAAATAGTAAAATTTTTTCATTATTTTTATGTACTGCTTAAAGAAATATAAAATCAATTTATCATTATATAATACAATAAGCAGAAATGATACTTATATTTGAATTAATTTTTTCTTCTATTCCAATTACAATGAAATAAGGTGATTTTACCTCATTACTACATAGAACTAATGCAAATATGATACTAAATTTAAAACTAATAAATTGAACATAAGTATTTATGAATTCTAAAGTTCAAATGAATATAGATATGCCAAATAAAATTATACATCGATAACAAGTCATATAATATATAAAAACATGATTCCTCAGTGTCCCCATCTCAAAGTTTTTCATAAGTTACATTGTGATAGGTCAAAAATTTTAATATATTGCAAATTTCAGAAGTTTCTGTGAATTACAATTTGTGAAAGTTATCAAATATAATTTGTTTTACAATATCAATTTATACAGAAAATAAAATAACCCCTGTTGTATTTTATGATAGAAAAAAGTTAGGGGTTACAAATAATAAAATTTTATTTACATGACAATTAAGATTATGAATACTAAACCATCCTCGTTAGAATTTGAATTTGGTAGATGAAAATGTAATACAGTCTAAAATAACAGTTGGAATATATCATTATTACATGGTAATTTAAAATTCAAAATCTTTATTTATTAATCATATACAATGTCCCTCTTGCTCTTAATTTAAGTAATTAGAAGCGTCAGAAAATTCTTTCAATGTAAAACGGAATTTCGCAGATCACATTTAGGACAATAGTCAGCAGAAAAATTCCTGATGTAAAAAAGCAATTTTGCAGAAATGATTAAACACTAAGTTAGCAAAAATTTTATAAGAAATAATCAAAGACTATATATATACTTAATTATCAATTGCAATATTAAATATTTCATTTAGTGAAATAATTGCATTAATTCTATTTTTTCGACTTGCAGCAAAAATTTACACATAAGCTCTTATTAGTTTCAGTGTTAAAATAAAACATAATTATACAATATGTTTGAAGATGATTGGTCTCTTAAGAATATTAGCTCCAAGTATTTCTGGGTGTAAAATTTAATAATAAAAAAAAATGATGCAAAATTTAGAATTATTAATCATAAAAAATCATCAAAATTTAGAATAATTTTCTTATAGTCTCAGATAGTATTTAAAAATTCATCAGTAAAATATTGAGAATTTTTAAAATGAACTAAACTGAAAACTTTTATGAAAGAATTTTCTGATGTTTCACATCTTACATATGGAACTTACATGGGTCTGTCATATATGAGAGTCAAATAAAAAATATAAAGTGTATTTTTTAATTTGAAAAAAAAATTACCTATAATTGCATAAACAAGTGCGGCATTCATACCAGCATCTTTATCTGTAGCAACTAATCTGTGAATAGCTCTTAAAAAGCCACTATTCTCGGGAATACGCAAAGTGTAACAGGAATCGCTAAAAACTGGGCTATGATCATTAACGTCAATTATGTTTATCTTTAAAGTTGCCAAATCATGCTTTGAAGGAATGCCTCCATCTCTAACATAAACATGAACAGTATATGAAGCTTGTTCTTCTCTATCAAGAAGTGCTGCAGTATAGACTTCTCCTGTTTGCTTATCAATTCTGAACTTATTATCAGCAACACCAAATGGAATCATGTAAGATAACTTGCCATTTTCCCCTAAAAATAAATTATAGAATTTTAGATATAAATGCATAAATTTTGCATTAGTTGTTTAAATTAAACAAAGTAAAACGAAATTAGTTATAAACTGATATTCAGATAATAAGTCAAATTCACACTGTTCTAATTTTTGTTATACAAAATTTGTAATTCATTATAACCATAAGCATTTTATTAATACATAAGTAATTATTTATATATATATATATATATATATATATATATATATATATATATATATATATCTATATATATATATATATATATATATATATATATATATATATATATATAGTGTGTGTGTGTGTAATTATATGTATTTATATACATAATGAATTAATGTTTACTTATGAAGGTAGATAAATTGTTAATAAAATATTTTAACTAATATATATATATATTTATATATATTAAAAATCACCAATTCTTTAAAATATCATCATAAATTCAATACTATAATAATATCAAGAGAATAGATAATCAATATATGTTCACTTTAGCCATTATTGCATTATGTATGAGCTTTATATATTTCTGCTAATCTTAATCTATTTCTTAAGATCTGGATAATTTTGAGTTTCTTTTATTTTATTATAAAACATTTCCAAAAAAGCAGATTACTTAATGCAAGATTTTTTTTACTTAATAAAATTTAAAATAGTTAAATTAAAACTGGAATCCATTGATTTTGCTAACCTGATTTAAAGCTTGCTTTCCTTTAGTCATGAACCAAAAAATTTAAAGCTATAATACTAGAAGAATTAAATTAAACATTTCTTTAAAATAATGAAATTTTGTTTTAATTTTGAAAATTTTTTTACTTGATAAAAAAACAAATGTTGAGAATAAAAATTTGTTCCAGGTACCTGCCATTGCCTTTTCTTTGAAAAAAAGTGATCAAATTGATTGCTACAAAATGTTGTTGAAGCCAAAGGCATCTAAGTTACTACTTGTGATACAATTGAACCTAGTCTTTCAATTCAACTGATTATTTGTTAAGAAATCACAAACTGAAAAAGTGTCATGAAAAATTCATGACAATTTATAAGTTTACTGTATATAATATTGTGAATGGAAATTGTAATTTATATTTCAAAATAAAATCTGCATTTCAAAAGTTTTCAAATTAAGATTTGTTATAATGATGAGGAAATTTTTAGAATTTGTTGCTCATGCTCATAATTAATAATTTAGGAAAAAGGAAGTAACTTCATTATTGTGGCCACAATGATCATACTGCATCAGTCGTTGTGTATACCATAATATTAAATATTTAATAATCAGGTTGAAACATGTTGTTATCATTTTATAACTATTGGTGATATTGTGGAAAAATATTGTAGTTTTGTTGTATGTAACTCAAAATATGCCACTGCTATCTGTGTGTACGCTGGAAAGTAAATAAATTTTTACTGGTGAAGAAACAAGAGAATTGCTTGCATAACAGATGATAAAAAGTAGTACTTTTTTGTCCATATAATATGTAGTATATAGTTTGTTATATACATATTATATAGACAGGTAATGGATATAAATATGTATATAGTTTGTTTACCAAAATCAGCATCCATTGCTTCTACTTTTAAGACATAAGTTCCTTTTGTTACTATTTCAGAGACATTGGCATAATAAATGTGTTGCTTAAAATGAGGATTATTGTCATTTACATCTATAACATGAACTCGAAACAACTGAGATACTGATAAGGATGGTCTTCCATGGTCACTGGCTGTGATGTTTAATTCAAAATAATCAATTTCTTCTCTATCAAGTTCCTTAGCCAAAGATAATAAACCTATTAAAGATAAACAAGTTACCATTAAGTTCATGTATAATTTATAAAGAATTTGTTTATAACAATATTAAAGTTATAAAAATATTAAACTAATAATATATATAAATGAAAAATAGCTTATAAAATGTAAAATTATTTTACTATTTAATATAAATTTTAGGGCTTAATCCTAGTATACATAACAGGGAGATTTGAAGACATTATCAATGTTTGTGACATGGGTATGAAGTTTGCAATTTGTAGTTGTTAATTTGTAAAGATGCAGTGGGTTTTAGCTTTTTAGCCATTTTGTATTTGCAATATTAAAATTACCATTTCCTTTACTTTTGCTAACGTCAATTCTTAGTGACAATTGTTAAAACATCATTTTAACAATCTCAATAATTTAGCAAAAAGCATTAAAACATTATTTCGTTGTTGGTGATATTTTTAAAAATAGTGTCAATTGTGTTATACATATTAGGATTTTATCAATTTTGGTTGTATAAGGATGTTATACGCTTGAATTATGAATTTCTGGGGAAAAAACCCATTACCACAAATTTTTTCAGAAGAGAGAAACAAAATATATTCAAAATTAAGTAATCTTTAAATGTATATTCATTTTTCCTGAAACTTTGTTTTTGTAAAATTACCATCTAATATATTGATGAATATCAAAATAAAGTATTAAAAGGGCGCTATAACAAATATAAAGCAATTATTTTGCATGTTTAACATTTATTTCCCAATAATTTTTTTCAAATGCATTTACCTAACATTTAGTGAGTATTTTAAGCAAAGTAATTATACAAAAAAACACAATTGTTAACGTTTACATGACTTTTTCATCTTTCTTTATGAATCATTATTAATAAACTTAATCATTATAGACATTGTATTTCAGCTGCATTATCATACAAATTCTAATCCAATTAACAAATCTTAATACAGATTATATATTTAAAACAAAGCCAAAAATTTCTCCAGGAGATAGATTAATATATTAAATAAACATACAGTTCCCATGATTTGAATAAAACAGATATTTCTCTAGGAGCACAAAACTATATGCAGAAAGATCAACAAGAAAATGATCATCCTAATTAACTTAATATGTTACATAGGTAGTTATCTGTTTTTCATAGTGCCACAAGCTTAATAGATAAAGAAAACAGCAGACAGGTTTGTTATGCTTTCTGAGCAACGTCTATCAAATTAATTAGCTTTCACCAGGGTGAGAGGTTCTTTTCAGAGTGTCATTGGTGCTGGACTGTTCAAGCCTCCCCCAATCATATTCTTATTTGTCTAAATTTTACAGTTTTTGAGATTTTAAGGGATCCTATTTTATTTTTAAACCTTCTGGACATTTTTAGTTTTATGGAGATGGTGTAGCTTAGCTACATCATCTGGGATTAGAAACAACAACAACAACAATCTTTTTTTCACAGAATTGACTATGCCTTTATAAAACACTAGAATTTCACAAAGCCAGGTTTTCAACTATTCATATAATAAATTTAAAGCTTTTACTAATATTTACCACCTGATGTGAAATATATTTACTGCATGATAGTTGAAACAATTTAATTTACTTTCTCTGATTTGTATTTTTAATAAACTGTCTCAAGAGATATAGTGTGTTTTCATATTTAATAATGTATATTATTATACCATTAGTGGGAAAAAATAAATGAAATATAACCATTAGTTGAAAAAAAAATGAATGAAATGGTCATGTTTGAATAAATGTTTATTTTAATAAACTCTCCCAAAGTTAATATTAAGAGTCCTCAAAAGTCATTTTTTCACTTATAAAATTGTTGTATTGATTTTATTGCAACAGAAGATTAAAATACTCTTTATTATTTACACCATTTTTTAAATCAAATAATCTTATGAGTGTTAATCATTATTTTGTAATTAAAGTTTGTGATAGCTAAAAATATAAACCACCCAATTAAATTCTATTAACCGAAAATTTTTTGTCAGTTTGTTATTTTCAAACTCTGCAGGTCTTACAGTAATAAACCATCATTTAATTTATATTTTCAAGTGTGTTATCTTTATCAAATGTGAATCCAACTAAAACATTTCTTTTGAAATTTATCTTCCATTTCGTTAATATATTTATCTCAGTCTTACTACTAATTATACTAATATGTACCTTATATAAGATACGTTTATCTTAATCTTTACTCATATGTTGTAAGGTAAAATAAAATATTTTATAATGAGAAACCATATTATAAATCATTACATCACACATTAGAGATCGAATGTATTTTTAATTATATCAAATACATAGTTTTACATTAAATAATTGAATAATTTTGAATAAATTAAATTAAATTCTAAGGTAAGTGCAATCTGAAATAATTACATGTATAATTAAGGAGGACTAAATATAGATAACTGAATTGATCTGATTTTAAAATATATATGTGTATTCGGCTAGGTCTTTAAAGTCTGTGTACATTAATCAAGTCTTATTATCTCAAGATAAAATGTTCTAAAAGTATGATATTGTTTTCTTGCTAAAACATTAATCTAAGGTGGGTGCATAATAACAAAAAAAGTAATATTTTTCTTTTCATTTAAATTTTTTAACCCAAAAATATTGACTTTGCTGCCAAGGTTTACAATTCTAAATTGTCATGTAACATGTTTCTTTTAATCTAGGAAAAGAAATCACATAAATGAGTTATTTTAAGTACAAATTCTATTAAAACTAATTTTTACATAATAGATTTTTATTCTATAGTATGCTGACAATTATCTCTCCTGATGTTTTATTTTGAGATTTGTATAGTTGAGCATATTGTCTGATGTTCTTTTAAGCAAAAAAATACCATAAAATTGATTAAATAATGCAATGCTGTCAATTTTAGCAACAAGCAATTAAATCATATAACTCAATAATATTTTAAAAGAAAACAGACTTTTTCCATGATTATATCTGTAATTAGATATATCTCTGCATACTAATCCTTTAAAGCAAACTAAGTATACAGACTAAATTATATTTTATAAACACAGTTAAACTTTTAATATTTTCTAAAGTTAACATTAAAGTAATAAGTTTTGCCCAAAAATGTATTTACAGAAAAAGAGTAAATATGAATAATCATCAAAAATGTTACTATGTGTGAGTGTTTTATCATATAACTTTCATCTCATTATCAAACATTAAAAATTTATTTTCAAAGGTACAACAACAAATGAAAAAAATATGTATGTTTATACATAACTGGCAATAATAAATAAATAAATAAACTATATAAATTTCAACAAACCTGATTCAGAATCTAATGAAAAGTATCCTTTCTCATTCCCATTTGATATAAAATATGTTACCCTTCCATTCTCTTTGGAATCCTTATCGGTAGCTATTACATACATAACTGAATAATTCATGGGCTCACTTTCCATAATGATGATTTTATCTGTGCTTTCAAAAATTGGTGCATTATCATTAATATCTTCTATAAGAATTTTTGTTGTAACACTAGTTACGAACTGTTTATCTCCTTGATCTGTTGCTGTAACTATTAGAAAGTATTCTTGAAATGTCTCATAGTCAACTGCTTCTTTTAAGAAAAGGGATCCAGTCATTTCATCAATTTGAAAAGCAACTCCTGGAGACTGTTGAGAAATAGCATATTTTACTTGACCATTTGGTCCAGAATCAAGATCAGTTGCACTGAAATTCCAAATGAGTTTTCCTTGCGATGTATTCTCTGGTATGGAAAAAAGAATAGGATCATGTTGAAATACTGGAGAACAATCATTAATATCTTCGATTTCAATCTTAGCACTAATGACACTACTATAATGATTAACACCACTGTTATCAGTTGCTTTGATTTGAAGATTGTATATACTTTCTGAAGATTTTTCGAAATCTACTTCAGCAATAGTATATATGCTTCCTGTGCTGTGTACTATATCAAATGTTCCATACAGATTCCCACCCACAATGGAATACATAAATTTCCTATTTTTTTTCCCACCTTCATCAATTGCTTGTATGACTCCCACTTCAGTTCCAACACTTACACCTTCTTTAATTTTAAAAGAAAAACTTGAAGCAGGAAATATTGGCTGATTGTTGTTTACATCCAGCACATTAATTTTTAATTTCAATTGGCTTTGAAGGGATGGCGAGCCTTTATCTTGAGCAATAATTGTAAGACTGTACAATTTTTGTTGATCATAATCAAGTACTTGTTTAGTTTTTATGACTCCAGTACTTGGATCAATGCTAAAAGCATCAGTTCCATCAGTATTTTCTGATCCTGAAAAAAATCACAAGTGTAAATATTGTGACAAAAAGAAATATGTAGAATTTTAAATATAGAAGTGGAAATGCTTTGTACAGACATTTTCTGTTAATTAAGTGAAGATGCCTATGTATATTTCTATTTGTTTTTCATGAATTTAATGGAATTTTTATATATAATTACCATTTTAATTTCCTTATATTATAATCCATATTTTCTTATATGAAAATAAATTATAGAGTGCCAACTTCCTGACACTTGATATTTAAGAGACACTTGACAGATTACTTATGAAGTCATTATACATATAGTTGCCTTTTATAAATTTGTTATGTACTTTTAATTCAGAATAAGATTGTATTTTGGAAGTAAAAAGAAACAAATTAGTTTTAATTCCACTGTTTTTATACTTGATAAAATAAAATATGTGCTCTTTCAGTTAATTCAAAGAGCAACAGTCATTTTAGAAATACTTTTCTTCATTTAGCTATGAAAAAGAACAAGAAAAAAAAACTGATGCACATTTAAATTGTAATTTTTTAAACTATTTTATGACTGTATGACTTTATTTTATGACTATATATTATTTTATTGTATGACTTACACACAAATAGGATAATAGAAAGGCAAAATGTATCATTGTAATTTACTACCTGAAATCTTTCACCAGTTTTTAGTCAGTAAACATTTAAAAAAAATTAATAATAATTTCACATATAAGCATTGGACATAAGTTGTGAAAATCATTAAATCTTAGTAACTACTTAAACAACTAACTTGCTGTGCCATATATCTATCTATATAGTGTAATTAATTATAGAAAAATAATGAGGCAAAATATAACTTTCAACATTAATTAAAAAATATTAAATTGCATAATTTTTGTTTCTTATTCATATGTTTAAATCAATTAGTATTTTATTCAAAGAATAATAAATTTATACTGCAAAAATACCTTGCAAATATATATTTAATTACCACATTAAGAGAATAAATTAATAAGAAGGGAAACAGAATTTCTTATAAGTTTCCTCATCCATAGAGAAAAAATTATTAATTAAAAAGTGCTGAGCAATTCATTTAATATTAATACTATAATATTGATAAACAATTAATGAATAAAATCTTTTATTTTAAAGAATAAAAAAATCATGAAATTGTTAACAGTAGCTATATATATATATATAAAGATAAAACATAAAAAATATTAAAATAAGAAATAAGAAATTGGAAAAACACTAAAATATATTAAAATATACTGTATCTGTATTGTATATTTTAGTGTTTTTCCAATTTCATATTCTGATTTCAATATTTTTCATGTTTTATCTTATTTATATTGGCAAATCTTTCTTTAGCTGCTTTTGAGCTGGCTAGATTTCCTGTTTTATTGTATTGTATTTATTACTTTATACATATATATATAATTGTTAAAATTTTAGCTATTAGTGTAAACTTCATGAAATTTGATAGGAACTTTCACTTATGAAATTTACAAACCTGGCAAAATTTCATATCTGATTGCACCATTTAAATTTTCATCAACATCTTTTGCAACTACTTTCAGAACTTCTGTTCCAGAAGGTTCTCCTTCAAGAATTTCAATCACAGATTCTCTTGGCATAAAGAATACTGGAGGATGATCATTAACATCCAATATTTCAACATTTACTACTGCACGATTATATCGAAATGGTGTTCCCTGGTCTCTAACTTCAGCAACCAATTCATATTTTGGAACAGTTTCTCTATCAAAAACTATTTCAGAAAAAACTTCCCCTGGAAATACATATTTTATATTACTCTTTCAATTATTATAATTGCTACTTTATACACAAAACAGTAAAAACATTATTTAGAAAGAAAATATATTTCATAGTTTTAAAAGCCAATATATTTGATCTTAATATATTAAGTTCCATATAAATATGTAGTTAATATAAATTTTAATGCGACCGTAAAGAACAAATTTCACTTTAATTGAAAGTAAATAATATCTATAGATAATATACCCGCCAACCTTGAAGAAAAAGAAATCGGTAGATTCTACTGATTTTGAGGGAAAAAATCAGGAGGCACTACTAACGACATTTTTGCTTGAAACAAAATGCTTAAAACAGTAGTACCACACAAAAAGACAATTTTACTCTTTAGATTAAACATTCTGAGAATGATTTATGTTATATATAAACATATTTTCTATTAATCTTAATATTTTAATAAAATATTCATCCACCTCTCATATGGGAACTATGAAAAATAAAAGAAGGTAATGCATGTAAAAAAATAAACCCTCAACATTTATGTCCCAATATTTATTCCATTGGGCAACTTTTACTAATGCAATTTGTAAATGTTTAACTTCTAAAATTACATAAAAATATAAAATATATTACTAAATATATTTAATTTAATGACATATACTCTAAGAATATAGAAATTATAAAATACTTTGTCCATAAAAAAACATAATGCATTTCAAATTCGAATAACTCATGACAATTTACTTTTTTCATATATTGCTGACTGCATTTTTTAGAAATGAATTAGTGAACTGCTGTTCAAAACATTTTTTTCCCCTCATTTTGAGAATATTCAGCTATAAGTAAGCTTTTTAAATTTTCAGCAGAAGGTGAAGATCTGAATTCATTTTTTATTTTGTTTATATGACTGAATACCCGTTCACATTCTGCATTAGAATTTTGAATAGTTAAAATTGATTTACAATTCAATAGACTTTTTTCGGGGGAGAAATTTTGTCTGTTTTTAAGCTCTGAAATAACCGAAAATTAGTAGATTTTCCTACATTATCGGGAAATCGGGAGAAATGATGAAAAATCAGGAGTTTCCCGATAAAACCAGTAGAGTTGGCAGTTATGTACATATGACAAATGAAAATTATGAACGAAAATTGCAAGTGAAATATGTAGTAAATAGAAATATTATTGAAAAAAAATTTTTTTATGCTAATAACACTATTTTATAGATCAAAGTGTAATAACACTGCAGAATTTCATAAATAAAATTTTCTGGTTGCTGAAATATAAACGGGATTGAGCCAGAGTTGAGACTTCATTGTGTTGCTAGTGTGGAATGGTTTTTTCATTACTTTAATATATTTTATATTTAGAAATGAGTGATGCATTGATTGTCCCACATTATGATAGTTAATTCTTTGATCAATTTTAAATTATTTAGCTTAAATATTTTGCCATACAAATGTTTCATCTTAAAACTTAAGTTTAACTTAAGACAAGTTTTAAGATGAAACATTTGTATGGCACCACTTAAAACTTAAGTTTTACTTATCTGTAAAACTAAACAGTGTGAATGTATATTAAGATGGTAGTTACAAATATTATAATACAAGCAAATAGCTTGTTATAAATATTGAATGAATCTGAGATATTTTTAATCATAATAATGCTCTACACAATGTGCATATATTAAAAATTTAATGTTATATTTTATTGTAATATAATGATAAAGAAAATATGTTGTATATTTCAAACTGAATATTAGAAAAATTTATAAGCACCTATATTGCCCTCATAATTAGCAATAAGAAATTTAATTTGATTAATTGATATTTTTTGCAGGACATACTAGTAATAGCAAATGTATGAATTTAACAGAAATACTTCATTACACAGTTACAATTGATTAATGTACCTATAAACGCTAAAACAAACTGGGAAAACAACATAATTATATCAAAATATGTAATCATAAAAGCAAGAAACTGGTGTAGGAAGAAAAAGGATATCTTTTATGACTTTATTCCTAAGTTGTTTAAAAGTGTAAAGAAATACTAATAAAGTAAGAAACAAAATATTCATATTAAATTAAAAACTCTTTCCGGCCAACTTGTCTAGTGGAGAGTGTGCCTGACTACAGATAGGAAGGTCCTGGGTATGAATCCAGGTTCAGGCATAGATGTACTTTCTCTCTCTCTCTATCCTGTCTTTGTCCTTTGCTTGTGTGTGTGAATGAAGTATGACTGACGCCTACCCTATAAATGGGTCCTTATGGCATGTGTGAGGGTGCGATGATGACCCACCCCCTGTGGTGCACCCAGGGCAATGCCTCAACGGCTAAGAAGTTGCTGTTTCTGGCCGGTTCATTGGGTATAAGGGAACCATAGATTAATAGACTATGTTGCAGTTGTAACTGTCTACAATCTGCCATTGCAAAAAAAAAAAAAAAATAAATAAATAAATAAATAAATAAATAAATAAAATAAAAACTTTAATTAGGCTATTCCACCAGGAAAAATTTTTTTTTGAATTAAATGATATTATAAATATAAATAAAATTTCTGAATCACTTAGAGAAGAAAATATTTGGAAAACACCATAGTAGTTGAAAAAATTAATTAAAATGCTTTTATAGATATAGATGAACTAAACTTTTTTTTATTAAATATATAAACATAAAATTTTTAAGAAATGTTATAAAAAATACATCTATGTACATTTTGATTCACAATGTAGCAAATTGCAAAGAAATTCTTAAATTTCAAACCAATTTTATTGCTTAGTTATGGATGTTCATTCACTAATTTTTAAAAACCTAATAAGGAGATGCAAAATATTTAAAATTGCATTTGTTAGATAAAAGTGTTTATTTGATAAATTTGCTAGATAAATTTTATAATGATCTTTTCAGTCTCTCAGAGAACTAATGTTACAACATAATTGACAATTTTTTTCAATAAGGATATCTTGTCTGTATAAACATGAAAATAGTGTGTGTGTGTGTGTGTCTTAAAAACTCAATAAAATAAATATTACACATACATGGGTCGGTAACATAGATGAATCGATATTATAAATGAATATTAAAAAAATTACCAGTAACAGTATTTATTTCAAATGTTCCATTGGAGTTCAAAAGAAAATAGCGTAAGGTTGCATTATTTCCTAGGTCCTTATCATAAGCTGACAGAGTACCAATAAGATGTCCTGATGCTGTGTTTTCTTCAATAGAAAAATTAAAAACTTCCATTGTGAATTCAGGATCATTGTCATTTTCATCCAATATTTGGATATGAACTATCGTAGTAGCTGATAATGAAGGAACACCATGATCAGAAACAGAAATTGTCAAAGTGTACTCATCGAATAATTCTCTATCCAAAGCTTCTTTCAAATAAAGAAAACCCGTATTAGGAAAAACACCAAATTTTGAAACACCTTCTTCATTAGAAGTTAATTTAAAAGAAAGGCGTGCATTGTTACCAGAATCTTCATCTGTTGCAGAAACTTGTAGAAATTCGGAATTAACTGGCAAAGATTCTACAATGCTTACTCTATATTCTTTTTCCACAAAGGATGGTGAATTATCATTGACATCATAAAGATCAATTATAAATGTTAAATTAGAAAATAAAGGTGGATTCCCTAAATCATTTGCTCCAATTACTAGGATAAAAGGATGTTGACGTACTTCATAATCAAACGAAATTTGTGGCATTATTTGCCCAGAGCTTTTTCCAATAATGAAAGCATTGTCAGGATTATCCAAAAGATGATATTCTAGTTGTGAATTTCTGTTACTGTCGAAGTCTTCTGCATAAACAACATATACTGGAGTATTTAAATTGATATTTTCTGGAATGCTTATTTTTAATGATTTGCTTGAAAATAGTGGATAGTTATCATTAATGTCAGAAACTGTGATATTGACCTAAAAAAAAGAAATAATATACTTTTAGTTTATTTCAAAACTTTATCGCAAAACAAAAAGGAAAATGAACCTTAATGATTATATCTTAAAATTTACCTATATACACACATAAAAGTATAACTATGCACATCTATAAAGTAATATTATACATATATATATATATATATATATATATGTGTGTGTGTGTGTGTGTGTGTATATATATATATATATAATTACTGAAAATGACATCTTCACTTACCTGTGCATAACCATGCGCTGAAGACAGGGGTCTACCTGAAGTTGCTTGTATATTCAGAAGAAAATGAGAGTGAATTTCATGATCTAATTTCGCTTTAGTCTTTATAGTGCCTGATAAAGTATCCATCATAAAGAAGCCTTCTGGATCTCCTGCTTTTATAGTATAATGAACAGGCCCTGCTCCTGCAAAAAATTCATTCTATATATCTATTGTTTTCAGTACAGCTTAGTTTATTCTAAAGTTTTTGCTAAAAATTTTAGACCTTAATTAATCACGAATAAATTGTAAAGAACTTTTTTTATATAACTTTTGAAATGAACTTGTTAAAGATTGTTGTTTATAACTGAGCACTTATATATATAAATAAATTATGTTAAAAATAAATTTTATTGCCTGTTATTATCGTCCAACCATTTAAAACTAGTAAATTTATCGAAAATTTAGTATTTTGTATAGAAAGGATAGTATCATGGAAATCATTTAATGTGAAAGGGTTATTTGAAGCTAAATTAATATTTTAACACAGAAAGAAATTTTTCTAAGTCCTGAATTTTCAGATGAAATAGATTTATTTATTCTCATTTACGAAATTAAAACCATTACTTACTTGGAACTCTGCTAACTGCAGTTACTTTACCAACTATTGTCTCAGAACTAGTATCTTCTTCCACAAAAAAATTGTAACACGTTTGTGTGAAAAATGGAGGCTGCTCACCACTTATAACAATAATGTAAACATTTGCTTTGACAATGGCAGATAAGCCCTCCCCATCAAAAGCAGATATTACCAGGTGATGAGGGGAGAATATATATTCGGTACTTAGGCTTTCGGTAACAAATATTTCTCCTGAAAAGAAAAACAAATTAATCAAGGTAAATATATTATCAAAGTAAATCAATAATAAGGAATATTATTTTCTGAAAACTAAATTTTAATTTATTTTTCATAAAATAAAATTGAATATAAATTGATAAAAACTGAAATAAATTTCTCTATGTAATTGTAGCCTTTTATATGTTAAAAGTTGTTTTTGATACACACCATTAAATAGTTTTTGAAAGTAATTTCAATTTATTCTAGTTTTGAATTTACTTATATAATGTTTTCAAACATCAACGAAGAGTATATAGAAATATATTTAAATAAACAATAAATTTTGTTCACAAAATGAATTATAGGAAAAACAATATTTTATGCACAAAATTATATTTTTATTTATTTAATGGACAATTTTTCGTATTTTGCTTGACATAATAAGCAATAAGAAAAATAAGAAAATTGTAACACTGGTACTTTTATTATCTTAAACAACCATGAAGCTTAAATAAACATTCCTTCTGCGTTTATAATATAAGATAATTTTTATATTCCTCATCTATTAATAACTTTTGCTTAAGAAATCCATTCTAGATGAGAAATAATTTTTTGATCTCTCTGTTTATATCATACAAGATTTCATAGCACAAAATATATGGTTATACCATTATAACAGATATGCAGATAACTCAATATCAAAGAACAAATATAAGAATGATGCCAAAATTATTATTAAATAAATTTTAATGTATTAATTGAATTTTTTTATAGAAAATCTTATAAGGTCATAATGTTCACACAAATAAAAAAAGATTAACAGTAATCTTTACAAATTTTACTTTATTTCAATTACATGTATTTAATTTTTTATTTCAAACTAATAAGAAATTTTTGATAATTATTTTGACAGAAAAAAGAATTATTATAACTGCAAACGAATAAAATTCTAATATAATAATAAATTACCTGTTTTTTCATTCATTCGGAAAAAACCAATATTTCCAGCACTAATTTCATAGCGTACGTCGCCAAATAGTCCAGAATCTTTATCCGTGGCAGATACAATGACAACAGCTGATGTTATCAATTCTCTTTCAGGAAGGCTTACATTGTATTCCTCGGGCAAAAAAACTGGACGATTGTCATTCACATCTAGTACATGAACTCTAACAACAGTTACTGTACTCAAACCACCTATTAAATTATTAAGGTTCATTAAAATTTCATAAAAAATGTTTCTGAGACATTTAATACAAATTTATAGGAAAAAAATTAAATTCATATGAAGATAATTTAATATTAAAAAAAATAAACTCCAGTTCAAATTAAATATCATGATATAAATTTTCAAAAGCCAGTACTTGAACTTTTTTACAATAATATCTCAAAATCAATTTTTATATTAAAAAGGTTTATTGCTGTAAGAGCTATCGAATCTGTTTTCTTTTAAATTTTTCTTGCCTTTAATGGGGTTTTATCTTTGAAAAATACATTTAAAATTTTAGTACATATTTATTTATAATTTCAAATGTTAATTATTTTTCAGTATACAAAAGCATTGCAAGCACCTTTTTCAGAATGAAACCTTATGACTTTACGGCATTCTACTTTTAGTAGATTTAAAATGATACTTTGGTTGGTTAGAAATGATTTGAGACTCTTAGTTTCACTGACATTTGTCTCTATAAAATGATAACTAAGCAATATTTTTTGTTGGTAAACAAACATATTTTTCAGCCCATATTAATGTCTTAATTTGGTAGTAGTAGTAATATGACAGAAACAGTTTTGGAGCTTTATGCTCGTAGGCTCGCATTGAGTAAGACTGAGTTTTTTCACAAAACTCGTTAAAAATTTAGAATACCATTTTGGTAGCCTTTACTTTTAAGGTTAGGTAAATAATAATTTTCAAATTTTCCCGTAATTTAAGATCACATTATATTCTTTCTGTGTTGAAATAAATAACTGAAATTACTTGAAAGCTTATAAACATTTGAGGGCTTAAATCAAAAATTTAAAGGAACATATTTGATCGGGCCAAAAATGGAATGTGAATCCAGATATATCAACTATCATTTGTAAAGAATAACAATGGGGTATGCATAAGGGGTTTAATTTTTTAAATGTATTTTTTCTATATAAATCCCTGTATTGACATTGAAACTTTCTAAAACATAAATAAAAGTTCTATTGTGTTTAGTTACAATTTTTGTTTTACATAGCCGGATGTGTTCGAAGGTGACGTGTAAGTATATCCTTTTCTTTTGCAAATAATAATCTTTCTAATTAAGAAAATCGCATCATCGCGTTTGCAGCAGGAAAGAAATAGGTTGTCACCTGATGTACAGTGATCCATAAATGATGTACAGTGATCCAAAATTCTATTTAACTTTTTTACTTATAAGAGAAGCAATAAAATCCTGTCGCATATGGCAATCGTCTAAAAGAATTCTTGAAGCTGTGTATTTGAATATCTTTAAAAACAATTACACCAAATGAAATGCTTAACGATAAAGAATATGCGGAATGATAATTAATTTCTTTTATGCTTGATTTACCCCAGACTTTATTGGTGTATTAGGGGTAAATATATGTCCGTTTTCACCTTTCAAGAAATCATCCTCATGTTAATTTTACATACATCTTAAATATCTCAGGGTGTCACACTGGCCAATTTTTCGAAAAGTATATACATTCCAATGCATTTCATACAAACCACATAATTTTAAAATCAAAATTTTAATATTAAGTAATTGAAAAGGAAATTCAATTTTTTATTACCTTTTAATTCTTTCTCTTTCAGAGAATTGCATTATCTCTGTCAAGTAATTTTTTTCTATTCACAGCAAACACTTGGAAAGAACTGATGTACTCTCAAATTTTAAGGCAATAAAATTTAAATGCACAAAAAACTAACAGAGGGATTAATGTTGTATATTTGCTTAATGTACATTGTTAGTGTGTATGTGTACAGAATTTAATTACACATTTAAAATTTATTGGAAACAATATCCAGTTTCAAGATCACGCATACATTTGAATAACATTTTAAAGTAAGAAAAAGTATTATGAAATGTTCATAATATAAGAAATATGTGATTTTCTGTGAAAATTAGAAAACAGTCGAAATATTTTGCATTAATGGTTGAAATCTATAGAAGAATTCGTTGCTTTCAGGGCAAATATTCTATTAATAAGAAAATGTTTATCTAATATTATAATGTTTAATTATCTATAAATAGAAAACGTATTGAAAAATTTCAGAAAACAATGGAAAAACTAAAATGTTGCATTATATAAAAAGTATTTTATCTTGTGTGTAGGAATAAATCAGAGGAAAATTCTGAAATAATATACAAAAGTAATGAAAAGATATTAATGAAAAATGTATGGATACTGTTACACTGCACAACTGCAAAACTAATATTTTAAATTTAGTTTCTTTAAAATATGTTTTTTTTTTCCATTTAGAAAAAAATTATATTGTTGCCTAATATGTGTATCACATCTTTAAGAGAAATAAAAAAAAAACTGAATGTGTTTTATAAAACTGACTTGCAGAAAATCTAATTTTCAAACAGTTTTATTCAAAAATTTTCCCACAAATTAATTATTTAAAAGGAAAAAATCTTGTTTTAAAAATAAATAAATAAGTCCTGAGAGGAGAATCCGACATTTAATATATAATGAATATTTTTTTAATTTCTCAAACGCGCGCGCGCGACACGAAAACAAACAGCTTCTAATAGTCTCGAGTAAACTTAGTCAAATTATACGTTTCATTAAAATTTTTCATTGCCAGTCGCTGTACCAACATGGCATATAAAGTAATCAAATCATTTTGAGGATCTTCAAAAATTCTAATTAAAATACACAGTTTTAAATCTTAGTTAAAAGATAGTCAATAAAGGTTAGTTACAATCATTTAGTCTTATGAAATAAATGAGAAATTACTTTAAGGCTGAAGAAAAACGTTAAAAGAAAATTATTTTTAAATAAGTAAATTGAATTTCTCTAACCAGGACATTCATTTGTCAGTCAAAACAATTCTTGCGATTGCTTAGAAAACATTTTTGATGCAGTTTTTTTCCCCAACATATGTCAAATTATACATGTAGTAATATTTTTCAGTCTTTCATGTCATCAAATGACTATTAAAGTAGGAATTAATTGTAGAAACGTCGGCAGCCTAACATGGGCCAGGAACAAAAATTTCCGTGTAGCTGTGATACATGGAAATTTTTGTTCCTGGCCCATGTTAGGCTGTTTTACAACAACAAACTTTTTGTTGGATTTGGTAAACGATTCTACTTGATAGACAACTTAAAATAAACTTTCCTTTCTATTTGGGGGCCCATCTCATGTGGAGGCCCAGAGCAACTGCCCCATATGTCCCCACCTTAATCAGTCTCTAACGATTGGTATATTTAGATAAGATGGATTATGATTACTCTTTTTTACGTGTAACTTTATTTGGTTTAATGAGTCCCAACAATATTTGATCGTAGAACTAGGACTTAACTCCCTAGAAACATTTCTTAGTTTAAAAGTTTTCAGTTATTGTGAAAAAATTACAAGGCAAAATTTAGTCAACAAATTATAGGCCGATTAAAAAATATTCACCATTAATAAAGATATAATTTCTCTTTTAGAGAATCAATTTGAAGTACAGAGCTATGTAAAAAGATTTTGAATTGAAAAGACTAATGATATTTTTCTCTGAGTAATGATCCAGCTTTCTAGTAAACCTTTCATAATTAATAATAATTTTCATGAGATAAGTTCTTTGTAACTGTTAGAAATTCCGGGTAAGAGGTCAATATAGCACGATAGATCATTTTAATGAAAAATTTATAAAGTGATGCATACGCTGAGAAGCAGGTTGCTGGTAGATAAATTTATTTTTGAATGATAAAATCGCAAAAGAGTAAAGTAATCGAAATGTTATTCAATAACTTTGAACTGCTCATTAGACGCAAGATAATCACGTTCATAGATTTAGATGATTTTTAAAACGATTTTATAAGAATTTAAAACAGACAATGAAATAACTGTTAAAGGTCTTACACACACATACAAACACAAAGTTCTTTTTCTAAACTTTGCAGAAAAACTATCTAGATCTTAATCGCTTGAGAGGTCAAGGTTGCCGTAACGTCTCAAATGTGAACGAAAAATCACGAAACTTTTCAAACAAGCATTTTACGGCTTAGAACTAATTCTACTCTCCAAATGGTTTGACTTCATAAACCAAGTGATGTCGGATGTAGATTTATTTTTCATAAAAACTGCTTCTCTTCAACGTTTTTCGAAAAGTATGTACATTTTTAAAAAAAAAAATTTTTTATAACTTTCACAATATTCTTAACTAGGCATTTTTTTTTAAACAATTATGATGCTACAGGTTTAATGTATTGAACTCTAAACTTTTTAAAATAAAATTTATAAAATAAAAAATGAGAATTAATGTGTATAATATACTGTAACTTAATTTGATATTTTGGGTTGTTACAATTGAGAGAAATTTAAATGGTTCTAATGAATCGCTTAGTTAAGAATTTAGTAATAATAAATAGAGAATTATATTTGATGCTTAAAAAATTTAGGGCGTAGACGAGGTATTCTAATTTGAAAACTATAATTTCAACATTGTTAAATTTTTTTAAAAAATTAAATTAAAATCAGAAATATACGTTAGCAACAAATGGAATATACAATTTAAAATAGGAAAATTAAATGTTTGATAGAAATATCTTTATCAAATTTTGTTTTAAATAAAAATCAACATAGATTTATTACTTGCTTAAGAACTAAATTCCTAATATTAATTTTAAATTATTTTAGTTTTAAAACTTTTTTAATTATAAATTTATTTTTCGAAATTTTCACATGCTGTTTGATCATTTTCTTTTTGGTCCTCTTTACAACTGAAGAAAAGGAGTAGAAAGTTAACTAAGATACACGATGCTAAAGCATGTTGTTATTCTATGTTTTTATTGCCAATGAAATGTGAATATTTTTACCTCTATCCATCGCCAATACAGGTATTTCGTAAAATCTTTTCATTTCATAATCCAAGGGTCTCGCTATGCAGAGATCTCCAGAGATTTGCTCTAAATAAAAGTCCTGAGATAACTTGATGAGAGTATAATTTACCATAGCATTTACACCACAATCAGCATCAGTGGCAGATATCTAAAATAGAAAAAAAAAAGTTCTTTGTACATTTTCATATAAAATCACTCTCATAAGTTAATTGAAATACAATCTAACATCTTATTTATGCATCAAATAATTGATATGTTATTTTTTAATCTTCTTTTGGGGAAAAAGAAAGATGCAGTAATATAAATATCGATATATATTATACACATACACTGCCCGACAACGATTAGTTTCCATGCAGCAATAACGGCGATAATATTTTGATGCCGGTTCCTTCTAGTGCCCCATTCCCTTTAGTGTTGCATTTTCAATGTCAGACAGTGTTTGTATATATATTAAAGTAAAATAATATTATTTCATCATCTTGTTTTGAGAGATATGATTTACACAGGAAACTAGCGATTTTTTTTCTGACAAAATGAAGAAAGACTACTCATATAAAACCATTTCAGCAACAGAAATTTCGAATTTTTCTTAAAGGTGTGTATTCGATATTTTATAAGTGGTTTACTATATTCATGAATTGCAAAATATTAATAAACGATGCTCTTTATAACATACCTGTAATCAATCTTTGTGAAAAAGAAATTTCTCAGCAAGTTTATTAAATATCGTTGAACGCGATTTCTATATTTTACGTTAAGCATTTTTAACAGAAACTGCGCAGTGAAAGAATTTGTTTTCCATGAAAATTTTTTTGCAAAGTATCTCAACGCAGAAAAGGAAGAAAGAGTTATGGTTGGCTACTTTAAACTTATATATCGTGTAAAAACAATAATCATAAAAAAGCTCATACAAAAATGTGAACATCTTAATTCTACAAAATAATTAAAAACAATGTCCAATGTTTATTATATGTGAGGGGGAAAAGATTGTCAATTTTGTTATTCTTCAGCGAATTTGATAAAAAGATTACATTTATTTGTGTGAGTGTGAGTTAAACGCGTTGGATGTGGTTTCTGAAATTTACTAAAATCAAAATATTTAACCATTTAATAACAATTCCAATATTATAAAGAAATTATTCATAAACAGTAAATTAGTTAATCTTGAAATAAAATAAATAAAAAAGTTGCGTTAGATAATTATTAATTGCGTTAAAAAAATCGATCGTTTCTGAAATTCAGATACAGTGAGTGTAAAAAGTATTCGTACAGTACGACAATTGATTTAAAACAGATCCGTTCATAAAAATTATAAACATAAATTCCATTTTAATTAATTATAAATGCATAATAGAACATATTTTCACTAGTTTCATGTGAAATTTACACAAAATTAATTTTATACATGAATAAATATTTACAAAACTGTAAGAATTCAACATCTTGTGGTGTAAAATGTATTCGTACACTAAAAGAAATGCAAAATTTTCTTAATTATATTTTGTGACTGGTTTAGCCATTAAGATGTAGTTAATTGACGTGATCTTGTAAGTTACTTAAATAGTTTTTCAGTGGAAATTTTAATGTAATGAGGAATTAGAAATTCTGTAATGGGTCGTAAAAGTAAATAGACAAGTGTTTCTAGAAGAGAATTGATTTTAAAGCTCCGTAAAAATGGTAAATCATACAACAAGATTTCTGCTCTGGTTGGTAGATCCTGTTCAACTGTGCAGTCAATCATAAAAAAGTTTGCTGCCATTGGAACGCGCGGTTCAAAACAGTTTTCGTACTGGGTGACCATATCTATTGACATCATCTGACAGACGATTTCTGATAAGTTCATTAAAGAAGGATCTCAAAATAAGTGCTCTACATTAACATCAGAACTGAAGAACATGGGAACACCAGTCTCCGTAAGTATTGTTCGAAATGCATACAGAAATGAAGGTTTCCATGGCCGTGTTGCAAGACGAAAATTCTTTGTTAGTGAGAAGAACCGGAAGCTGCGATTGTCTTTCGCCAAGCAATACGTTAATGAAAGTCCAGATTTCTGGAAAAAAGATTATCTTTACCGATGAAAGTAAATACAACATATTTTTATCGGACGGGAGACGAATGGTATGAACAAAGTGCAATACAGAAATGCATTATTAGAATTTGGTGCCAACAGTGAAACATGGGGGTGGAAGTTTGAGTTGTTTGGGAGTGTATGAGTGCTTCTGGGGTGGGCAAATTAGTCTTTGTTAAAGGTATTATGAATAATCAACTTTATATTGACATTTTAAACAATAATTTTGGACCTAGTGCAACAAAAATGGGCTTGAATTGTGATTATATTTTCATGCATGATAACGACGCCAAGCACCCAGCACAAGGGCCTTGTGTTCAACAAGGCTCTGGATACTATACAATACCCCAAAGTTCATAAAATTTCCTCCTCAATCGCCGGATCTCAATCCCATCGAGAATTTATGGGGTGTTCTTGATAAAAATATTAGATCCAGACATATTTCTAATAAAAACGATTTGGAATCAGTTCTTAAACAAGAATTGAATGCCATATCTAGCTCAATAATTATATTTGTGGAATCGATGCCAAAGAGACTCAAGGCAGTTATTCGAGCTAAAAGAAATCCTAAAAGGTATTAGCTGAAATATTATGATTGTATAGGCCAATATATGCCTGATGTACGAATACTTTTTACACCACAAGATGTTGGATTGTTTGAGTTTTGTAAATATTTATTCATATATAAAATTATTTTTGTGTAAATTTCACATGAGACTAGTGAAAAAATATATGCTATTATATATTTAGAATTAATTAAGATGGAATTTATGTTTATAATTATAATGAACGGATCTCTTTTAAATCAATTGTCGTACTGCACGAATACTTTTTACGCTCACTGTATATTAAAAAAGTAACAAATCTGGCATAATTTTGACAACTTGAAAGAGCGTTGAAGTGGCCTCAGCTTCAAGTTTAGGTGACTCACAATTTTCCCTACAATCTAGCAGGAGAATAATTTGGAGCAGGGGAATATGAAATATAATAATTATATAAACTGGTAAATTATTTATTTTCTTTTTAGTATAATTAAAAGAGATAAAAAAAATAAAAGCAATTAATCTTTTAGAAAAAGTATATTATTTACAAATTCGATAAAAAAAATACAGCTGTATAATTACCTTCCTTCCTCCGACTCTTTACGTTATATATATATATATATATATATATATATATATATATATATATATATATATATATATATATAATATATATATATATATATATATATATATATATATATATATATATATATATATAATATATATATATATATATATATAATATATATATATAATATATATATATATATATATATAATATATATATATATAATATATATATAATTTATATATATATTATATATATATATTATATATATATATATATAATATATATATATAATATATATATATAATATATATAATATATATATAATATATATATATATATATATATATATATATATATATATATATATATATATATATATATATATATATAAATTATAAAAATGAACATTTCATAAAAAATCTTATTGTGGAATTTTCTTTTAAAATGAAGGACTAAGTGTACAAAAATAACAAATTTTTTTCTGTTATATATATATATATATATATATATATATATATATATATATATATATATATATATATATATGCTTTATACTGCTCAAAAGATGACTTTCTAATAATTCTCTTACTTCTATTGCAATCATTTTATTATTGACATTGCGGCTTCTTTTCAGGTCTGCTCTTTTGCTTTTACTATTTATGAATATGTCTTTCGCTGACATCAAAATTACGACTTGTTACACTATAAATTGTTTTCCCGGAACATTCAATAGTTAGATGATCAAAAGCATTCAATAATTTGACTTCGGAAGGTAATTTAGTTACGTAGGAAATTATAATTTTCCACCTAAAACTGAGAAATAGTGAGATTGATTTGAAAGGAATAGAAGATTTCAATAAATTTGGAACAAACTAATTTTCGATTCTATTGAGCTATAGATTTTTAATTTTTAGTCTTTTTAATTGCTACTCTCGAAGTCATCTTATAAGTTACCAAAAATATACAATTTTTACGTATTAATTCTTTTAATGCTCTTTTGCTATCTTAAATTAAACTTTTAATTTTTTAAGTATAACAACGTTTATTTTGCTATTCACACACATAAATATATCCATTGTAACTAAGGAAAATTTAGGTGAATTATTTTAACTAAAACCGAAACACAATTATAAAATAACTATTTTGATCTTTGCAAATTAAAGTAAATTTTAATGTATAACACTAATTTCTGTCTTCTTCCGTCTTTTCACATAAAAACTAAAGTATAAACATTGAAAGTTTTTAAACCACGCTATAAAAAATTCAGTACTTGAAAAAACTCATAGCAAAGAAATTTGAAATATCTAGACAAAAATATAAATTAAACTTTAAGTTTCCTAATTCAAAATACGCAAGTATGTTAATAAAACTTTGAACTGAGGAAATTGTTCTGAACGAGGACTATTTCCATAAATTGTTTATTATCCTATTTCAGTTTCTTCCTAATTAAATTCAAGCCTTTTATTTCCAAAAAGATGCTGAGCTCAAATTTCAACTTGACAGCTATTGATAAGTTTTTATAACCTCATAGTTCACAATCTGGTAAAATATACACATCAATGCTGGTTTCATTTTTGAAAGGCCCAACTTCATTCGAGAAATACAATTTTGACAAAGGATGGAAAAATTTCGAAAAGCGATTATATTAAATGATTTGAACTTCAGTGAATATATCCTAATTAGAAACTAACTGGTAATTTATTATCTTTTTAACGCGTGTTATATAATTAGCATCGATATAATTTAAACATTATTTTAAAATTATAAGAACGAAAATGTATCTACACTTCTAAAAAAGTTAAGTTTATTTCAGTACTCCATGGTATTAGATTTGCATGATTCTTTTCTGATATTATATAAATATTTGTTATAATTGAGAAAAAAATACTAGATTCCCTGATCACATTGGATTCAATCCGATACTCTTAAAAAGTTAATTTTAATCCTTTTAGATTGTTAAGCTTTAATGAGGAAGACTGGAAATTCACTCTGCTTTGAATTCCACGCGATTTGTATGAACGGAAATTGAATATTTGGCGGATTTTTTCAATAATGCATAATGCATTTCTTTAAAAATTGCTTGATGTTCCCAGTTAGATAATGATAGATACTGACTAAAGTTTGGGTGTGAAAAATTATTAGAGATAAAATATTAAAGAAGCTTAATATATAACTGAATACCAAATCAAACGCAAGAAATATTCTAAAAAAAAAAAAAAAAACATTTGAAGAAATTTTAAGTGAAATAACTGAATTATATAAAGTTCGAAATTAAAATCTCGATCTTTTTATCTTCGAGATTGATCTTTTCCTTTTTAAACAGCTAAGCAAAATAGAGCTTCATAATTCTGAATACTCAAAAGATATCAATAGAGAAATTATAATACAAAAACAAGTAGAAAAAATTAAATCTTTAGTTGTTTCGAATTTCAAACCCTGCCCTGTTTTTAGATTTGAAATGCTTGCAAATCCTTTCCTGATTCATTGATTTCCTTTGTCAATTGACAAAGAGACAACAACAGTTTTCCATTCAAATAAACATAGACTATTGGAAAAATATGTGTTCAAAAGTAGTTTTCAAAAATGATACAAATTGACGAAAATATGCAAAAATATTAAGTTCTGTCAAAAGTTATCGTACAAAAGGCTTTCCCAAGAATGAATATCCTCTAAATGCATTTAAAACAACTGCTAGACACAAAATTTTTTTATTTTTTGGAATTAACTGAATTTTTTTAAATATATATATATATATATATATATATACGCGCTTTAATTTTGTTGTGAAACTATATCAAATTAAATTTTTTTAATTGAGGACTGTAAACTGAAACTGAAATAAAAAGTTTGAATGGATGAATATTAGAAAGTTTAAAATCAATAGAAAATTTATATCACCCATTTTTCTTAAAGGATGTCGAAAATTTTTAAAGAAAAACGTTTAATCATGTTTTAGGCGATGATTAGAAAAACAAAGTAATGGAAAATATATTAATATCCATTGGTAAAGAATTTTCACAAAATTTACATTTAAAAAAATAATTAAATTACTGTGCATCCAAGAAAATGCTCTTATTTAGTGATTTTAGAGAAATTTGAGATATGCTTCTCTCCTAAGTATATATATATATATATATATATATATATATATATATATATATATATATATATATATATATATATTGACATCGTCTAATTCAAAAACAGCTCACTGGGTTATTGTTGAAAGAGTCTTAGATGAAATCCGGAAACGTTTCAGAAGCGATTGGAAAAAAATGCCATCGATATCCTCTCCAGCCGTGGAATTTGAATTCGAAGCATTCATAACATGGCCTTCCCAAGATAGACGCTCAAATAGATTAGACTTCAGTGGCTGACTATAATTTTTTTACATATGATCGATTTAAAATATTAAATAATTATAATATGAATAACATAAATAATATTCTTTATTAGAGTGTCATAACTTCGTATGTTCGTTAGCATGTTTGTATGTTAATTGTGAGGAATGTCCTTTTGTACTAGTATGATTACCATGAATCTATTACTTTTTACTAGCTTATTTGCACAAAAACGAAAGAAATGGCCTTTTTTTGAATAGAAATGTTCTTACTTTAAATTTCTTTAACAAACAACGAATTATTATGATTATGTTAAGTTATTAAGATTTTTGCGACAGATTTATTTGGATTTATTCTTCTGGTGTCATAATAAATATATATTAAAAATGCATTTAAAATAAAACATAAACATCTTTCTTGACTGAAAATTTCTGTAAATCAGCATTTAATGAACTAGAATATTCAGTTACTATGTGAACCTATACGGGGAGACGCTTTTTAAAGTATTAAATTATTGATCATTCTCATAAAATTAATAAAAGAAAATTATTTTTAAAAGGAGCTTTTTGTATTCAAATCACTCTAAAATTATTTTTGTATTTTACTGTTCAGGTGATGTTACTGAGAAAATTTCATTTGTTTCAATAAAATTCCTGTGGGGAACACAAAAAAAAAAAAAAAAAAAAAGCTTGATTATTTGTCATACAAAAGAAATTTTAGTAACAGCACAATGAAAATAATTTTTTAAGCAGATGAAAACAATTTTATAAAACGTTTATTGAGCAGGAATCATTTAAAGATAATAATATTAACAATTTAAATGTTCAAAATTTTTGGTTCACTGATTTAAAATTTTTGCATGGAAATAATTATACCTAGGGAAATAAAATAAAAAATGTGAAAATTCAAAGTTCAAAGGAAAAAATATATAAATTAGAAAACGAGATGCTTAGTAAAAATTTAGTCCGAATCTTAGGCTATATTTCCTTTTTATTATTTTTGTATTTTATGTTTTGAAAAATATTCTGTAGATATTAACCATAAATATTTTATTTGCTGTTACGGTATGTTTTCTCATTTAAAAATATTTTTTTAGTATATTAATTGTTGAATGATGCAATTCGATTAGTTTTTGATAGCAACCCTTATAGTGCCCATTTAAACTCGTCGTAGAAATATTCTCTAATTTAACTTGCTAGGTATTCTGAGTAAATTATATCCTTTTAACACACACTTTGTGCTCACAAAAATGTAAATGCTTCTTACCATATAAAAACTTATACACTGTTTAAAGAAGAATGCTGTTATAATTAGATCATCTCACTTTTGAAGAAAGTGTCATATGAAAAACGCATTTATTAAGCATATAGAAAAATAAAAATGTCAAAATACTTTCAGTCTTTTGACAATTATGTTGAACACTTAGAATCTCAAAAAAGTAATATTTATATTAATAAATTTAAACCGAAAACTTTTCAATTATGAAGCACTAATAGCTACTTATATAAATTCCGCAATAAGTGCTTATAAAAAAGTAAACATTCTCACAAAACCAATTTCTTTCGCACATCTACATGTTTAATAATAATAACAACATTTAAATATGCAAAATATAGGTCTGAAATGAAAACTGGGTTTCATTTCGTCATTCTTAGTTGCAAAATATGTTTGTGGGTGCTTTTACCAACTATAAATAAAAACTTATTTTAAAGTATATTTCAGTTTTCAACTATTTAATTAGAATTTTATTATTATAAAACGTAGAAACAATCATAAAATATATAATCAAAATAAAAGTTTTATGATTGCTTCCAGATTCTATTTTATTATTATCTGAAAAGGAATAAAGGGTAAATATTGAACATGCAATTTGATCATTTTCGTGTGTCTTTAAGAAATTGTAACAATTACATGAACAAGTATTTCGTCACATAGCTCATTTTTAAATTTTCAGAAAATATAGTATAACTTATAAACTTATTTTTTGATAGTTTATATATATATATATATATATATATATATATATATATAAACTAAGCACATGAGTTTTTTTTATTGTAGTGCTATTTCATGCATTCTATTAACTTATATTAAACTATCATTAAAGAGATGAGTTGTACATTATATTGCAAGAAATTGAGAAATTAAGTATATGATAATAGTGTGAAATAAACACATCTAAAAATTAACAACTAAGTTTTGAAATTAATGAAAAATATATATTTCAAAAGCCAACAAAATTAAACTGAACTAAACGCATGCAAAAGTGAGCCAAATGAAGAGAAGTAGGCTAAGAACAATCAATTCAAAACTTAAGCCAACAATACAACAAATATTTTCAATTATTTAAAGCATAAAATGTGATTGCCACCTGTACAATAGGAAACTAAAGAAAAAGGGTGAAGAATTAAAGCAACAAACTATGACTTTTTTCAAACAAGTCCCATTAACCCCTTCAACAATATGAGTAACTTGCATGAAAATCGATACCAACTCTAGACGCATCACAACTATTACTAATCGCACTGAAGTTTACATTTATATTGATTTTGTGAAGGATTAAATTGAGACTTGGCGAGATATACATTATTTAGTTTTTTTTATTGGTTATGTGAATGTAGTAGACCACATATCATTGAGGATGATCTCAAATAACCACAGTTATTTTTGATTAAATGTTATATATGTTATTTTGTATTGTTTTAAATATTTGTGATTTTTAAGTTGTTTGTTGCAAGTGTGTTACCAAAATCTACTGGATCGATTCAACTTTCCTGGGACTGGAGATTAGTAATATTTTGGATTTTTCTTTTGCAAAAGTAAAATGACAGTGGTAAAGGAAATACCAGCAGTATTTTTATGGTGCATCTAATGAAAGATTAGTCGGAATCTAAGTGAGAGACATTTTAAAAAACTTTTCTCTATATAAGGTTGAGAAACTCCGCAATCACTCAGCTGTAATTGAAGTGAATTGGTTCACGAAGTCGTGACTCCAATACATAAATTCCAGCTTTGATTTCATGACTTGCAGTCAGGAAGATTTCTTTGTCTAATAAGATCTTTCTATACAGTTAATTACATTGTTTACTTCACCACAACTTTCTGGTGTGCTTTCAGAAACATTACTGTAAGAGATGTACCATTTGTAAAATTTTATAAACAGTCAAGAGAACCATAGCAAACTTAAATAAATGAGATTATTTCTATTTCGATTCTTAATTGGGAAACTTAAATAAAGTAAAACTTAACCAAAAGTAAAACAGAAAGTGTAGTTTCTCATTAAAGAAGTATATTTCTTTCTACCAAAGAATAATTTATTGAGATGAAAGATGTGAAAGAAATATAGTATTTAAATATTAAAGAAAATATTAAGAGAAATAAGCAGTTGCATAAATGTTTGTAATATTATAAATAATAATTTTACTGTAGTAATTATATTTAATTCCGCCTTAGAAAAATCCGTTAAATAAGAACAATGACTTCACTCGCAAACTCCGCAATCACTCAGCTGTAATTGAAGTGAATTGGTTCACGAAGTCGTGACTCCAATACATAAATTCCAGCTTTGATTTCATGACTGCAGTCAGGAAGATTTCTTTGTCTAATAAGATCTTTCTATACAGTTAATTACATTGTTTACTTCACCACAACTTTCTGGTGTGCTTTCAGAAACATTACTGTAAGAGATGTACCATTTGTAAAATTTTATAAACAGTCAAGAGAACCATAGCAAACTTAAATAAATGAGATTATTTCTATTTCGATTCTTAATTGGGAAACTTAAATAAAGTAAAACTTAACCAAAAGTAAAACAGAAAGTGTAGTTTCTCATTAAAGAAGTATATTTCTTTCTACCAAAGAATAATTTATTGAGATGAAAGATGTGAAAGAAATATAGTATTTAAATATTAAAGAAAATATTAAGAGAAATAAGCAGTTGCATAAATGTTTGTAATATTATAAATAATAATTTTACTGTAGTAATTATACTTAATTCCGCCTTAGAAAAATCCGTTAAATAAGAACAATGACTTCACTCGCAAAGCAATGTAGAAAATTACTATTTCCAAGGATTATATAATTATAATAAAAGGTACTTTTTTCTGTTTGTTCTAAACTTGAACAAGTATTGTAAAATATTCAAAGATAAATTGATAAAAAAAAATTCAGTACACTCTGAGAAACTCTAGTAAAATTTTTATAAATATTCCCAGATTCCACATCCATACCAGATTTATTCTATCGGTTTTCAATCCCTTGTGAAATTATATTCATTCTTTAAGTAATTTAACTTTATGTTAATGCACAGTAATTAATATTTTCGTTGGGAAAATTATAGATAAAAAACGGAAAGTGCGTGAGAAGAATCATAGATTTGATACGATTAATTTATTAAAAAGAAAAATTTTCAATATGGGTAGTATATAACTTCCCACCATTATTTTTAAACAAGATATAAAACGTTGCAATAAATTTGTTAATTATGTTCGTATGTGTAGTTTTATAAAAGTATAGTTAAGAAAGGGAAAAGATTATATATCTCAAGATGAGCTCGTATGTGAGGCGAAATTAGCGATATAAACTTTTAAAAAATGATTCTTTTCATTTAAAGACAACGGATGATATCTTTTATGAAGAAAAATTGACACTCAGCACGTGATATGGTTGATACTGGTTACTAGATCGAACTAATAAAAAGTTGAAGATACTTCTCAAGGTTAATAAAAAGACGGTATTGTATCAGATTTTAAGCAAGTTGAACGAGAAATATGTCTCAAATGGTTATGAGTATAGTATTTCTCAAACAAACATTGCTTAGCTTATGCTAAGCAAGATTTCTTATGAAATCTGAATCCCATCTAAAATACTTTTCAGAGTCTTATTTTCCTCAAAATTATACTCCGGGAGTAAAAAAAAGCAGACATTCTGAGTATCAAATAGATGTTTACCTTAGTGGCGACTACTTAAAGTGTGTGTAAGCCACATGGTCTTATATGTCATTGATGCTATTTGTAAGAAAACCCTATTATAGTGTTATTATTAATTCACTATGAGAAAAAGTATTATAGTCCTTTTCCTGGTAGTTCATTCTCATTTCATATTATTTGGTCACCATCTTGCAGAAACAGGATCTGACGATTCCCGATCAATTCCAGGAGACATTAACTTGAAAAGTGGCCCACACAATCTGGGAAGAGTGTAAAAATATGGTTCGTGCTATACATGTGAAGATCAAATTGATAATGATAATACTTATTCGTGGTCGCGGTAGCAAGCGTAGAAATGTGAGTACCGCCCACTAAAAGTAGACATATTTGCTTCATCATGAAGTTTTGTATTGTTAAAAGCCTCTGGGAAGACTTAATGGGCAATGATCCTGTCACGACTTGTCTTAGCTAAATGTGTTTCTGATGATCAGACAAAGTTTGGTTCCAGTAGGAACCAGTAATTAGTTTCAACAGCTTCTGCAACAAGAAAGAAGCGTTATGGTTCGACATAAAAATGAAAGGAGCAAGAATGTTTCATCGTTATAATCTGGATGGTACGTGACGTTAAGAATCGAAGGTAGACAGAATTAATGATAGCTTGTTAATAATTGGTGGTGGAAAGCGAAAGAGTTTCTTCTATTGAACAATGTCTCGAAAGGATTACGAATGTTCTCTTTGGGTGTCTCTAGATTGATATTTCCATGCTCAAATGGAACATCCTTTCTTTAAAATGATTTATACGGAAACAATCACTTTGCTCAACAACGCGTTTAGAAGTTAAGAAGTCATTCATAGAAACTATAGATCAGATTAAATGTTAAACATCTCTTTCAGTGGTAATAATAATAAAACGTTTGAAGCTATTTTTAAGATTATTACCCAATATTTAATTGGTTAAATTAACGTAGGAAGAATTAAAAGTAAAGCAAAAAAGATGGTCATCTATTTCTTTAAGATTCGTCACATGTTTTGAAAAATCATGTAAATGATATTTCTAAGCAATAATACACACACTTAGAACATTTTGGTCGGTAAAACTGTAAGACAATTTCGCACTCTACACAATTGTAAATGTACTTGAATAATTTGATAAAAAAATGCTTGCCTATTACCATATCATACTTCAAATAGAATTATAATTGGTGTAGTTTATATTAGCATTAAGGAAATAAACATTTTGGCTGCCATAAGAATTTATTTCTTTGCTTCGTTGCCGATCTGTATAAAAACAAGTTGTAAATTATATTATTTATAAAAGGTCACGTGATATTTTTCAAAACTTTTATCTAAAATTTAACTGTGACTAAGCTTAAAAATGATATTCTTATCAAACTTGATCTATAGTTAATGTAGTTCGTTTCACTGATTTTTATTTAGAACAAAGATAACATATTTTAAATATGACAGTCTTTATCCATTATGACGCATTTCTGTTTAAAAATTTGTCCTTTTCTTTATAAGATACGTAGAAGAGTGAAGTTTAAAATTCGGCATCATATGAGAACTATTCTTATGCACTCTTCTGATGAGGTTTTCAAAAGCCGTTTGAACTGCAGCATGGATATTAAATGAAATATTTAAGTTTGTTTCTTGGGTAAACACAAAAAGTAAAAATATTCTACACTGTTGAGAATAAACGTTTATATAAAGTATGGTTTTACCAGTGCAATCATAATTAATAATTTAGAGTTACTAAAATTAATTTATAAATCAAAAAATTTCAAATAAATACTCAAAAAAGTTCATTTATTCAATAATAATTATTTTTTGAATATTTTATATTATTAAAGGCAATTTTCAATTACAATATCATGAATGCCACTTTGAAAAGCAATCCTTTAATATCTGATAAGCGATCTTTTTAAAGATATTAAGAGATTGCTATTCAAAATAGTATTCAAGATATAGTAGATTTATTCCAGATCATATATCTAAACAATATTTATATTGTATTCCTCTCTCTTCGTATTAATTTATAAAATATGTGCATAGGTATCATTCCATTCTTAAACGTTATTAATTATCTTTATTAAAGAAAAGTCTAATGAAGACTCAAACCACTCCCAACATGGCCCTAATATTAGAATTGATATTGTTTTGGCTAATTTTGAAAATCATTGTTTTCGTATTTCAGGGGTTTCCTTGAGAAGTAATGTCATTGGAATTTTCAGTACAAAGACTGGTATTTTCGCATCTTAAAACATTTTTACATTTAGTCTAAAGAATCAATTTGACCGACATTATTGTGAACTATTGTTGAAATATATATGCGTGTGTGTGTGTGTGTCTGCATAACTATTCCCATTTACTGTACTTCCTTTTTTTTGTTTAATTTGAAGTTTCTGATATATTTCAAACATTTGGTGAGACATAATGGTAATACCTATTTTTGTAGCATTTGCTTTTACTTTACAGATTTGAATTATATTTAATGTGTATATTTCTTTGCAGAACGGCGTAATTTAACATTAGAGTACAGCTGCGAGAGTGAAAAACCTTTTTATTTCCACGTAGTTATCATATGGGTTGAAGAGTAACATCAATTAATTGAATATCGGAAAACTCAATTAATTGAATAACGGAAGTAATAAAAAATCGAAACTATTATTTATTATAATTATTTCTTATAATGGATTTTTTTAACATGCGTTTTTATCCAATGATATAAAAAATGATTTAAAATTTTTCACGTGTGCTTGAGATTCATTTTCTCTGAAATCCCAAATCAGTCGTTTGTGATTACAAATAATTCTTATTTAATATAACTCTTTAAGTACTAAAAATGTCGGTTGATGTTGTTGAGGGTTAAGAGATATCCTTATAAAAACGGGGTTAGTACATATCCTTAAAAAAACAAGTAATGGCTAGAGATTTCTAGTAAAATAAGAAGATACAAATTCAAATAAGATTTCCAAAATATGAATACTAAAATAATTGAAGCTAAAATAATTGTTAAAAAATGTAACAACTCCGTTTAATTTATCAATTTTGAAGATTTTTAGTTTTCACTATTTTTTGTCAGTTTCATGAAATAATCGAAAACTTTTTGCTGTATAAGCTGATGTTTTGGCAAATAATAAAAAATGTACACAGATGTTTTTCAAATTTATTTAATTTAGTAGAAATAAAAGAATAGTAGGAGCAAAAGAAAAGGTTTATAGCAAAATATGGCAAGTTAAAACTCCACTTAACATAAAAAGTGTTTTTCAAGTACATACAACTTTTGGCGAAATAAATAAAAAATTTCAAATAGTACAGCTTATAAAGCAAAAATTGGGTTTCATTGAAAAAGGAGGAGGGAAACTTAACTAATATGAAGTAAATTTAATTAAATAGAAATTATAAATATGAACTTATACTTCTCACAATGAGGAATAATTCAACAAAACAAAGAGTTGTTCTTATACTAGATATAGTTTAAAAATAAATTTTACCTTTTATATTTCCTAAAGTTTCACAAACAATCTATAAAAATTAACTTAAAAATATATCAAAGTTCTTAGAAATGTGGCCAATTTTAATTCTAAAAGGCAATTACAGTATTTTACTTTGAGGAAGTAGTTTATAACAATCATGCAAGCAAAAATTCCACATTCCACTTAGTATTTTTGGCATGCATGGAAAAAATAGACACATTAAATTATGAAAATTTTTTTTCAATGAAGATAACCTTCTTAACTTGTGCATTTCGCAAATCTAAGAATAACCTGTCTGTCTGTCTCTCTATCTTATCTATCTATCTATATATAATCTACATAAATAAAATAGTATATATATATTTCAGTTCAGATGATTTTGTAGAAAGAGTTCATGAACCATGGCATGCTTTCAAGACTTCTCCTATACTGGATGTCTTATGAGTAACTGCTGTCCTGTTTAAATATTGTAAAAATTTTTACTGGAAATTCATTACTAAAATGTCCTGCGCTGTGATTAGTATTACTTGTATATCATTCGATTAGCTTATGTTGTATTAGCTTAAATAATTTATTACATAGATGAAAAGCATATTATTAGATTTATTCAATTCTACTTTAAGATTTTTTATTCTCTTGTGTGATTTTTGTTGTGAAAGGAATTTGAATTATTTAAGTAACAGCTGCTTTGTGTGTGTGTGCTATTTAGAAAGTTACTTGTCATTTATATTTCATATAAATTTGACATAATTTTTCCTCCGTATTTTAGAAGTAACTTTGATTTCACAGGGTTCTATATCGTATACTTTTTTCATACCATATCCTTTGATATCCATCAAAGATAGAACTCACCATATGTTGTCTTTAGGAGGATTCATTTCATGAACGCATTGATGAATATCTATGAGCAATCATAAATTCAAATAGGATAGTTTATAATCACTACACAAAACAACAAATTTTCACTACCAGTGAAATTTCATTTCATTAATGAGCAACTTTTTTAATTGAATGACAGTTATTACGTTCTACGATTTTAATACCTATATACTGTCAAAAAATATTATTTTGACTGAAATTTTTATACTTCTGATGTTTTTATTAAAAATTCAACAGAAATTCAATTGCTATGAAAATGCTCGTATTCTACATTACGATTCTACCAAGAGTCTTTCAGACTTCAAAATCTTGATTGATTGACAGCTTGTAAATCAAGGTTCTACATTTTATCGGCAATCGCCTTACATCATGTCATAAATAAACTGTGAATTCTATTGAAAATAATTTTTTAAAAGAACAGTCAATGGATTTTGGTTTCCTTAAATTTCAAAGACAGTTACAAACTTTCAAAACTTCCGCAAGATTTATACAACTTTCGAAAGATAATAATTCATGGCCACAGTTCTGATCTTCAATTGAACTGTTCTTGTGTTAAATTCCAATCTAATGTGTAGATATTTATAGTGTGGTTAGATAAAAATCCACTTTAAACCGTTGATCCTTGTCGAGTCACTCATCGAGTTTAATAAGCGACATAAAGGGACCATAGTTTGAGTTTTTCAGTATTTTAGCACATGTGATGCAGCATATCAAATAGTTTAATACAATTTTTTGCAATTTAAATATTTCTTTAAATGTTTTTCTTTCTAAAAACTAATAAGATATCAGAAAGATAAACGTTTGTAAATAATTGCTTAGTTTCAATTTCATTAGATGACTAGAAATAACACCTCCAAATAACTATGCAAATATGAATTTTACTGATTTTTTTACTCAAAAGATTTTAAAAAGTAATAACCATAAGAAATAAATAATCAAATGAAAGTCAAATTCTAATATTTTAAAAAAATAAGTAATTACCAATTAACTTAGGTTAAATAAATGTAAACTTCCATGAGGCAAGTTTTCTTAAAGAATTAAAATAGAAAATATATTTCATAGTAAAATAAATAAATAAGGAAAGAACATGGCATGAAAAAATTCTAAAGACAAACAAAAATTGAAAAAAAAAAAAAAAAAATATGAGTACAGTAATCTCAAAGAAACACGTAAGAGCTCTAAACAACTACGGAAAGAATTGCGATGGCGTGCTTCCTCTCAGGTGGTAAAGGACGTGAACTCTATTGTTATCAAAAGAAAACGTTTCTTACATTTTTTTACCTTAGCAATTTCTGAAAAAATCTGTAGATATATGGCATCATAAGAAATATAGTTAGTGTACTGCTTATTATATGTAGAAGCACGCAACCCTCTATTTGAAAACATCCTGTCTGTAGCTGCTAACCATCTTATTTATCAATGTTCTCCAAAAGTTGAATCTTCTGAAATCTGAATACACAAAATATTCCGGTTTGGATAACATATTATGACTTTATTTTACTATAGCTTTTCTTCTTTCTTTCGAAAAACTAAAACTCGTTGGCTGAACAGTTCATCCTGAGGCTTCTAGTGATTGAATCCAGTTATTTAGAAGAACAAAATATTCTAAAACTATAAATCTTACTACTATGGAATTTCGCTCCAAAACAATCGTTTGGAAGTCTTCATAAATCATGCCGCGATGAATATATTTATAATTATCTTTCATTAGGAGCTCTAAGGAAAAGCGAATTTTTTTCACAGAACCAACTGCATAATCCTATCATGCACAGAAAAGCGACTTGTTTTTGCCAAACATCTTTCATTTCAAGGTACAGTGCTTTCTTTCACTTTCCCTAACGCAATACTTCTAACCCATTTCTTAAGCATTTTTTTACCTTGCCAACTGTTGCGTCCCACACCAAAAGTCCTCAATGCGGCAACCTTTCTTCCTGTAAAAAAAATGTTTGTGGGGTGGGAGCAAAGGAAGTCCAGACAGGTTGCCCCTGGCACTGGAGACCATCGACCGCTCTTTCAACTGGCTGCTGCTAAGCATTCCTCCTTAATAGAGGCCGGGGGTTGTACCCCCCCTTCTCCACAAGATTTCGAAAAAATGCTCCTGGTCTCTCTCTCTGCATTAGCTACTGAGCATTTTTTCTTTTGATCGTGGTTGTTCGTGATTTTTTAAGTACGCAAGTTAAACAATTTATCCATCCTTACACGAATAAACTTCCTCCCCTCTACCCTTCATAATAGTAGACGTCTGTGTGCGCAAAATGAGGCTATATTATGAAACTAATAGCGATCTAACGAGCGATAGCATGTTAACGACAAAACCTACTCTCATTTATTTTTTGCAGTTTTTATTTTTTTAAGTTTTTATAAAACGAGGATTCGAAAATTCTTTGCATCTTTTCCAACCCATTTACGACATTTTATGATTAATTGGGCAACAGATAGTTTCACTTCGTGTTCATTCTTATACAGCAACTTACTGAATGCTTAGACGTAGGTCGAAGATTAGAAAATTATCCACTTATTGAAACCGTTTTCTGAATTTGAGTTCGAACCGCAGCTTAACGTTGTAGCCTCTGTTTTCTCTGTTACTCATTAAAAGGATTTAAGTACTCTGGCGTTTTTAAAATTGTTTTCTAATTAAAACAATGGAGTGTAATTCGTACAGTTGTTTCCTATTGTTGGGTCCTGCTTTTTATGGGGACTCTGAATGAGCTGAAACACTCTGATGGGTACACAATGGTTCTCTAATTAAAACCATTTCATGAACTTAGATTGGAATTATTGTTCTATGTTGTAGAAATTTACTGTATGAGTTGAAACGTATTGACGCTAGAAATTTTTTTCAGTGAAAATTATTTTATGGATTGAAATTAAACCATTGTTTCATACTGTTAAATCTTTCTTTTACAGAAAACAATAAAATTTGTTAAAGCAGGCTGATTTTCGCAAAATTGTTGTTAAATCAAACTATTTTATGGACTGAAATTCGAATCATTGTTTCTTTTCTTAAGACTACACCTCCAATTGAGTTAGAAGCGTGATTCTTAATTAAAACCTTTTTATTTCCTGGCATTGTTGTTCCTCACTGTTGCGCTTTTTTTTTTACGGTAAATTGATGAACGCATATATCGTCAAACGAAACTATTTTAGAAATTGTAATTCGAACAGTCTATTATTCGGACAGTATATTTAGTCTGTTATTATGATAATTTATTCTTATTGGGAATGAGGTTATATTAGTTAGTATAAGTGATCACTGAAACATAATGACGAGTGCAAAATTAATTTCCAATAGAATTTATTTTATGAATTTGATTTCGAACATAGTTTCACTTTGTTCCTTTTCCGGTAGCTACTGAATGGTTAAGTTCCTTCAGAACTCCAAATGCAATTACATTGTATAAGTTGGATTTCGTCTACCCACGAGGATAGGATGTGAGTAATTGCTTTGGAATATACAAAAACTGTGTTTTATTATTAAAAGTCATAAATTAATTTTTGATCCTGTAAACTCTTGTTATATTTTCTGCATTGTTCATCCCTTTTTTTAACAGACTCACTGAAAACTTGGTCCAACATTAGATTTATGCTCTTCTATTAAATATTTCTGAGTTTGATTTTAAACTCTACACATTTTGCATCCATTCAAGAATTCTTCATTGCCAATGATTTGAGTTTTGTCCGTTCATTGAGGTATTCATTGAATTTTTAAAGTTTACTGATGAATACGAAATTGCTTTTCCCTTTGTGACTTTTTACAATTAAATAGTTAAACCACGAATGGTGTAAATTAATTATTACAGTATTTCCTAATTGAATGCATGCATTTATATAATAAAGATGATCGCCATTATAAAGTGCTGAAAAGTGTTATTATTTTCAGTTATGGAGGTGATCAGAAAATTGCAAGCATTTGTTTGAACAATAGCAATGTTTTTGGGCTCTGAAACTTACATTTTTAATACAATAACATACATTTAATGTTCATATTACTCACATATGAATAGTATTCTTCTATATCTAAAGAGAGAGAATCAAGTTAATACAGTGGAAAAAAATCATCAACAAATATATATATATATATATATGTGTGTGTATATATATATATATATGTATATGTGTGTGTGTGTATATATATATATATGTGTGTGTATATATATATATATGTATATATATATGTGTGTGTGTATACATATATATATATGTGTATATATATATGTATGTATGTATATATATATATATATATATATGTATGTATATATTTTCTTCAAGCTATTAGAATTTCTTTAATTTATTATAGATCATTCAAAATATTAGAAGTATATATTTTACTTCATTTCATTTTTTGTTGCATTAAATTTGAATTTTAATAATCATTTTTGAGTTTTAAGACCTATTATTTATTTAGTTTTTACTATTTTTTGCATATTATATACATAGATAGAATAAAATGATTGAGAGGTTTAAGGTGAAAATCGGCGATGTGTGTTTTACTATTAAAAAAAAAAAAAAAAAAAAGAGTTGCTGTGTGTTAAGTCTAAAGATAGGTACAGATTGAAGTAAGTTCGTTCTGTATGAACTTGTTCTAGATATGAAAGACTGAAACACACCTGTGTTTGAATATGAAGAATTAAATGGCTAGTACTAATTCCCTGAAACATAATGTATTTATAATTTTAATTTTATAATGTCGTCTATTAATTTATTAAGGATATTCTTACACCTATTGAAGTATTCTAAAGGTGTTCATAACATTTATTACCTTTATTTCAGACGTTTAATGGTGGTATGTATCAACTATTTAATGAAAGGAATCAACGATTAGTTGTACTTCATAAGACAGTTTTACTTCTACTTACTCACTGTCAAAATGTTTACTTACATAATAAAAAGATTCGGCCAACATTTGATGTTTAGCTGCCAACTACCATTATAGGATATATCTCCTTAAATATAACGCTTCTATGGTTTGGAAGAAATGAATTAATTCTTCTTTCTCTAATTTTTCTTTTTCTCTAAAAATAGTTGTAAGATAATTACTTCTACTTTCTTTCTCATTCGTACCTTTTGACAAAGTAAGGAATTTCAAGCAATAATTGATTCATTCAAAATAATAATTGCTCAAAATATTTAATATATTTCAAAAGAATGACAATTAGAATAACAATATAAATTACCAAATTTTCAAACTTGTTGAACATAGAGTGGTTAATATAATGAATAGTTTCTCTGAGCAGAAAATCTCCATTTTCTATTTGGGATTTTATGTTTTCTATTAATAAACAAAATCAGTTTATCAATCTCCAACGAACTGTAACGAGAGATAAATTTTAGAAATAAATATTTTGAGACTGGACGTAATCATCCAATACGTTGATATACCTCTATCTGACAACATTTAATTTCATGGAAAGAGACATTATAGTAGAAATTGTCGAAACTTGAGAGTGAGGTAGCAAAATCTATTCATATTTATATTCTATATTAATATATAATTAAAAATAATTTGCTTCCGTATTTGTTTATGCCTTTTTTTTTGATATTCTACTCAACCAGAGAACTTTGTTTTAAATTGTATATTTAAACTTGTTTATTGTTTGTGGAGGATATCAAGTGAATAATGGATACTATGTTTATTTTAAACCAAGAAATATATAAAAGAAAATACTTGGCATACTATATAAGAAATGTAATTTTAATTCCACATTTTCCCAAATTGGAGTTCATAACAAACATCTATCTTAAACTTTTGTCATGTGATGAGCTAAAAAGGAAAACTATTCACATGCTATTTTTCTGCGAAAATACTTCTCAAATTGTCTATTTGCATAAAAAATAATCATCCACATGTGTCCTAAAATTCGAAATTAGGAAAATAATTTAAGGAACTATTTAAGGAGCTATAATAAAAGAATGATCATTTCATACCAGTAAATTTTCTGTCCTATGACTGGTAATTTCATAGAAATAATAATTTCTTAAACTATCTATACATTTAGGCGAATTGCAAATTATGTTTACATTGCATATTTAAGAACAGCATTTTTTTAACAATAAAGAAATTATATATGTATGCATAAAGCAGCTCTAGTTTAGTCATAATTCTTTGTTTTAATAAATCAAAAATTAAATTCCATATACATTTTCTAATGTATTGACATGAGATACATCAAGATATTTAAATACAATAAATGCTTGAGTCTCTGGTAATACAATTCTCCACATCAATGACCGATAATGGTGTGCCTTGCTTGGCGCAATTTAGTATCCGAAAATTTTCAAGGAAACAACTTGATCACCCTGGTATGACTCGAAAGTTTCCAACTCCTACTTTCCATTTTGTTTTAGCACAAAATTTGCTATATCTTACCCTTTATACCTTGATTCAATTACATCATATTGCATCAATATAGTTTGAGGAGTGGAATACTTTCTTCATGAACTGCTGCATACTTGCAGAATAAACATGTTTCTATTTATAAAAATACTGCTAAATATAAAATTTAATGCTTCGAAGTGAACATAAAAATGTTACTTTTATTCACAGGTCTTTCCGTCATTTTGATAACCCCCTGAATATAGATAGAAAGAAAAATCATAAAACTTGCACTGATGGATTTGCAGGAATTTGATTTGTGGAGAATTTTGGGACTGGCAAAACATTTTAGAAATATGAATTTTCTTTATATTTTCATATGTAACATTTCCATGAGAAATTTGCTTAGTGTGCGTAGTTAAATTAATAAGTTATTTATATATTTCATTGTTTTTAATTTAATTCCTTGCAATAGTAGATAAGTAAGCAATTGTTAATAGCACACTATATTTGAACTAACAATTTTTCCCCATAATGGAATAAAATTTATAGCGTCATTTAAATCTATTTAGATTACTTCTAAATATTTTATTAGATGTAATTTATACGTGAAGCACAAATTATAAATAAAAATATTAAAAAAAAATATATCCCCATATATTGAATTAAAGTTGTTTCTCGTGAAAAAGAAGTCAATTTTAGACTTTTAGATGATTATAAAAAGTGAATAGCATCAAATCGGAGTTACTTTTCAAGAACAATTAATAAATGAGTATCGAATTTAATATATAACAGATTAGATCACAAATGCTTATGATGTTATCAAATATGTCAAAATATATGTCTAATATATAAAATTTTAGAAAATTCTATAATAGTACAGACTTAGAAAAAAGTCATCGCTTAAAATTTGGATTAATTAATTTTTAGTAGTTTTTTTAAAATAAAAACTGAAATATTATAAATTACTAGATCTTTTTTGCAATAATTTTATTAGTATAGCTGTAAAAATTCAAAACACTTTATGCAATTTGTGAAAAATGAAAAATTGCAATTAGTGATAAAAGTCATGGATTTCTCTCATTTCTTGTTCATCAGTAGCTATTTGTTTATTTTAAATTGAGTCAATAGTGGAAATAAATAATACAATTTCAAAGTGGAATAATACTATTTTAAAGGACAAATAAGAGGGAAAAGCCAGTTTTGTATGACATAGCTTTAAATTTTTTATTTAAAAAATGAAAACTGACTATCTTACAAAAAAGATCATAAATATTCTGAAGCTAAATAAACAGGACAAATTTTATAACAGAATTAATAATAAGAGTAAAGAAAAAAAAATCAGTTGTGACTTGTTTTACATTGCTTATTACTCGAATCAACCTTAAGTTACTAATTGGATTTGCTCTTGCAATGCGAAAATGTTTCGTGGAGTTATCTTAAGTAAATTCTTCATTTTTGTTAACACACAAATCTATAGAAGAATTTGCGGATTTTTTATACGTTATTTAGGAAATTGATATAATTTAAATTAGTTAAGAAACTATAATTGTGTTTAATTTACAAACGAATAGTGATGAGACAAAATATTTCGTGAAGCATCTAGTTCTACAACTGACGTAAGCCAATTGTTTTTATTTCCAGTTTATTTCATTCGACTTTGTGACCACCTAGACACACTGGTACAGAGTCGAGGAAAAAAACCAGATAGTCGAGAATTTCCGAAGAACAACCGGTTTCTATATTAGCCAAGAAGAATAGTGAGCGCTCTTACACAGACAGATTTCCCTTCAATAATAAAGATTTGGACTTCATCATCAACGAAAGGGACTTTTTTGCATTAATAATTTTAAAGAACAAGTTTCCTTAAAGGAGAGAATTTCGAATGACAGAATTGTGCTAATAGAACGCAGATTGTGAAATATTTTATTCAACAGAACCTACTAAGTTTTCCCAATAATAAAAGTGTGAACTTCATCCGGTGTATTCCTTATTTCTTGCATTGATAAATTTGAATTTCTTTTCATATAAATGAGATTTTTTTAAATAACACCGTCTATACAATAACAAATGATAACAAAATGCAATCAACTTTCTTTGCTAAAGAATGCCAATTCACTTGAACCAAAAAATGGCGTTTTTCTAAGAAACAAAATTTAGAGGTTATCTTTATAAAAGAGCTATCAGCGTCAGTTCTCAGTCTTAAAGAACAAGTTATTATGATTGAGAAACTGGAATAACAAAACTAATCTCACAGTAAATGATCCAATCGCAATTTGACACTCAGTTTAAAAACGATCAAAATGCAATTTTTTTTAACACAGTTTCTTTCTTTCTTTTTTTTTTTTTTTTTTTGGAAAACTAAAAATCCATTTCACTACTAATGGGGAAGATTTTCACTTTTAATAAATGAATGACAAATTGAAACGTTTAAAAACTACGTATAATATTTTATATGTTTCGCCATATAACGAAGATAAAATAATTCACATAAGATTTAAGGAAAGATAAATTTTTAAAAATGTTATATATATATATATATATATATATATATATATATATATATATATATATATATATATATATATATATATATAATGCTACATTATTGCCTTACTTGAATCACCAAAGCTTTGTTGAATATTTCATTAAAAATATAATAAAATTTTATAGTCAAAGTCACGAACAAACGAAAAATTTTATTCTTATAATTCTTTAACTTATTTGCCTTCAAACTGCACTGATAAACTTTGTGCATTTAAAGTTTATAAACTTAAAGGAAAATAATATTAGGCTCTAATGTTTTTGTTAAGGTTTTTTTTTACGTATTTTAATACATCTTGTCTAGTTTCTTTGTATGTTTAGGGAATTTTCAATTAAATATAGAATGTGTATATTAATTAGGAAAAATTCTTATCTATTCAAAAGATTATATAATATATATTTATATATATAGGGATAGAGAGATAGAGAGAGAGAGATATTCTCATTAAAGGAGCATTTTGAGTTTATGATTTATAACGTCAGTTAAAATACTTAAGTCAATGAAAAAATAAAGGTTTATAAAAACTTCAGATAAAATTTTAAAACTATAAAGAAAAATATAAATTTATATAAAATAAATGATTAATTATTAAAATAATATGAGTATTGGATACAAATTTTTAACAACCAACAAATTTCTTTTAAATACATTTATAGTCGTATTTATCTTACTGTATTCATTTAATACGTTTTCTTCTTTCGACTTTTATTGTAGAAAGAAAGCCACTTGTTATGACTTAGCATTTTATAACATTTGTAATAAATGTGTATTTGTAATAACTGCTACAAAAAATTAACAGCTACAAAAATTTTTTCTAAGTGTCTTCAACTGCAACCGAATTAATAATCCTGAGCGTATTTGAACAATACTTGTAAATATGAAATTTTTAGAAATTGTTGGTATCGAAGAACATACAAAATTTTGTGACTACCAAACGCTTTGAATACTGACAAATAAATCTAAAAAGAAGACATAAAACTCTCTCTTTTCTTTTAAGAAATGAATAAACAATTTTTAAATAACTCTTAGAGAAAGTTTTTTGAAAAGAAATTGTGTGAATGAAACCATGAATATATTTTGAGAAATGTGCAACATATTGTACATTTATTGAAATAATCTCATATTCTCAAATAACCAAATACAGCTTATGACCAGTGAACAACTTGAGTATTGGTTACCAAATAGCACTAGGGATTTGTCACTGTATAATTTATGCTAGAATGCTCTGTGATAATTTAACAACCATTCTGAATAAAATTGTTAGTAAATTTAATTATTCATTTGTATGCGTGCATTGAAAAGTATTTATTCTCAAAGAACTGAATGAGAATAATTTTCACCTTAAGACATCGACTAATCAGACAAGAATTCTCAGTGTTGTAAGTATTTATTATAGAATGAGCTGATACAAAATGTATTCATAAGAATTTAGATTCTTTATATTTAAAAATAACAGCTATATAATATACTAATCTAGATTTTGAACTCTTATAAGAGGACTCTTTTCTCGCGATTGTTTAAAAAATCATGCACTAGCAAAAAAACCAACGCTTTATACACAATAATAAGTTGGCTTCAACTTGACGTCCCCATTCATTGGATTTTCTTACATGCCTGGATTTTCAGGTGGATAGTTTTGCCGACTGAAGTCACTTACTTATTAAAGGCTGAGGCAACATCTGAACCTCTGCAAACTGGAGCAATACTCTATGGGTCAGGTATCTGTCTTCTCCATTGTCCAAGAAAAAACTTTCTTAAAAAGCTTATCATTTTTTTTTTTTAAGTTTTAAATTTATATAAATAGCTGTGTTCTTATTGAAGCTGCTTAAAAATGTTCATAAAATTTTACATGATTCTGAATAGTTATAGGTTTGATAACCATACTTTACAGTTTACTAACATCAAATGAGTGAGTAAGGATGAAATATATTTATATTGTAAATATTTTTGCGTGTATATATGTCAAACTTATAGTTACAGCAAGTCTGCATGATGGCTCATATTAGTCATATTGATAAATGTCTCAAGATTGACATATTGGTATACACCTTATAGAATCTCCGTTTATGAAATATAGATAGTTTTATATTTACGTTAGTATATTGAGCTTTGGATATGGCGTAAAACGCAGTTTCAATGTCTTCTAATTTTGAGTCACAATAATGTTGAATGCTGATAGCTATCCACAACACACCAATGGAGAAATGTAGCTAAACTTAATTTAAAAAGCATTAGCCCTTTCAATATAAATAAATTACAGTAGTTTTGTTTCTATCTAATAAGAAGAGCTTTGAATTTTATCAATCTTGTCAATTTTATTTTAAAACTTTTGATATCTAAAATATATAAGACCATATCTCAAAAAATGCCTATTTTTACTTCAAATCAGCTTTTGAAATATTTTACTCAAAAATATTTTTATCTTTAAACTTAAGTTTGGTTTCGAACATTTTAAAATGATTAGGGCTGGATCAGTCGAATATTTTGCCATATCATGTGTTCTTAAATGAAACATATTGAGGAAATTAAAACACTAATCCCACTATCTTTAAGACTGTATTATAAGTGTGTATTTTAAATATGTAAATAGTTCCCTTTTATTTACATTGCATTAAATTTATAAACTTTGGTTAGGAAATAAAATATTTCCCTTAATTCATACAAATGGGAGCATTTTAGTTAAAAGATAGATAACATATGATGTAAATTTCCCAGATTCATATAATGGGAAGCTATACAGAAAACGAATCTTGTATTAATGAGAACAAAATTTCGATATTTCAAGCATTTACGTCGTCAAAATAGCTTACAAGTGAACGTATCTCAAGGCAAGATCGTGTTTCAGCCTATTGAATCCCAGTCAGGTGAAAAAATTAAGTTTGGGTGTTTCCTTTTTATCCAAGTGCTTTTTATCGCAATGATGAAGAGTAATCATGTTACAACTTATTAAACACGAAAAGGCCTAACAACATTATAGTCTTTTTCTTGCCAAAGACCAAATTCTATGTCTAATGGGTTTACTTGATCAGTACGAATCATAAAATCTTTTAAAATTAATATAAATATATACAGTAAAATAATCTAACAAATGAGGTATATGAAATATGAAAAATAAACACGTACAAATATATATTTATTTATTTGTATACACACTCACACACTTCTTATTTCGTATTGCAATAACAAAAAGTATCAAAGGTATTCTTGTATTTATTTTTGCATGCAAAAAAATTACATATTTAAATTTTTAAGTTTGCATAGTTTTAAATATCGTATTTGGTAAGAGACGCCTGCCATTGTGGATACACTGAGTGAACCGAATTCTGCTGCTTCTCTCCAACACATTAGTTGGTATATTGGTCGTTTCTCTATGAATCTATTTTCAGATCTTCCGAAGCTTTTGTGGGTGAAACGTGACTTTAAATACCACCAGAAAAAGAAATACATAGGACCAAATCGGAAGAACTCGCTGACCACTCCAAATCGTTCTTATTGAAATGAGGCCTGTGAAAGTGATTTCAAAGCACAGCCATCGATGCCCTTGAAGTATGGGCTGTTGGTCCATTATGCTGAAACCATACTTTCTCTAAGTGCATTTCATCAATTCGTGTCAAAAATAATTTTCTAGCATGTTCACATAGCGGTTTGAAGTGACTGGGACAATCTGTTTATTTTCCTCAGGAAACCATGGGCCCACAACTCCTACTGATGAGACTGTCCACGATATGGTGACATGTGGGGAATGCAAAGGCATCTGATGGAATTCTTGGGGGTTGTCGACAGCCCAATAGTGCATGTTTTGTTTATTGAGAAATCCAGTCAAATGGAAATGAGCCTCATCACTGAAAAAGACAAGCGTGTCCTAAGGGACATGATCAAGAAATGCTTATCATGCTTTTCTTAGAGCGTTAAATTCACATTCGGAAAATTCTTGCACAATGACCAGTTTTTATGAAAAAGGATGTTCCTCAAGCAACATTCGCCGCATGAAGCTATTTGAAATTCCAAGGGCAGAAGCATGTTTGCTCGCCGAGTGCCACGGTGATCGCAAAAATGACAATCTTATTGCTTCGATGTATACTGATAATTTAATGGGACACGTGTCTCCACCTCTTCTTTTCTATACAGAACTAGTTTTCTTTAAAAGTTGATCCGCGACAAGTCCAAAAGGCGCAATAATGATCCGATTTCGGAAAGTATTCTGGGTTGAAATGACCAAACTAACTTTTGAAAATTAGGTATCTGCGGCAAATGAAAATTATACCAATGCATGATGGTGACTGAACCACAATTTCACACAACTTTATGACCTCTTCTATCGAACGATATCAAGCGCATCTCATAATCTTTATTACTTTTTGTGTCATTGCAACTCGAAATAAGGAAATTAGCTTGCTGTACCCTGTAATATATATAAGGCATAAAAATTTTTACTCAAATAAATATCTTTACTTATAAACGATGACAAGAATTGTAAGTATTGCATTTTCAAAGGCCGAAGAAAAAGGAAATAAATCTTCGTTTTTAATTTAATCATTTCCCATACATTCAATAGAAATAGCAAGCACATTATAGACTGTTTTATAAGAATTTTTATGTATTGCAGACCATTAAAATTGCCACAACAAGGAGATTCGCTTCCTTCGTTAATGTTAAAAGGAAAGAAACAGCTATTCTAATATTCAAATAATTAGTTTTCAAAGTATTCGTGTTAAATCATCTTTTTGGCGATACCTATTTATATAATATATTATATTTATATAAATGATGAAATTGTGCTACATGTTTGTCAGATACAAACATTTGCAAAATTGCATTTTCCTAGTAAAAAGTTGTTTTAATTCGTCGTATTAAAAGAAGAAAAGTTTACCAGGACATTTCACGGAGAATGCATTTTGCCTTCGTGAATTCGACTATATCATTCTAAGTCCTCTCCTAGATTGGTCATATGAAGAGCCAATTACAAGACTTGGCCAACTCTTGTTCACACTGACCCCTTTTTGAGCAATATTATTGCTGTTTTAAGGTCCGGAGCTACACACTTTGTTTAATCGCTGCCGTTAATGCAAATCATTTATTGTACGATTTACCAAAATAATGCATTATCAAAAAATAAATTTCAGTATCTGGTCTTCTACATTACTTGAAAATTTATTCACCTATTATATAATATATTTGACCAATGAATATCACTTTGTTATTTGTATTTCTTTCTGGTCATGCCATGAAGTAGATATTTCTTGTGATTGATACCAATCATAAATCAGGGTAGTTTCCTATCCAATGATTTATTTCAATAAACTATAACTTAACTTATTGCTAAACTCACAGAGCAATCATTTATAAATTCACCACTTGATAACTTAGGAATATATTAATTCTAGAAAATCATTCACATCGTAATGTAATATGTGAAATGCCTATATATAAATTTTCCTGACTTATTTATTTATATCAAAACATTTAAGACTTTATTTATTTTCCTATCAAATCCGCTTAAAAACTATTGTTAAGCGACTCTGCAATTGTAAAATCACACTATTTTGTCCAGAAACTAGCTGACTCAATTCTGTCAGAGATCACTTTACCCATGGATTCTGTTCACGTTAAATTGAATGCGTTCTTTAATCGATGCTGAGTAAAAGTTTCTAGTAAGGGAGCGAGATTCGATGCATCTGTAAGTAAGAGGACTTGTCTATAGATATGGTTGGAGATTAATAACAGACTATGCCTAAAGACCAATACAGTAATAAGCAGAAAAGATTAAGATAAAAATACAAGTGCCTAATGTAGACAACAAGGATTCAAAAATTTAGAATTCACTTTAAGAGCAGTATTATATTAAAAAAAAGAATAGAATTGGTTATAACTGTAGAAATAATATTTAATTAGAAGATAAAATATGCGGGAATTATATATGGAACATTTAAAACATCAAAAAATTAAAAATGGATTATTAAAGTCTTAAGAGCAAATCGAGTTTCACCATATTTTGTTGAATGTTTCTTTATTTTATTACGAATTAGCCAACTCTTCTTCCCTGCAAAATCAAAACTTCGTAAGGTTTCGTGAGTATTTTTGTACCAGAATGCATGAATGACAAATTTAAAACCTGATAAATATACTTTTTCAGTATGTTTAATACAAATCTACTTTGACGACCTCTATACTGCTCAAAATGTAAGGAATACCTCAGAGTTATATAGTTTTCAGTGTGATATGTATCAAGCTCAGTTATTATGATATAACACATTCTTTTAATAGAATTAAACGTCTAGAAAAATAATTAACTTTTAGTTATATTCCATTACAAGAGTAAAATAGTTTTCTTATTTTCTGAACCTGTAGTGTGCGAAGAAATATTTGAAACACACATACAGCCATTGTTTTATTCGTAAATTTTGTATCTGTTAATTACGAATTTTTAAACATTGCTTTTAAAAATTCACAATGTAATGAAATTATATATTCAACTTAATATTTTTTCCTTTATCAAGTTTCCATGAATATTTAATCAGGTATTTTTTTATTTAATATACAGTTTCATAATCTTTCAAGCAGAAAAAATTTTTTAGTTATTACCTGCAAAAAGATTTTATAGAAGTAATTGTTTTTGTCATATACTTTCAGAGACACTCATGCTTTATTTAAATTTTTTATCGAAATATTTCCACCGATAATTTAATATCATGTATTATATGTAATCTGGAATAGTTTCTTATATTAAATCAAAATACTTAATCTAGAATTTTTCTCCATGTAAAACAGAAGAAATTATTTTGAATGGTAATGTGCAAAATATTAATTTTTGGACACGATTCAATAGTGGAGAATCGTGTTTAACTTTGGCTCATTATCTTTTCTATCAAAATTCCCAACGATGTAAGAAGAGTTATTTTAAATTATGTAATATTTCTCTGTGTTTGGTAGCACACATTCACGTAGTGCAATTAAAAGTTTAAAAACTGGAAAGACGAACAGTGATTAGAAAATGCAGTGTTGGTTAAAAGGCTTCTTCAGGGGGAGGGAGAGAACGATAATAATATCGTTTTTGTGAGATGATCATTAGAAGGAGAAAGGGTCACTGGCGTCTACTCCTAAACCCAATGATTAAGTTCAAAAGCGATGGTGGCATCTAATTGAACCAATTATCGAACTATCTACAGCTCATCGAGAACCAGGGTGCCACGATTGAAAGCTGCTTACAAGCAAAGGGGACCATGATTACCCTTTAATAATGGTTCGTGAGTTCGCATACATTATCTACGGCTTCTTCTTGAAAAAGCACGATAACGTGGACAAAGTGTGGGTTGATGCTCTTTCTTCTGGTCACTATTGCATTTATCAAATAAAACCCCGAATCATTAGGTTCGAATGGCGTGGATCCCAATACATTGTTTCGAACTATCAAAAAAAATCAAAATGATGGGCGAGCCTCTCCAAGGACTCGATAATTTCGATGAGATACTTTCGAAGACCATGACTTTGTTTTTTGTACGATGCTTGATTTCCCATCGAAGCGAAATTCACTTGGGACACTACATAGCTATTTCCATGGTTATTAGTTGGGGGCAAAGTAAGATCGGAAGCTTAAAGATATAAGAGAGACGTTTAAATAAATTTAATACAAGTCATGACAGTGAATTTGCTTATGCTACAATAAAGTAACAAACTGAAATAAATACAAATTGCTGTAAGAATAATAGTTATTTTATCTCTTTAAATATCAACGTTTCAATTTTTAAAATGAACGCGAAGGGAAACGATATGATCTTGTAGAAGTGTATTTTTTTGATGTTAAAGCGATATTCTTGTCATCTCAGCCATTTGAATTGTAACACTCGATTTCCTTTGTGACGAGTAAGCAGCATTTTTAATTCTATTTTTCCTTTATTACTGTTAAAATTCAATCTAATTTTAATTGCTTAGACCATTAAAGAATTAAATGGGAAAATACTATACTATAGGCATTTTTCGAATATTTGAATTAAAATTCCTTGGAAATAATCAGTATTAATTACATAATCCGATATTTAAAGAAAATATTAAATCTGTATGCGGTACATTGATGAGATTACGATTCATTCATTAATGCGGAAACTTGCGACACAATCACATATCATACAAACACATACTCTCCTAAAGTGGTTTGCAGTCGTTCGAATGCCACCTTAAACTGTAAGTCCTGATTCAATTAGTCTTCGTGTGCAAAAATGACTGTAGAGGGAAGAACAAATTAAATTGTTATGCAATAGATTTCAATCGAACAAAATAAAACCACTTAATATTGCTGTCACAATGCAGTTTATCAAAAGGTTTACATCAATCGTATATCAATGGAAATATATGCTGTTGACACTTTTTCCAGCATCACTTTATAGAGATTCAAAACTTTAATTGTTTGCATATGAATTTTTGTTTGAAAACACCATTCAAGCTCATAAAGGTAACGATAGGAATTGGTATGGTATTAAAAATAGTCCTGCATTGAAAGCAATTTTCTTTTGTAAAGTTACAAGATCCAAAGTCTAACGTTACTCTTTGGAAGAAAATGAAACAATTATTTGGGATAATTAGCATGATATATTGTTATATGTTTATATATAAGTGTTCTTAAACTAAGTAGTTTTGTTCACTATAATCAGATTTCATTCATTATTAATTTTTAGGAATATATTCCAGTAAAGAATTCGTATTTTATATCCTCTAATACATGACAATTAAACTAAATTTTAAAATATTTTATTTTTACTATTTCTATTCTTTAAATATTCTCAAAAATTACTAAAAAATGATGTTCGGAAAAAAAGAAAGACTTTTTATCTTTTGTAAAAGAATCAATCCATGTTTTATGAAGAAATAAACGATCAATACATCTCTGATAGATGGGTTCTTCTGACTGAATTTCAGAGTTCTAAGCGATTCTCTTCACTTGATCTACGACTAAGGATTCTTTAACTTCAATTCTCAAACACTTAATAAGAATAACACATTATTTATTTAGTATTGTATATATAGATCTATTCTAAAGCTGATATTACAAGGAAAAAATTGATGATAATTAGGAAATGTGTGAATAAGCAGAGTCCTCGCAACATGCTTAATTGCCCTTGAAAATAATAAAAACAATTAAGTGTATTTTTCAACAACGAAATTAATAAAACAAGCACAGCTAAGATATAGGAAACATGTGAAACTAGTCACCTTCAAAAACATTTAATAATTCGAAAACTTGAATTAAAAAATTCAGCAAACCTTCGGTTAATAATACATAATAATTTAAAAATTATTATGAATAAATTAATATAATGAGGAAAATTTTTAATTTAATAAGTGCATTTTAAATGGTTACTCATCTCATTTAATTAATATGTTATCTAGTTTCATACATAGAAGCAGCTTTAGTAAAATCTTAATATGATATTTAACATCAGAACATTTTTCTTGAATCGTACTGGCGGCCGAATGGTTTGCTCTTCAGTCCAATAATTAGCGGTACGATTACGGTTATTGTAATAATTGAAAATCGATTTTTTAAACAGTAGATACCACAGTAAAGTTAATCCTTGCGTGCAAAAAGTTACCTTAGAGAGACAATGTTACTTATTTTTACTTATGCGGATTCATCTGATAACAGTCACTGAAGATTGATTACTTGGGATGAAATGTGCTCATTATTACTTTAAAAAATAACAGTGAAATTTTATTTCAATAAAACAAGTAACTTATAAATTCATTTCAATTTTACTTTAACTTCTATAAAAACCAATAAAAATACATTTCTATAATTTATTTTAAATTTAATGAGAAATATTTAATCATGATTCTCAAATGAACTATTTGTGTTTTTTGTTATTCATAAATGGAGGAATGTAAAACAGGTTTGTGTGATTCAAATAATTGAACATCCTTTACAAAAAGAATAGATATTGCTAATAATTGACTTAATGTGAATCGATATGGAATTAGTAGTGGAGAGGCTGAAAATAAAAGAGGTATTTTGGAGTTTTCTGATGGAGTTTTTCTAGAAGCGAAAATAAAAAAAAGTATAATATTTTAATATTATATTTATAAATCGCATTCACAAGGAAACCATCAATAATGAAAACTGATAGTGGATACAATGTCATACTGAATGCTATTTAGTAGTTAAACTATGTATATTTTGTATCGCTGTCGCCCTTATTTAGGAGATTTTACTACGTCAATATTTGCTTTTATAAAGATTTCAAAAGATCCCTTCCAAATTTGGACAGTTGCCAGTTTCCTATTCCGTGTGTGTGATTATGGTGACAGAGATACTTATGATACAAAGAAATCAAAGCAGTTACGACGCTTAGCATTAATCAGTAAATGCATAATTAGGAACGAAAGATTGGGTGGAAAACAATGTAATGATGATTTTAAGAATTTTTGGGGAAAAAATGAGTCAGACCTTAGCCTTGTTTTTTGTATTTCTCTTACTATGCAGATATCAATTTTTTTTCAAAAATGTTAAAAGTGCGGCATTAAATTTGATGCTATAAACATTTTGCGTTCTCTTGACGACTATATTAATGTACGGAACACAAAAGAATTATAGCGTTTTCAGTAGCTGAAAAATAATTATAAAGCTGCATTTTATCAAGGATTCTCGTCCAAAAAATGCATCTCTCTCTCTCATTACTGAAAAAAAAATTATCACATGAGAAGCAATCTATTTCCTAACTTTATTATTTTCATTAAAAAAGTGAAAGAGAAACACACACACAAGCACTTAATACTCTCTTACCGTGATATAACTATAATATGATTACCATGATATATCTTCTTATATAAATTCTTATCAAAAACATTTTTGTTGCAACCAAACTATATGTATTTAAAATTTGGAAATCGCATGTAATCGTTATTCACTGAATGCTTTCAACGTGTTAAATTACTTTTAATTCAAGAATTCTTACTTACAAAATTCAAAAAGTAATCAGTTTTTGCGATTCTTTTTTCTTGAAGTATCATTGAAATTATTCTAAAATGTTCCTCATTTTAAGTAATTAAGGAATAGCTTTTACACATAATTCAATCGAAAAATTTTTCCACATTACATTAATTTAGTAAATATACATAACTATTTTGATGTTAATGTTTTGAAAGATGGCGTAAAATTTGCTGAATTTTTAGTTGAATTTTTAAGGATACATTAATATCCAGTAAATTATCAGAAGTTTTAAAAGCTATTTAATCATGGTAAATTAATTAATAAAAGAAATTGATGAGAGATATTATAGCTACTCAAAAAATATATTTTTTATTATTAATATAAATAATAATTAACAGAGCAACAGAATTTATTTTGTACGAATTTTTTTCCTAAACCTAATTTTCAGTTTTGATAAAAATAAATTTTACAGGTATATATACCTCAGTATAAATATGCGTCGGCTAAGGCATATGTAATTCAGGTATAGATTTTTCATGTGAGAATATTATTTTAACTCTTGAAAATTTGCGTATTATATAAAAAGTATTTTATTTAATACACACAAATTTTCTAAGGTAGAATACCTAAAATCTAAGTGCATAAAACTGTTCATTTTCCTTCTGTATTCTCCTGTTGAAATTAGAGTTGTATTAGAGAACTACGAGTATTATAAAGAAGAAAGTTAGTACACATGATATGTTTTGTATTGTATTGTGTGTTTTGGTAAATGTCTATATTGTATTGAATGTTAGTTATTATTTGCTACTTAAAAAGTTTATTATTAAAGGTTTAAATATTTCGAGATTTTTATTTTATTTTGTAATAAGGATTTACATTGATGAGAATAAAAAAATCTCAACAATGGAAATACTTTAAAATTTTTAAATTGATAAATATGGAAACCTTAGATTCGCTTATATGCTCTTAGTCAAAATTTTTCACAAAATTGATTCTAGGGAACTCCCTAGAATCAAAAATTTCTGGAAATTCTAAATTAATGAATACGAAATTATTTACATTTTCTGCTATGTCTTCAATTAAAAATAATAAAATTTTAATGAAAATGAAATATTTCTCTAAAATTGAAAAGACCTACTTTATGAAATGATTTGTTATGTGATTTCAGCGGAATAATGAAAGTAGTCTGGAACTAGAGATAAAACAGGAAAAACAATTTTTATCTGTAAGGATGCGTAATTGATTTGCTTGTTCTTGGGAGATTTTAACTTCGGCTCTTATATTATTTCGAGTCATGTTTTCATCCAAAACAGGTTTTAGTGACAATAGAATTGAATTTTCTTTCATAAATTAGATATTTTCGTCTGCATTTTTCAGCTATCTGAAAATATCGCAAAAAATGCTTAAAAGTCTTACAAAATATTGATTGGAATGGAATACCAGTTTTCGTAAATTACACACGCCAGAAAATAACGTATTCTTTACATATACGCCTGATTTTACAATTTTTCTGTTCTAGTTTGTTTTTGGAGTGTGTTTCTCGTAAAATAGGTTTGAATGTGAAATATTTGTCTAATTTATTCAATTATTTCAATGTTTATTTTGGTTAAGGGGTGCTTATTTTTAGTTAGGAAATTTTAGAATTTTTGAAAACTCGTGCCATTTTTCTATAAATCTGGAGATAAAATAATTTTGGTTCTTCTATTTAATACCAATTTTGATTATCACTTTAGTTATGTCAATTAATAACAGTATTTTTCTTCTGTTATTTTCGAAACATACTTCTACTATTTATTTTTAAAGTGAATTAATTTTACTTAATCACTATGGAAGAATTTAAACAGCAGTGAAAGTTCTCAGAGTACATTGAAACAAAAATTTGTATAAAATAATAGAAAAGTATACAAATACTGTAAGTTTGAATTATTCTACAAAACACATTGTACAAATTGAAATAATATATATATATATATATATATATATACAATATATATATATATATATATATACACACACACACAATCAGAGAGAGAGGTATATAAGAAGTTTGCAATTTTTGTCTTTAGGGAATTCAAACAGCACATAAGGGTCTTATGATAAATGATTACAAATAAAATAATAAGTAACCAAAACTTTCGAACGAATCAATCAGAAAATGGAACTCAAATCAGTTTATTTTTTCTGAAAATAATTATTTAATGTTATTAGTTAATTATTTAATGTTTTAATGTTATTTTAGATAACAAATGAGTCGAATATTTTTCGGCAACAATAAAAAGTTCAAAAACTTGGTTTTACTTTTGAATTTCAACAAAATTTTTTAATCATTTCATATTGATATTTCTAGAAACTCAATGAGTCTAACTCATAATTGTCTTGATGTGTGGAAAAATACGTCTATTATAGTCTTGTAATTATACCCGAAAAGTGTGTGTCAGTTAAGAAATATTGTAAAAGGTGGAAGAGAAATCTGGTTTACTAAGCAGTCGTCATAGAGTTTATAAGAGCAATATATTTTAAGTAATTGCTTTATGTATTAAATTGGGCAATTTTTTGTGAAATTTCAGTAACATCAAAATAACAATTATATAAGGAAAAAAATCAAATAAAGGAGGAATTTGATTTAATAATTTAATTTAATTAATTAGGAATTTAACAGGGGATTAAAATTAACATTTTATCTGTTTAATTATGAGAACTTTCGGCTGAAAGCTTCAAATCACAATGTGTAGTCACGTTTAAATTTCTTTATTGATATTAAAAAATAAGCTTAGAATAATACCCATTGCATGTTAATAATAATGATTTTTAAAAAATTTAAAAGTAAATTTTCAGTAGAATTGAAAAGTGATACTGTCTTCAACAAGTCACTATTTCTTAAAAAAAATTTTTTTTTCCTTCATAGCTTCTGGGAAAAAGGTCTATCGAAATCCAGTGCTATACGTTTTTAGTTTAAACAATTCATTTGAATGTGTCATGAGCACATGATCAAGAATGAAGGATTACTTAGAATGACCTCTTTAGGCCTTTGTTTTGAAAACATGAGCTCTGTCAGATCTAAGAAGAAATATACTAAGTTAAGACTGATACCATGAGGTTTAAAAAGTTAATAAAAATATATTCTAAGAAGTTAATTCAAGAGAGGAGAGAAATATCTTAAAGTGAATACTTTTGTAAATTCCATTCTTTCCTTTTCTAAATCCAAATCACTTTCGCTTCGACGAATATTCAATTATAGACAGAGGAATCAAAAGAAAAAGCTACAAAGAGAAAATGAGTAAACGAACAGCAGCATTCTTTAGCCAGTTAATTAACATAGGTAATGAGATTGGCAGTCTTGGATTGGTGGATACTCTTCAAAGAGTGCAACGTTCGGTACTCTCCACCAATTGGCATTGACAAGGGGGAAATAAGAGCAAATATGGCTTTGTCGTGACAATTTATGCCACCCTAGGGCACATCAAAAGCATCTCTTTATAGCATGCCACTGGAGAATTCCACAGCGGGAACAAAACCTCGCTTTCCGTCATGGAACCCACTCAGAAGAATAAAAATTACTTATAGCATATTTGCATTCCCATGAAGAATTTTTAACTTACTGAAACCGCAAGAATGGTCGTGAGAATGGGATCGAGACTTTACACACTCGCAGAAGTTTTTATTTTACATTAAGGATTTCTAGAGTTCCAAGTTGAACGCGAATCGTTTTGGGGGACAATACGGACGATTGTTTGAAGATACTTATATGTATGTGTGTAATATATGCGATATAATTTTAGAGTACTCTTTCCTGTTTCTTAAGACAATAAGTAAAAACAAACTAAAAAAAATTAACCATCGTTTTCTTTTTCTAAATAAAAAAAAGTACATTTTTAGACAATGATAAAGGTAAATTTAAGAATGTATTTTTCTCATGCATGGTAAGTTTTTAAAATTTGTTTCCACATATCTAAAACATTTAAAAATAAAATTCCTTAAAAAATCTCATCAATCAAACCAATTTTTGCCTGAATTTCTGAAATATTATGAAAGAAACGAAGTCAGAAGAAAATGAATAAATTGGCAAAGAAATGACAGCATACAATGATAAGAAATCACTATAAACAGAAGAAAATGAATAGAGTAATCGGATACACTATAACAAGGAACTATAGAAGGAAAATATTACGACAATCTTCATAGTGATTTATAAACTCTTTATATATGTATATGTGTAAAACTCTTTATATATATGTGTAAAACTTTAAATTCGTAGACTACATTTCTGAATTAATAAAAAAATTTCAAAATAAGCGGATATTGACCCATTAGTTTTAAATATGATATTAGAATAACTTAGGGTAAGCTTTGGAAGTATTAAATGAAAATTTTTGACACAAATGTGGTAATATTTGAAACTCACTTATTTTTCATGATTAGTGTGTTCTAAGACATAAAAAAAACATTTCATGCAGCAATATTCTCATAAAAAATATATCCATTTTAAGAGTGGTATTCAATTCATATTAATTTCGAAATTAATTAATATTATATTCAAAATTCAAAGGATATTGAGGTCTAACTTTTAAATCACAAGATGAAATATTATAAATTTATTTTTCATAAGTTCACAAATATCATAAACTTTTTCACTATGTTTGAATTGAAAAAACTGAATGAGTAAGCAATTTTTAATCTCGATTAAGTCTCTGACTAAGAATTAGCTTTATGTGTACAAAGTGATCATAGAGCGACCAAATAACCACAAACCATTGCTAATTAGGAAAAATATACCATGAATGCGAGCGAAAGTGAGAATAAGTTGTATCTAATAACAAACTTTTGGTTTGATAAAGTTAACGCAAGTACCTATATTAATTAGCACTACCCACATAAAGTATGTTGATGTATCTTAAGAATTGCGTGCAAAGATTCATAAGCTATAATGGTAACTATTAAGGCCTACTTAATGGTTGCTCAAGATGCGAACAATGGGACCAGAAGATAGGGCTTCTATTATTGGCAAGCTTTGACGAAAGTCAAGAAACGTTGACCACACTTTTCTATGAGAATCAAGTGGGAAAAGGATAACAGCTACTGGATCTGATTTTGAGGATACCAACATCACGAATACTTTTATTTTTGTATCTTCAAGCTTTTTTCATGAATATACCTGCTTAATGAGATATATATATTCTTAAACGAACGACCTATTTCTAAAATTAAAACAGGGCAAACTTAGTTGTCGTTCATATATTAGTATATTAGTCCCTACACATTTTTATTCCTAAATTTTATTTATTCTATTCAAAATATATTTGCTAAAAGGTTATTTAATTTTTGCATTTCATTTCGTTATTTTGCTTGCTATATGCAATATTCAAGGTCAAGTATATCAAATTGACGATGATACTAGTTCTTAATAGATTATAGAATTCCAGATTGCACATCCAATGGTCCCTCCATAAACATGAATATATATATTTATATGTCGAAGCTCTTTCCTTACTAGCTGTTTTAACTAAATGAAATCATTTTTGTTTAAGTCTATTTCTAAATGTGGATCTAGATTATTTATTCAGAAGTTCATTTTTATATCTACTGTTACATGTGAAAGAGTGACATATATTGTGTGGATTTCTAGGATACATTTATTGGTAGGAGACATTCTGTACTTAACAATTTTCCAAGCTTTCTCCTCAATGCTCCATGAACTTGCTATTTTGAACAATTTTCTTACTACGTACATCCTTTGCAGATCATGATTATAAGTACAACTTTAAGTAAATACAATTTTAAAAATGAAGCTGAGCTCTTATTCAGTTCATACTTTAAACAATAGAATAGTATACTTAATGTTTCCATTTAAAAGTATCATCAATACGAAAGATTTAAATATGAAAACTTCTTACCAGAAAGATATTTTTTACATATAATTTATAAGAAACCGGCATTTCTTATACAAGAACACCCGTAAGTTTAACACATAATTTGTAGGAAAAAAGCGATATTTCTTACGATCTTTAAAAGGCAAATGTAATGTTCCAGCAACACGTTATGCATCCAAATGTGAGGTGTACAAATCAAGTCTTTGCAATAAAGGAAAAGCAAACACATTTATTCAATAATTAAAGTTATATTTAAGTCACAATACGTGATTTTCATTTAAAATTCTATTTGCATTTTTTTGAATTAAATACCTTTTATAATATATTAAGTAACATTGCAACGTCTGCTTATAACCATAAGCTATAGAATTGCTCTAATATAGTTATAATAATGCTTTTATATAATTTCCAAACTTTCATCAACTCAGCGAAATTTAAGTTATTATCTATTTTACGTTGGATGAGACGAGAAAGTGTTTACTGAGAATTACCAATAAAATTGTAAATTTTTTCTAGTGTTTTTAAAAAATCTTTTCTTTTTGAAAGCTAAAATTTTTAGCGATTGAAGAAACAAATGAAAAACGTTCTTTTATAAAGATTTTACAGAGTTCATTAGTGCTACAAAACGAATAATTGGTGGTACTCTAGAGAATACTTTGATCAACTGAAGAGAATAACTACAATTTTGTGCTATTATGGGAAGACAAAATCTTTATGTGAATGCGTGCATCCATCAATTAAACTGTTAATATTCAACATTTAAAGGACAGTAAACCACGTATCGTAAAAATTTGCAGTCACCAAAACTCACCATCAATACTACAATGATTGGATACATCAAGAATTAACATATCATCAAGTTAATGATGGTTCATTTAGTTCTGTTATTAGTATTGAATGTTTTAATTAGTCTAACAAGTTTGGATTTTATTTTTACTTAATAAAGTAAGTTTGCCACCTGAAAAGATTTTAGCATGGCAAGCCCCACTTGAAAAAGTATTTCCTTCGTAAAAAATATAACATATAATGTATCATTCCACAAATCTACCTTCAAAACGTTGATTAAAATTTTCGAAAAAATATTTGAGGAAATATAATATAGTAGGAAATATATATTGCAAGTAACTGGTACACAACTGCTACCCCCCTGTAGTTATCTATTATATATGAGAATATTATAATATCTGAGGAATAAAAAAGTGTAAAAAGAGAGAGAGCTTAGAGTACCAGTGGAAAACATGAACATTTTTTATTTTATTTTTGGTTCTTTTCTTCCAATTGAATAGAAGGCTATATTCGTGTGATCCCATTCTAGACCATCCCTAGTAGCCCATTAAATAGTCAGTAGTAATGCAGTCTAAATACACAAATTACGGATATCAAGCTCATGGAAAATTTTAAATTTATAGCTTATCCATCTTTTTTATCCAGTTCATAAATTATTTGATTAAAAGCACACAATTTTTTTTATTGACAAGGCTTATACATTAATAAATCAAGAACTGTACTTTTTCCATTAATGTGAAATTAAAATGGTCAGTATTGTTTCAGCACATTGCAAGCCGTACATTATTCTATTTTCGCTGACTTCGGACGACAGGTTGGCATATTTCTCTCTGATTCTTTTCAATTAAAAAATGCAGCTATTTATTCAAAATTCCTCAACTAATATTCCAAATTTTGCTTCAACTATGAAATAGGGGTCTATAAAAGTGTAGATCTAAATTCTTGAGTAAATTCAATTCGCATTTTAGAAATAACTTATGGTATAAGAAATATCACACTTGCTAAATAAATGAACTGCAAACATGACTGAATATTTTTGTGCAGAACAATTAGAGGGTGGAGATTCGATTATTGGCATTTTTATTTGTCGATGCTGAAAATTACAAGGTGTGTACAAGGTACTGAAAATTAGTGTGTCGTCCACTGTGTTTTTAAATATTCCCCAAATCGTTTCACAAAAATAAATGAATAAATTTGGTCGTTCTTCTGAGAGTTAATATGATAAAGCACAGATGAAGAGTGTGAATAGCAAAATAAATGTACTTTTAAAATATCTAACTGATTATTTGATTTTTTAAAAAAAGGAAGAATTGCACCATGAATATAGTGAAGAATTGTATTATGAAACCTATGAGATCTAAATTTCTGTTAATGATTGCACATCGTAAACATTCTCCCGGTTGCTTTGAGAATCAATTTATCCCCGTGAACGGGAAAATAATCAGATATCCAACAGCGTCTTCTTGGAAACCAATTCCAAAAAAAAAAAAGTTATCATCATGGAATAATTAGAAAATAAATTACTTGTTCCTTTTTGGAGACTAATGAAAGTATCCATAAACAATTACTGGCACGTGTAGGTCACATGAGAAAGGATATTCAAAAATGCTCCAGTTGATCATATTTCTAAACTCGAGTCATGAATTCCAAAAACCTACTGACAAATTTTCACTTTGACCTGGGCTAAAGCACCAAATTTACTAAACAAGTATATATTTCAAATATTATCAAAACTCATGCTGCTAACTTTGCTTTGGAAACTAATAAAGAAATAAGGACAAGCTTAGTAAGAGAAGATATTTTTGTCGTACAAAGAAAAGAAATTTTGATAAATGTGCATCACAAAATATTTTATTTTTCAATGATTTCAAATATAAAAATTGTTAAATTTGTTATATTAATATATTTTATGGTATTTATATTTTCTCTTTTTGGTAAATCTTATTAGGAAATAATTGCGTTTAGTGGAGAAGAAATTGATGTCAGCGCTACAAGCTTGAACTAAAGCATTTTAATAGCTTTTGTAAATTAAAACCAAACAGAAGAAATCGCGCTTCCATTGACGAGTTCACTTGCTCTAGTTTGTTAGTTGTTGTTGGCGGGAAGAACTACTTTTACTGCGCTTGTTAAATATTTAAAACTTGTTGCCCCTTGCCTATAAGCAAACAAGAACTATATTACATCTTTGGAATCATGAAATTTAGTTTGCATCTGAACAATGCATGTGAATGCGAATTTAAAAGTGCAAAAGAAGGTTTTAGGCAGAATTAATGCATCTCTTTCAGTTTTCTGTGACACTAACTATTACCCAAAAAAAGAAGACTACCACTAAAATAATTAAATTTGAATACATTAACTTTTTTGTATTGCGTTAGTACAATCGATGTGCATAAAGCTGCTATCTAAACATAGTTTAGAAGCGACCAGTTCAACATCTTTAACTTCTCTTCACAAACTTTCATACCACAAGAGTAAAATGTCTGGTCTTCTCATTGTGGTGGTTAAGCATCAGTACAGAACTAAATTTTAACAGGCATGGAGGATCTCAAATCCTTTACTTTCCTGATATGATATAGCTACTTTTCATCACGGTTGCACAAACACCTCTCTACTTATACATCCGTTATTTTTAGTGATTGATATAAAATGGTGCAGTACTGCAATTTTAAAGTTAAAAATATTTATTCTCAAAATGATATTTCACTTCATTTCCTTTCTTTCACATCTTCGAAACTATTAATAAGAACTTTTAAAGATTTTTTATTGTACTGACATTTTTTAACACTCTCTGATAATGGTCAATTAAATGATTTCTGTGTTAAACTTTAAAAATACTATTTTATTCAGTTGTTAAATGGAAAAACTATAAAACGGGAAGAATTTCTAGAATATTTTATGCAAATAAAATCTTCAAGACTAAATTGTTCAACTTTTATTAAATTTAAAGATTGTGGTCATTAATATCTAAGGAAAAAAATAATAGAAATGTTCTCCTTTTTTTTTAAATTAAATTTTCAAGTTCATCTTTTCTTACATTGGTGTTGACAATATTATAGTTTTGAACTTATTTATTAATTTATTTTGCATTTTGTACACGCAATTACAAATGAGAAATCAATAAAATAACTGTTTCGAATACCTTAGAAAATATTTCATGAAGATTATATAGATCCATAGTTTACCATTCTTACATGAATAAAACCTCATTTAAAAACTAATCAGTTATTAATTCCTAGAATACATTTTTTTATTAAAAATAATGCTGTAAGAAATCTAGAGTTGCATTAATATGATCCCTGCTTTTTCTAGATGTTAACTGTATAAAGCCAATGAAAATGAAGCACACAATGTTGCGGTGTGTTGATTATAAAATTCAAAAAATTTTTCTATATCTTAAAATATATCTTTCGTTACAATGATGGATAAAAAAAACACAGTTTATTAAAATTTACTGAGAAATTGATGAATAACTTTCGCAGAAGTACCACTTCCATTGGTTGGTATGTTGTTTTGCGCCGTTATTTACACATAACAGCTAACTTAAGCGATATTTCGAAAATTGTACAGTTTAGGAACTATTAATGATGAATAAATAGGGACTGGAATAACAGTACCATTGAAATTATAAAAATTGAGGTTCATTATGTAAAAAATGTGAAAAAATGGAGTGTTTGAGGACTGACCCAAACGTTTGAGTTGAGCAACTAACATGTAACAAACACTCCCAGATTTAAGTCCGAAGCATAAACGTATGATGATAGGGGCAGATGATCATAGAAATTTCATTCAAGTACGTGTCGGCGTCTTACACTAGGGACAACTTCAAGAGATTTCTGCAACTTTTTCACACTCGGACACATAATCTTATTCTAATTTTAATACGTTTTTTATCTTTAAAGAAAGCAAACACCACCTTAATCTTTTTAAAATGCTTCATAATATAGATATATAATGACTATCTTATCAGTAACTTAGAGTGATTGTGTGCTTCTTTGAAGAATATGGAATTTCTTTGCCAATATGCAACAACTTTGTTTTTAAGATAACTCAAATTAATGGGAAACATATTCTTACCGAATATCTGACATAAAAGAAATATGCTTTGAAAGTACAGTTACCGAAAGCTTCAAAAAATTATCCATATCATGCTTATATTCATGAAACACAAAAAATTTTACAGAATGAGGGAGATTGTATTACTTCAGATGGACAGTGAGGAAGTACTAAATATAGTTGCTCCCCCCCCTTCAGACTGTATTCATCAATTTCATTTTTATTAGACCCCAACGAAACCCACCCTTATCCACACCTTTTTATGTTCATTACTGCTGACATCATGATTGCCACATTCTTTCTATAGAAACTATGGACATGCAGAAGTAGGTGCTACCTTGGACGTGGCCTCGCTCAATGACCTTCTTTTCCTCATTCAGCAAAAAGAAAAAAATAGCAAGGGAAATAGTACTCCTTATTCAAGTCTCGTGGAGTTATAAAAAAATTTGATTTTATACTCTTTGGTGGTAATTCAAAGGGCAGTCAGCTTAGCGAAACCCTTCGTGAACAAGGTATACAAAATACTAATCAATATTCTAACGAATAAAATATAATCGATTTGTTTTCAACTTGACATATATAATTTGTCTATGTTACCGTTCATCAAAAGAAAATTTCTATGTAAAAAAAAAAATTGCAAAACGAAGTGAATAATTCTTTCCATAACCTCGACAAATGTTATTCGAGATAAAAGTTTTCCAAAATGGCTGTGCTTTAAATATAGGTTCTGTGACATTTACTGTACCATAAGTCACAAATAAAAAAATATATGGTTGATAAAAGCTATAACTCTCTACACAATGCATACATCCGCAACTACTTTAAATGACTGTCACTTCTCTGAAGTATCATGAAAAGGAATTTGTTTTAAATTAGTAACACCAACAGGGGATCCCCCTTCTCTCAATGATATTTAAAAGTGCTCAAGGATATTTCAAATATCATGATTTTTAAATTATTTGAAGCAACAAATTTAAGGAAATGGTTTATAGCTGCTACCTAGTTCATTTAATTCTAAGTTAAAGAAAATTATTGCAAACCTCGATTCTTTAAATACCAATTTTAATTTTATCAAATTTATCATTTAAATAATATCAATAGTACTAATTAAGATATTAATCATAACTCGGAAAGCGCTGCAGCCTGATGTTGAAGTATGTCACTTTCGTAAGTAAATAGTAGCTGGGTACTCAATACAAGCGAACATCGACTTGCAAAGAAGAGATGATGTATCCTGCCAGTGTGGAGAGGAAATTTGCCTTATCAGAAATAAGCCACCAGAGTTGTGACGCAATCAAACAAAAAAGTCATTAATAAACATAAACTTTAAAATTACATTTTGAATTATAATGGCAATTTTTTTTGGTTTCATTTTAGCTGATAAATATTTGGAAATGATTGACAATTGCCAGGAAATAATTTGCGGCGTTAAAGATAGAATGATGATAGATTTCCGATAAAATATATTCAGCCAATAGTCTTTTGCTAGTTCTGACAATGATTAATATGATCCGGATATATAGGTTTTTTTTCCTAATGGGTAGCACATGAATTTAAACTTGACAAAAACACAAAATACTTTTGTAAAAAAATAGCAAAATGTGTGGTTAAAGTTGTGGGGAACCAATATCAAATATTATGTTAATTATTTATTAAACTGATTCCTGCTATTTGCATAATGTATAGTGTAATCTTGTGTGTTAATCACATTATTCAATCTTAAATACCATGGTACACTTTGTATAATGATTACTAATGTACTCCTTCTGATTATGTTTACCGTATTCTTTTGATAGTGAGAGCTTAATTATTTAGTTAAGGATATCTTTTTTTTTTGTTAATGTGGTATCATTCACAATATCGTATACAAAATATAATACATATAGTAAAAACAAAATACATATAGTAAAATATGCTAGGAAAAGTTTTTTTTCTACTGGTTAAAATAATTATAACTTAGAAAGAAATAAAGTGAAAAAATCTTGTGTTTGTGTGATTAGCATTATAATCATAGCTTTCTAAAGATTAAAAATTTTTCGCTTAGCACTATTTTCTTTTCTAAAACTCATTTCTATTTGGGCACATTTTACAACTTAAGCAATCTTAACTTTTACTGTTGACTCATTTCATAAGGTAAAAATGTACGATTGTAATTTCTTTTCTTTTTCTGTTAAATGAGCACGGCTCTAACTTGTGTAGCTATTAACGAAAATGCATTTGCACTTACTTTTCTATAGCCATGATAGTTTGAGAAAAGAGAACGTTTGATGTCAGTTTCCTTAGATCGATTACTCGCTACATCCTTTTGAAAAATCAGAAAATGTAAGGAATAAAAGCTTTTGACATTTTTTCGTACATGTCTACATTATTTATAATGTTGATAATGAAATGAATACTAAGCACAGAAAAATATTTAAATAATTAAGTAAGAAGTGTCTCTGAATAATTTAATGTCAAAAATTCTGAACCTAAAAATGTATCTCGTATATAATTTCTCTTTAAAAAGAAAATATTAAAAGCATCCGCTTTGGCGCATAAGAAACTAGTTTTTTTTTTTTTTTTTTTCCAAAAATATGAAAAAAATACCTTTAAAATATTAACCATAGTTTCTATAATCTCTTTTTTTTCCACGAAAATACAAATAAGACAAGTAATATCAAAAAAAAAAAAAAAAAAAAAAAAAAAAAAACTAATTTACTTCTATATCATAATGAGATATCGATTGAACATATATGTTTACACTAAATCTAAATGGAATATAGTTACAAGAGTATTTATAAGAGATATAAAATCAAAAGAAGAATACATTTCGGAAGTTTCAAAATTTATTAAAAAAGTCATTTTATTTAGAAAGCAAAGGAGTTTATTTAAAAACAAACTCCTTTAAAAAAGGTATTTTATTTAAATAAAATATTCCTCATGAGAAATGTTTATCAACTTTTTCTAGTGGTATTTGAATATACTCTAAGAATCGATATCTAGACTTTTAAAACGCATCAATAGATATTTTGTTATACGATGATAAATATATTAAACATTGTTGTATTTGACGCATTAAAAATTTTTTAAAAATATATAATAAAAAGCTTAATAGTAAAAAAAAACTAAAATAAGTATGTTATTATTATATTCTAATTCTAAAATATTCAGTTTGTATTGCAATATAGAGTTCCCTTGTTTAAAAATGAAAATTACGAATCAAGATCAAATCGAATTCTAATAAATAATGAAGTTTGTGAAACCACACCTTCTGAATAAGATTTGCAGTCATTCATTAGATTTGGAGCACTGACGACAGTTCTAAGAATGAATTTGAAAAGGATTGTGCATGACTACTGGAACAAATAGCCCAACCACATTTTGTCGAAAACGAAGGTAGTTGTTATCTAGCGAATTCCTCAGCCTTACTTCGAACTTCCCGATGTTAAAACCACAAGAAACATGTGATTTGGAATGCAGCAGATTCTAAGTTACTTAGTAGACAGCGCAATACGGATCAATGTTATGCCTTGGGATACCCTCTCAGACCGACTGATTTGTTATCTCAACTCGGCGTAGTTCGGAAAAAAATGATGTTCCCTTACCAATAACATGGTTTGCAGAAAATAAGGATGACGAGTTACAGAAAAGAATGGCGGCGAACTTCAATAACTGCTGAAGTAAAAGTGCATCCTTTAGGCTTGAAATAGTGAAACGTTAGAAGAAAAAATACAGAGTATATATTTTATATTATCCAGAATAACTGTACTTATTCAGTTATCTTGTAATACATATAAATACTATTTTGCACAATACTCCAGCATCTAAGTACATGACATCAATTATATTTTTATGTATAAGATAATCTCAAATTAATTCTAAAATATGTCTTTATTCTATATGCATTTAGGAATTTGAATATGAATGCTCACAAATAGACAACTAATAACACGAGAGAGAAATTAAGTAATCCCCAAACCTAGTTTAGTTTTAACGAAAAATCTCGCTGCCTTTATCCAATAATTTCCCTTTAGAGAAGATAATTTCATATATGTTCACTATAACACTTCTTTAGATCAAACAGTTTTGTTAATGAGGATTACTAAAGAAGAAATGTACACATTGGTCTCTTCGTGCATTGGATTACAAAGAACTACTTTGTATGCAGAGTTATCACTGGAATTTTGAGAATGCTTAAAATACTATGCAAACTTAATTTGCCAGTGTTTTACTGATTATACTTATTTACTGATATTTATGATATTTTTAACTATTTATACTGCTGACACACACACACACATATAATACTGATATAGAAAGTAGGTGTAGTATAAATAATATAGATTTATTATAATCTTAAACACATTCTTTACTCCAATTAACAAACGAATTTTAAGGAATAAACATAGTTTGGATTTTCCCTTAGAAATATTTTTATGAGTTGTTAAGAAGAGACCACAGAAAGAATGACTGGAAATTAGAGTAAGGTATAGACGTATCAATACCCGAAAAAAATTTGGTATGGAAATTTTCGTAATAAAATCCATAAAATTTCATAATATTTAGAACAGAATACGCGGAATTATTTCCCAATTGGATTGGATAAAGCGGCACAGAACTAATACTTGTCAAATAGTGTTATACTTTTTGCAAGGAGTTATGTTGTGGTGTCTGTCATTCCTCCTCATATAAATATTGGCGCAGCATGTCCATATTTGGACCTTGCGCCATAAAACCCAACAATCCAATCCAATCCTCCTCATATATATCCTCGACCACTTGCTAAAACATTTAAATTTTAACATGGATTTGTTTGTGGGTTCTAAAAGATATTTGATGAACTACAAATAACAGTAATGAGTATAGACAGTAAGTTATGGGGAAGTTTTTAACAGTACAAGAAGATAGATTTTAATCATAGAAATAATAATACAATAAAATGTATTATTATTGAAAGAAGAACTAGTACTTTTATTCTCTTTTAAAGATTGTCCAGGATGAATCATTAAACTATTATGTGTTTAATAATATATTTTGCCTTGTATCGCAGAGAAAATTGCCGATACCCAAATATGGGTTACTTTATTTCTCTGTAATTCATTGGATAGAGATTTAAAGTACGTTCTGCTTTTCTTCTGTATGTGTCATTAAAACCAATAACTACAATATCAAAAAATTCATATGTCATTAATCTGAAGTCTACATGATGTGTAGGAAGTTTAGTGCATAAATGCTGATGGAAGACTTAATGGTTTTCAAATACATTACTTGCAATATACTACGAAAGGTACAGATTTTTCATAATATTAAAGAGGGAAAAAATATTTGAAATTTTTTGTTCACAAAGTTGCTTATGAACTAATGAATAAACGAGTGAAATTGTATGAAAACTTCAGGAAAAATTCCTTCTTCTTAAAAATCATAGGTATATGGAAAAGTAACATTCACAATTACCTTAAAACTTTGAAGGTATATGTCAAACAAGAGTTTTATATGCTGTAGGCCTTCACATAAACACAATTTATCAAGTTAAGTTAGTCACCTAAGATTACTCTGTATATGTACATATTTATAACATTATTTTATTTATTTTATGATATCGAAAAAATAAAAGTCGCGTATTATTTTATGTCGCAAAGCACTTTGGTGTAAAATTTTATTCAAACCTCTCTATCTAAATCAAAGCGTCTTTCTGCATGACTTAGTTCAACTTTGTTTCAAATTGGCTGTTTTCAGTTGTTTCCTTTCAAAATATCTGTATTTATAGAGCAATTTCCAATTATTGGAATTCATTACCAATTTCGAACGCATAGTCCAGTGCAAGGACGGTTAAAACAGTCAGCTAAATAACAAATGGCTCCTCGGTTTACTTCTCAACAGATTGCTCTCCAAGAACTGGGGCTCCAATTAGAAATTCACCCACATGAAAAGGACAGGCTTCTCTTCAGCGGAGGAATGTAACGCCTTATCAAGACAATCTATCCTATTAAGAGCTGTTTCAAAGGGGGAACGGTCAAGAAGGAAAAAGAGCGAAATACACAATTATAAAAGGGATATAGGGCATTTTCCAATATATCTGTAATGCTAAATTAGTATTCTTATATTTTATATTTGCTTAAATTATATATATATATATATATATATATATATATATATATATATATATATATATATATATATATATATATATATATATATATATATATATAAAAATCTTGTACAAAGAAATTCAATTTCTGTTATCTTATGACTTAGTTAATTTATCACAATCATTATAATAAATTAATGAAATTATTTGTGTTCATGAATTTTTATGCTCTGATTAAAAATACGTGCCAACTTTATATGAATATTGTATAAATTTGTACATACTATTTTTCAAACTGCCCACATGTTCGATTTTAACGTAGTTCTAGGTCGTATTTCATTTAGTTACATTATCAGATGACACATAAGCATTTGCTTTTTAGAATAATATTCGTAACACTGATATTATTCTATGGAAAATGGCGCAAATATAATTAGTTAGTTATAATTCTTTTAAATTGGGGGAATCAAAACTTGAATAACAAAAACAACTTATTTGTATTGAGATTTCACCAAAAATATGGGGATTTAGCGAAAATATTTATCTATTTTATGTCAGATAGTATATACTTATTATTATTATATTCTAAACTCATAGGAAGAATATGGAAGAAACAAAAATAAATTTGTGATATGCTTGAAATTATTTTCATGACTTCCAGTCCATTTTTTATTTTATTAATAAATGTAACTATAGTAATGAGAGAATGAAAAAAATTTTTGATAGTGCAACTCTTAGAATTTGATTTTTACTAGTCTCTCTCTCATCAATATATAACAGTTTACAATCATACCAACATCATAACAGTTCTTCAATTATCGCTTCAATAGCATTTTCCTATTTAATGATTTAACAATTTACGGCAGTTATATTTATAGAAAATAGAACAATCGCCACGTAGGAAAGCAAAATACTTGAAAAATAAACTTTACATAGAAGTTTCACTCGTTTTATTATAAAAATGAAATTAAAAAAAAATCTCATTGAAAAAATAAAAGTTGAACTTCTAATAGTACTGACAAACATCAGCTTAATGCTAATTGTATTTCTAGAGACTGTTAGAATTAACTTTCTGTTAGAATTAAAAAAAAAAAAAAAAAGGTTAACGTGGTAATTCTAATGGGAAAAAAGTAAATAGCAATCGATAAAAGAAAGTTTAGACCCCATAAAATTAAAAAATTATTCTTACCTTCAGAAAGCAAGTTCCAACACTTTCGTCTTCAGCCACAGAAACATTGTAGAAACTTTCATCAAAAATTGGTTTATTTTCGTTCAAATCACTAATGGTAATCACTACTGTGACACTAGATGAAAGAGGAGGATTGCCCTTGTCTGTAGCTACAACGGTGATTCGAGGCATAGGATTTGTTTCGCAATCAATAGGAGCGCGAGTTGTTATCAAACCAGTGCGGCTATCAATCTCAAATGAATGAGAATTTGTCTCGGGGCTGTCTTTGATGGAATAGGTAACAATCGAATTATTTCCTTCATCGCGGTCTACAGCAGACAATTGGAAAACTGAAGTTCCAGGATCTGCTACTTCTAAGACATTAGCATAAAATGTAGTGACACCAAACTCTGGTGCATTGTCGTTGGTATCAACTACACATAACTCAAACGTCCGAGAAGTGTTCAAAGGTGGATTGCCTTGATCTGTAGCCGTAACGACCAAAGTATAATTGGACTTAACTTCCCGGTCTAAAGGATGAGAAACAATCACTAAATAAATAATATTGTCCGCAGTTGTCAGAGCAAAATGCCCATCTCCACCTTGAAGACTAACATTGACATTGGCATATTCTTGCTTGGAATCTGGATCACTAACTGATATTCTTGCAACAAAATCTCCGATTCGGGCATCTTCTGATATTTTAGGAGAAGCATCTTCACTTAGAAATATCAAGTTGATCGTTGGAGAATGGTCGTTTACGTCTGTAACTCGTATAGATACAAATGCTGTTGATTCTAATGGCTGAACACCACTGTCGCGAGCGACGACTACAAGTTCGTGGACATCCTTTGCCTCAAAATCCAATGGCTTGTTTACTGTGATAACTCCTAATTTCGAATCAATTGCAAATTTATTTTCTCGGTCACTTTGCCGACGATTTATGGAATATGTTATTCGGCCATTTTCGTCTAAATCAGTATCTGTGGCATATACTCGTAAAACACTGCTGCCAATAGTCGCATTTTCAGCAATTGTAGCAAAGTAGCGACTTTGGTTAAAAATAGGTTCGTTGTCATTGGCATCTTGAATAGTGATGTTAACTCTCATTGTCCCTTTTAATGGAGGTGTACCTCCATCGTATGCTTCAATGAGCAGACTATAAAATGGTGTAGTTTCGCGATCAAGAAAGCCATTGATTTGAAGATCTAAATATAGAACGTCATCTATTTCTCTATGAGAAGACAGTCGAAATGCATTGTTTTTATTTCCTGAAACAATTTCATAGCCCATGGTATTGTAAATTCCTAAATCTTTATCTCTGGCGGCATGGAGCGTCCTCTTCATGTCTCTGGGACTATTTTCAGGGAACTCTATATACATATAAGGCGTAGGAAAAGTAGGAGCATTATCATTAGCATCTAACACCTTGATTTCTACACGAATATTTTCTCCACTTTGGGGTATAGCGACGAACGAATAATAACTTCGAACCTCACGATCCAAAACAATACTACTTCGTATTTCACCAGTAGATTCATCTATCTCAAGATCTGAATCCACCGCGCTACCTGGTACAGGCACTATTAGGTAAGGAGGCATTCCAGGTCTATTCTCACCTATAAAACCAATGGTTGTTCCAATTCCAAGACCTTCAAGAATTTCAAATTCTTCTAGATATTCTGCCATGCCTAGTTTGCATCTAAATATAATGATGCTTACTATCATCAACACCAACTTTCCTAAGAGTTCCATGGTCATTCAATATTGATATAGAAAAGAATTTCTGCCTTCCGTGTTCTTCATGTCCACCGAAAGGGTTTCCAGTGAACCATTTTCTGCAAAAACAATGAAAATGCCATTAAAATTTAATCAACAGTAAAATCCAAAATAATTTATATTATTTAAATAGTACTAATAAATTTATTGTTTTAAGTTTATTAAAAAAAATTCTGGAGTATTATTTCATATATAGAGTGATTAGAAATTCAAAAAGAATAATGTCATAATATAAAACATTTATAATAAGCTGTTTTAATTTATTTTACAACAAAGCTGACCATTTTATTTTATTTTATTTTATTTATATTTACGTTTATACACATAAAAGTTAGGAAATATATATATATTTTAAAAAGGAGATGCTATTATAATATTTGTATAGATTATTGAGCTTTTACCTATGTTGTTTTTCATAAAAAGTGCTTACTGACATTATGTTCAATATTTTATTTGTTATGAGCAAAATTATTTATGAAAAGAAAAATCTTTCGTAATTTAGCATTTTACGAAAAATTACATTCACTCTTTAATGGCATTTCTAACACAATTTCATAAGCCATTAGTTTTGATCAAACTTCAAATATGCTAGTTTATTAGACATACACGTTATTTATCGTGACATAAAAATATTCATCATTGTAAGCAGTATAGATAAGATATCAATTACGATGATATGTTTGAATGATGCAATGATACATCACAAAGAATATACTCAATGACATGTTGAAGAAATGTTTTCCTCCAGAGTTTTATAAGCATTATGCATCATTTCAGGGAGTTTTAACCGAGATATCTATATCCTCCGTTCATTTAGTAAAAACCACTTCAGAAATTGACGGTTAACAATTCATTTCCGACGCGAAATAGTACTGTAATTTATTTCATGCATATTTTTTTTTCTAAGATATTATGGTTCAATTATATTTTTTTGTGTCTGAAGTTGGGAAGATTTGAATTACATTAAGATTAGAGCTTAATTATTTGAAAAAGAATGATGATAAAAAATTATTTTTATCTTCCAATTTTTAAAAAATCTTTTATAACTGATAAATTTTCCCAGATTATTATTAATTTTATCATTTTTAAACTAATTATACAATATATTCAAGAAAATATTAAGACAAATTTTTTCACATATAACTTCAAATTAGTAGCATGCTATTTTGTTTCCATGTGATTCTAGGATGATGTTAAAAAATCCTTTGCAAAAAAAGTATCTTAAAATACTTATTTGGATAAATTTTTTGAAAAATTAGAATGCTATTACATCATAACAACAATTTTTAAAAGTTTACAGAATTTTAAACCGCGCATTCCATTTATCGATTTTACGGATTGAGCAAATGGTGATGTTTCCAGTAACGTATTTTATTTATATCTTTTGCGCATACTAAAAGTAAATTTTTTCCAACAATTCTTTCAGTATGAAGAATATTAATCAAATGCGTTCATTAAGAAATACTAATCGTAATAAGAATAAATTTATAACATCCATTATCTTGTACTATTGTCTTCTCATACATGAGAAAATCATGTACAGTGAGTTCATGTGAGAAAACGTGTTACAGAGAAGAAATAAATTTTGAAAAAAAAAAAAGATTTCAGAGCAAATGTGGATTAAAAATTGAAATTCTTTATTCAATTTATTTCAGTTTCTAGATTTGTACTCGTTCAGATGTTGAATAAGTGAATAATAAGTTTCTGTAGAGCATTCGTCCAAATTACTGTTACGGGATTCCACTGAACAGTGTCGAAACGATTTCCTTGAGGAGGTTTATCAAGGATAAAGGGTTTTAATATAAGTTTTGGGATGATTTCAACATATTTTAATTTATGTGATATATTTGGAAAAACTATTTTCCAAACAAAAATATCCTGAAACCAATGAGCTTGTTGAATCTTTAAAATAAATTAGAAAATTTACAGAAAATGACTGTTGTAGAATATATGTATATTTATATTTAAGTCTTCAAAGGAAAACTTAGTCCATTTAGGCATATTATTCCATTTTTGGAACAGCAATTCAGTGAAAGTTATTCTACTATAATTTTTGTACTTAACTTACATGAATTTCATGCAAAAATTCAAAACTTCCTGCATCAATGGAGAGGAATGGTGTCTTAAAAAACTGGAGTGGGCTGAAAATCAACTGAGGGTGACAGATTTTAGAAGCATTTGTCACTACTTTTGAAAATCTACGAAGGCACTCAAGGAATCATCTATGTCCGAGCAGAGAATCGAACCAGGAACAACTTAACTGAAGGACAGAGTGCTGAAACACACAGCGATTAGCTCAGCTTTGATTTTGATATAAACAAAAACTTCACCAAAGACAAATTTATGTATTTGTATGGTATACATAAATATATAAAGAATTGTCACCTCTTTTTGTAAATTTAGTCAAAATCTTGACATTATATTAGCTAGAAAATATCTTTATTGAATTATTTTATATATAAATGAGATCTAATGCAGATCTAGTATAATTCATTTATATGTTTATTGTTATGTTTATTAATTACACTCCTAAAATTGCTGTAATGTTGGGAATGACAACAAAAATATTTACGTTGACATACGTAAATGTGCAATTAAATGCTTATTTTTTAAAAGAGAGTACTTATTAAATTACGTAAGAAATAAAGAAATTTTGAATGTATAGAAGAAAGATTACGTACGAAAGTAATTTACATTTACGAATGTAAATAAACATACTTTATTAAAAAGATATCAAACACATTAATTTATTTGCATTAAAACTAGAAATGGGGGTAAAATATTTTATTCTATGCATCTGATAAAACACAAAAAGAACCAATTGAAAATGGAATATTTTCTTACAAGTATGACGCAGTACTCCACTTCGTTCTGTTAGAATACTAAAGGTCTTTCGTTGCAATTGATATTATTTATATGGTTTTAAGTTACTTTATGTTTAGCTCGCAACTGCAGGAGAACTATGGTTCTCAGACAAGGTCGATGTAATCAGTCGCAAGAGTTTGTTGCTACTTCTTTTTAATAATTAATATTTGTTACATTTTCAATCGCATATTTATTCAGAGTGTCAGTGTCTTTGATGGAACCAATTGAGTTTGTTTTTGGTTATTCGAGTTTTTTCTTCAACTAGAGAATTAATAACCCGTTTCTAATCTAATAAACTTACATTGAACGAAGTCTGAAAGAATATAATACCACCAAAATACATGAGCAGTTACACTTAAACTGTACTTCAAAATTTTATGGAATAAGCTCTTTTACTAAGGGGTAGAATTTTATTAAATTATTAAAAAAGTGAAAAATGTACAACCATTATACTACTAAATTTTATTTAAAATAACTATAATAAAAATGTCAAAATATTTTTATGTATAAATATTTGCTTTGATACATCTATCTATATATATATATATATATATATACAGCCTAAAGTTATTCATTGAGATAATTTTTTATTCCTTGTTTTAGCATTTTCATAAGAATTTTTCTCATAAAGTCATAAACAATTAAATGATTTTCTCCCGAATATTTTGCAATACCAGATAAAAATGATAAACTGAACAAAATTGTTTTGTAATATTTTACATACAAAGAATTTTTTTCTATTTTTTGAAGTTATAAAATATTGGGTTTCAAAGAGAAAACTTAATATGCAAAAGCACGCTAATATACGAGGGTCAATCTGAAATTTTTGAGATACAACTATGTTTTTAAAGTTATACTTACAAAATTTTAGGTGCGTTCAAAGTAGTCTCCTCCAGCATCAATGCACCTTTGTAGTCGAATTTTCCACAGATTAAATGCCTCAAGCCATTCATTTCTTGGAATAGATGAAAAAAATGCATTTATATCCACATCAATCTCTTCTTCTGAGTGAAAACGACGTCCACGTAAGTTCTTTTTTAGTTTAAAGAATAACCAAAAGTCGCACATATCAAGATCAATTGAATACGGAGGATGTTCGATCACTTTAATTTGCTTTTGTTTAAGAAACTCAACAGTTAATCCGGCTGTAATGAAAGACGCATTGTCATTGTGAAGCATTGGTCCTCTAACATTCAGTTCTTGTAGAATTTCTGGAAGACATTTAGTGGTATATCAGTTTGCTGCTACTGTCTTCTGTCCTTCCTACTTGATGGCTTTGACCAATCCCGTACTTCTGAAGAAAACGGCATACATCGCTTTTTTTCAGTACGCGTTGTTTTTTCACCATTGTCGTCTTGGGATCATCTTCAAAAACCCATACTTTGCTTACTTGACGTATTGGAACGTCAAAAAACGGTATGTACGTTTCATCACTTGTTACAATTTTAGAAATGATGCGGTGGCCACCGCAGCAATTTAAAAGTTTCTTTACTGATTTTGACACGCTCATCTTTTTGGTGCTCAGTTAGATTATGGGGAACCCAACGGCAAACTACTTTTTTCATATGTAATTCTTCATGAGAATGATTTTTTGTATAGCTGCGGATCCAATGTTAAGTTTCTTCTGTATCATTTGATAGGTACAGCGATTATCATCCATTAACATTTTTCGAATGGCAGACACATTATCTGGGATTACTGCAGACGGCGGCCTTCCTGTATGTTCTTCATCCTGAAGAAAATTGCGACCTCTTCTAAATTCTCTAAACCATCTGAATACAGTAGCACGAGCTGGAGATTCATCACCAAATGCTAATTGCAACCGTTGAACGCATTCTTCTTGATTTAATCCTGATTTAAAATCGTAGAAAATATTAGTGGGAAAATGTTCTCGCGTCAACTGCATTTTCTCTTCTGTTTAAAATTTATTCTACGCTAAGCAAGTTGAAGTAAGTCAGTAAAAAATCGTCCTCTGTGTTAAAATACTTTGTATTTTAAAATTAAACCGTTACTTTTATTTTGTAAATTCTCGTCTGCGCGTATCTCAAAAATTTCAGAGTAACCCTCGTATATATATATATATATATATATATATATATATATATATATATATATATATATATAAATTAAATAGTAATATGATATACAAACCATTTATATTCACCATAGAATGAAAAACAATCTAAAAATAAAGGATATATTTCAAAAAGTTTTCTTTCGAAAAAATATCGAAATCTAAGAAAGTTATAAAGAATGAAATTTAATGTATTATAAGAGAGATTCAGTATCTTATAAGATTTATTTTTTATACATATTATATATTCAATATTATATCTATATCTATATATATAATACCAGTTTACAAGATACAGCATAAGAGCTCAAAAATGTTGTATGCAAATGCTTTTGATTGGTGGTAGTTCCCACAAAAAAAAGCTTGCAGAACTAGTACGCGATGAGTAGCTTGTACTGAATGTATAGGAAAATGTTTCGATATCTTATTTTCAATGTCCTATTGTTGAACTACTTAAGAAATTTAATTTGCGATAAATTAAACTAAACTAAGGATTTCGTTAACAGATAATTCATTATCTAAGAAATTATTTTCCCCCACTACAATTTTCCTATTGGTAAAATGCAAACATTTTACAATCACGAAAATTGTAGTGGGGATGTATTTCTTAGTTTTAATACTTTCAAAATTCCTTTCTTTCATAAGAACTTACAAACAACAATTTTGTGATTATTAAAATATTTTTACAACTTTTCAGTTTAAAACAATGTATAATACCTCTAATCATACGAAATAATGAATATATATGTATTCTCTTTTAATTCATAATAGATTAATTTTATAAAAAAATTTAACTCGTAGTTTATAGAACAATTTTATTTTTTTCTTACAACATGAATCTCCTTATTCAATTGCCTCTAACATGGAATTTGTTTCAAACTCTTTCTTCATATTTATTAAATTTTTTGCTGATAGGTTCAGATACACTGAGTAAAAAGACACATTTTTACTATTTTTATAATAATTAGTTCTATGTTTTAGAAGCATATATAAATGGGAAATTAATCTACCTTTCTCATTTTTTTTCAAAAAATGACCTGGGATGTTTTTTATTCAATCTAAATATTTTTTCTTTATAAAATCACTCATCTGTTTTAAATGACTGAGAAATACCAATTAGCATCAAAACTATTTGTTTGTGATAAGACTTTTACTCTAAGATTAAAACATGTGTTACAATACATTTTTTCACCTACTAAATCAAAAAGAAATAAAAACAAATATACTTGCTATATTAGTCCTTTCATTTCTATGCATCACTCAGAAAAAAACAATTTTTACTTTATCACAAGACTGGGCACAACATTTTTTAAAGTAAATGTTTAATATTTTCAGATTTAGTACGTTTCATAGGCTTAATGCTATGAATGTTTGAAACATTCTAGTACCATACCATAATTATGTTTAGCATAATAAACCACCTCTGATAACTGTTTGTTATGGAGACTATCAAAAATTTAACATAACAAAATAAATTAACGTTACCCTTTGTTTCAACTGTTCGTGGGTTCAATTCCCATTATAGAGATGGATATTTGTAGTATTACGGAATTTCTTTTGAAATTCCTGCAGTAAAAAGCTCTTGTATGCAAAAAATGAAGTAAATAAGAAAAAAATCACGAATGAAAATATTTTTTCATATTTTAATTTTTTAAGCAATAAAAAAAGCTCTTTCTTTAATCTACCGTAGGAATAAACTTAAGTAACTTTCTCTGGTGAATTATTTAATTCCAAGCAAAATCAATGATCCGATAACATTGAAATAAATTCGGTGCATAGCTGAACTCATATTAGGTTCCAAATATTGCGTCAGTTTCTTTCAAGACCTGTAGAAAGTATTCAATTTTTATAATTATGAGACTATACTCATCTAAAAAACATTTGTATAGTGGATTTAAAACCACTGCAAACATCAATGCCCATGGTATAAATTGGATTAATTAACTATAGTTCAGAAGACGGAAATTCAAGTAATAAAACTTTTTTTAATGTGGACAACCCATCAGTACTCTTTTCCTTGTCATAGCTTTTGGTCAAAATTCATAATATCACGTTTCAAACATACACGTCGTGTTTCATTGTTTACTCTGATTAATATAAATTTTCTATTGGTGAGATTAAAATTAAGTTTTATCATTTATTTCAGATGTAGAAGTTCTAGTGCTAAAGTTATGCATGCTTGAATCCAAGAAAAACATATCGTAGTCTTAGACTCACATCACTATCTATCTACTGTTGATCAACTTCTAGATCATTCTGCGAGATTATTCAAGTAGGTTGAAAGACATGTTTTATATTTATACAACTAATTGGAAGGAATTATAAGGTGAATGGTGCTATAATTGACTTTTTTTTTTATCATTTTATCAGCGTTCTTTCGTGAGAGTAAATTTGTGCTAAAACCAACTGTCATTATAAAATAAAGATAAATGAAAATTTACCACAGAATGAAGAAGCAAAAAATTTGTAATATTCATAACAACTGACCTGCCCACATTATTTGTGATCTGAAGATTTTCATTGAAAGGGTAAAAGATAATACTGCTTTCAAGAATTGAAACTACTTTGGAATTGAACATAAAAATGAATAATAAAGCTTACTTTAAAGAAAAACATGATTACATTTGAGCTCCCATTTATTTCTAAAATCTTTAAAATATGGGAGTGAAAAATGCCACATAACACAGGCTTTCCTCATTGTTTTTATTTTCGTTTGCACAGACCTTGGTAATAGTTCCAAAATTTATTTGTTACCCAAACAAGTTAAGAAATAAAAATATTTTATTCATACTCTTCTCATAAAATAAAAATGATCATTTATCTATGTACAGACTAGAAGCAGGGAGTCACTTCACAATAGACACTAAAATTAATCAATTAACTATAAACGAAACAAAATTTAACTAATGAAATTAATATATTCAATTAACAATATACTCGAAGCAAAAAATATATAGTTAAAATTATTTGTGTTGAGCAAAGAAATTTCATTGGGAATGATGTCAACAATCTAATTATTAATGGATTACTTATCATATATTATTTCAATAAGAGATACGCAAATAATGTCTTTATACAAACATATTTTAAAACGTGATAACAAGATAAGGAAAAAGATTTTTCTACACTTTGCAACTGTTAACTGAAAGGAAGCATTTGAGCTTTCTTGTGGCATTTTCCGACAAATGTGCATGCAGAAAGCGCAGTATCCATTTCTTTTGATTTGATAATCCATGGAACGCGATGAGCTCTGTCTACATATATATCAGAAATATCCTAAGGACTGGAAGTCCCAAATGCCGGATTTACTGGAAAACCAATAAATCAAATCTCTCCGTAGTAGAAAACAAAGCACCGCATATTGTTACACACCTATCATAAATATATGGCGCAGGTGACGAAGATCACCCTCAAAATATGTCTCTTTTCTCTTTCTTAGTAAATTTGAACTCAGTTAATTTCCTGACAAAGCGATGAAAAAGACTAATCGGAAATTTTTATAGTTGATTACAGTCTGAGTAAAAAATTTAAGGCCAGTAGACATTTTAGAGAAAATGGAAACTTTTAAGCAGAGGAATTAAAATACCATTTTATTGATAATTATTAAGCTTAAATAAAACTAAAAAAAGTAGAAAAATTAAATTGCAAATACTTTATTATTAGAAAATATTACAGAACATACAGATGAGTATTTGAGCCTGAGTAAAAACTTTAAGGCCAACATTGAAAAAAAATATAAGAAAAAATTACTAATTATTAGAATGTTGTATAGGGGCCATTTCTTCGAATTACTTCAAATATTCTTGTTTTCATGGATGAAACGAGTTTTTGACAAGGGGTGGGGTCGGTTTTATACCATTCATCTTGGATAGTAGATTCAGCTCTGTTGTTGATGTAAAATGTCTCCCATTTGCATAAACTCTTCTTGCTGAGTCACCCCAAAGATTCTCGACTGGGTTGAGGTCAGGTGATCTAGCTGGCCATTTCACAGTTTCAACATTGTTGACTTGGAACCAATTTTTTGTGCTGTTACTCGAATGTATCGATGCATTGTGTTGCTGATATTTCCAATTTTCTCCAGCTAGACATTCAGCATTTGGCAAAAGATGATTTGTTAGGACATATTGGTATCCTTATGAATTTATTCTACCTGAAATAAATAGAATTGAGCCTATACTATTGTAAGCAAAACAGCCCCAAGTCATGACAGACCCTCCACCTAATTGGCGCTTGGTGAATATATAATATCCTTTTCATATCTCATATCATGCCAGTAGAAATTCCAGCCATCTGGTTCATCCGAATTCTATTTTTTTTTTCCGTCAGAAAAAATAATTTCTATCCATTGGTTGTCCCAGGTCATGACTTTCCTGGCAAAATTCAAACGCTCTATTTTGTGTCTCTGAAGTAACTGAGGTTTAGTCAAATTTGCTGTATAAGTGTACCTCCAGACCTTCTAATTGTGTTATGAATCGTTTTTTGACAAACATTTAAACCTGTCGTAGGAATCAGCTTCATTCTTGAGTACTTTCCAGTAGATGCAAGTTTGCAAACTCTTCTGTCATCACGCGAAGACAAAGCTTTAGGTCCTCCCCAATATTCTTTTTATTATAATTGTCTCAACTTTAAAAAATTGTTGACTACAGTCTTTGATCTTCCGATCTTTATTGCAATAGCACGACTAGTCATTCCTGTTGAAGACAAAGCTTCGATCTGTCCTCTTTCACGATCAGTTAACACACTTCACCATCTCCACAAAGATCACCAATACTTCGAAGAAACATGAAAAATACGAAAATTGCAGTGTTGTCACAAGCTTGTAGTTGCAGTGGTAATTACACGATTATATTATATTTATTTTTAAAAAATGACTGGGGTGGCCTTAAAGTTTTTATTCAATCAGAAATACTAACTCTTTGTAAATAACCACGTTTCTCAAAATTATATATTTGCAAATTATGCTTATAACATGTCTAAAACTTAATACTATTTGAATACCTTTTATTTCATTTTACATTTTCTTAAAAATTTTTTACTGGTCTCAAAGTTTTTACTCAGGCTCTAATTGTTATTAACGCTCACAATATTAAAAACGAATGACATTTTTGTAATTATTGTTCTAACATCCCAAAAAACAATCTGGATAGTTTTTCATTTATGAAAAATTGAATAGATGAATAAGATGAAATAAATTTTCTCCAATCAACTAAATCTTGCCATAATTTCATAAAAGCAAATAAGCCTTTGGCAATAGTTCAAAAATATATTTGTTTCTATAAAACTAGTAGTATCCTTTTAGAAACATTTTGCCAATATGGCAATAAAAAAGTTTATTAAAATTAGTTGTCAGTATGTATTTTACTGAAAGTGTAAAACGATAAATTTTATATTTGGTCAAATATATATATATATATATATATATATATATATATATATATATATATATATATATATATATATATATATATATATATATAGCGCTCCTTTCTATAGCACCACCCATGACATCATCAACAAGGAAGGGAGTCCCTCTCCAGCAACCGTAGGAAATAGAAGTAGACTCTCAAGTTAACCCTGTTCCCTTTAACTTTATTTGCTTAGATGTAATTGTGTTTTATTTGTAGTATATGTATCTGTTTTGTGATCAAATTGTACCCTAAATTGTAATAAATTATTTTGAGCTATTTAAGGAACTTATTTCTTTGTTCCTATTAAACCAGATAAATGCCACATATATAACTATACCAGTCATATCAATAAAAAAATCTATTAAAAAGCATTTAAAACTATTTTTTTATTATAGCTTTTTGATTAGTCAACCTAATTCCCACAGGTGAAGAACTTGTAAATCAAGAAGCGTGACAGTTGTCGCCTTGAATCGTTGTGTTTTGGCGACGTTGGAGACTTTCACGGGGGCGTGCTTTTTCTAATAATTTCAAAGCACGTTTCAGGACTTACTTTTAATCCTTGAATATAAACAAATGTAGTAAGTAGATCAGAGGCAATCGAATTTCAAAAATAAAACATAAGCTAATTTATTATTAGTTGTAATCCATCAAGATTTAAATGAGCATTATTCATAGTTAGTTTCTTTAAAAGGTACCATTTCTTATACTAACTATATGAAATTTTGCTATAATGAGGTATTTAATAAAAAAATTAGTCATGTGATTATAAAGACAAAAATATGTTAATCCAAGATTTCGACTGCTGTTAGACGTACATAACGAAACAGATTATGTTATTTTTAAATTTCGTGTTTTATGATTCTCTCATTAAGATTTTAAAGATTTTGTGTGAGCACTTTTTAAATAAATGAAAAATTACCGCGTGAGCAAAGCAAAGAGGTATTGTACATCATGAAGAAGGAGCACCGAATGTGGTCTAGATATTTCTAGGATCAAAAAGTTAAAAAATTTTCATACAATGAAAGATAGCCAAAGGTACCAAATATCGTCTGTTGAATGTTTTGTTGAAGCATGCAGTTGTGCGTTTTTAAACTTCCAAAATCAAATTAAAGTTGCGTAATACAATTTTTCCAAGTTATTAATATTTAGAATATGCATTCAAAGAAATTGAACAGAATTATTTTTATTAGCAACCATATATTTAAAAATTCCAGTCAAAAATTAATGAAGTATGAAGTAACATTCATAAATTAGATCATTTTTATATTTTGCTGGAAATAATTTTTGTGTTGTTAATTACATTTAATTTCAAAAATAAGATAATAAAAATATTAGCAAATTCTTAAGAATAAAAATGTGATTCATTGATATAACAAAATTTCGATATTTTGCTAAACTACTGCGTTAATATTTTAGAATTAGATTAAATTTTTTCCTTTTTAAAAAATCAGCATAATTTTATCTTTAATAAAATGAAAGCAAATTTATTTAATTATTATTATGTGTGCGGTGTTCAAAGATTTATTGCATTTAAAAAGTTTAGAATCAATTTTTGACTCCATTTCTTCATTCAAGTGAAAACTATATTTTTCAATTTTATCCAAACAGCGAAAAAAAATGAGATTTCATTTCAATATATTCATTTTATATAAATTATATATTTTTAATTTTCCAATTTTACTAATATTTCATATAAAAAATATATTTTTGTTGCACTCATAAACTTAAAAACTGTGAAATAAGCTTTGAATTAATAAACAAAAAGCAATTGGTAAAAATTCAGCAAATAAAAATAAATATAAAAAAATACATATGGACACATTTTTAATAGTATTATAAGAATATATTTTTCAAAGAAGAGAAAAACAATCTTTACAAATAAAATTCAAGTTTATAAAAATCGATACTTATTATAAAATCATCAATTATTGGGGATTTCTAGAATTTTATAGGGATGTAACGAGAATCTGTTAATTTAGGGACATCAGCAACTGGCTTCTGAAGTTTGCATTTTTTATATACATTTTTCCCGATAATTTATGGTCGAAAATTATCTTCAAAAATACTTTCAAATACTTAACTACTTAAACATTTAAATAATTTATTTGTTAATAATTTTTTCCTAAAAAAGAATTTCATTAGATTTCGTTGAGTAATTAATACGTTCTAAGCATTCGCCCATCTCTGATTAGTTTAAAGAAAAAATTCATTGAGTAGTGAAGAATAAAAGAAATGCAAAAGTACAACCATTTGAGCAGTTATTTTTTCCATGATTTGAAGAATAGTAGCAAATGGATATTAAAATTTATTGGTTAGAAAACAAAGCTGTATTATTTCTCTTTAATCTAAACAATATCTTCTATGGAACTAATAGAATGGGAAGAGATTCCATTTTATCCGAATACACAGTTAATCTTTTGATGTATATATATATATATATATATATATATATATATATATATATATATATATATATATATATATATATATATATATATATATATTTATATATATATTTCGACTTTTGATGTATATATATATACACACACACACATCATTCAAATGTAGATTGACAAGATATTCTAAGCAAAACCAGAATATTTTTTTTTTTTTAAGAAAATATTTTTTTCAGTTCTTACTTTGATAACATTAGTGGAAGGAAATAAAACGGTGCTTCGCTGCATTTTATAGGTGTTTTGTTTCATTCACTTTTCATGGTTTCTGGAAATATTTACTGGAAAAAAAATACCTCAACAATTCATTTTCTGGCGTCATTTTATATCAAAAATTGTTTCCAACTTATCCCGAATAATTGGTGGTCTTCTAACAATGTGATGGAATTATTATATTTTTGGGACAGAGTAATTTAATTGTAAATACTCTATAGATAAAAATTCAAATGTTAAGCGATTGAATAAGTATTTTAAATGCATTATCATTCAATTCTTAAATGTAATGAATACATCAATTACACAATGCAATTAGAAATTTTAAATAATTAGTAAAATAACCACTATAGAAAAAATAAGGCTAAAGTAAGAATTTGGAGGTGTTGGAAATAAATCTGCACTTGAGATATGATTTTATTTGTTCTTCCATTAGAGTGACGAGTCATTTTGCAAATAAAAATACAAATTATTTCAGGGTGATGGAGACTCCAAATGTTTTATACAAATACACACACTTCGTTTTATATTTAATTGAATACTTTGTACTTGAGTGAAGGGGAATTTCCGTAGAAGAATAAATCAAAACACGATTCCTGAACAGTTGAAGATGGAACGGGAGGGAGATGCTTAGGCGTTCAATAAGTTGCTCTCAATGCCTGTACATGCTTTTACAAAGTTAGAAATAAAGTGATTCTTAATTAGTTTTTTAGAAAATTGAGAATTCACTTTGAAATTTTTTTCACGACCTCTAAAAATGTAAAAATAAAAAAAGATGACTCAAAAAGTTGAATAAAATGCCATATTATTTGCCAGTTATTTCTAGGCTAGTCTGACAAATCTTTCGAATACTGTATCTATAGAATGATTGAAATCAGAATTTAATTTCGATTTTAAGAAAAACAAAATTGACCATATGTGTGTAGAAATATAAGCAAGAGTTGTAATCGGAAAACTCTTTCCGAAAATACTTAAAATAAGCAATGAGAAATATCGAAATTCCTCTGGATTAAAGATAACGCAATAAAATAAAAGAGGTTTTTGACAATCCAGTTCATGACAACAATATAAAAAAATTCTCCAAAAAGTTAATTTGAATTAAAACAAACCCAGCATTTTCATTTTGGTCTAACAGCTAGCAATAATTCAAATATACAATCAAAAAAGAAGCAGAAAAGAAATCGCCAGCGAGACTCGCAATTCGCATTAACAAATTCGGCAATCGCAACATTCTTCAAAATGAATTTGCTCACGATTGTTGAATGTCTGCAGATGCACGTAAAAAGTCTGAACCACGTGACATAGCCACTGAATTCCGCGGGCCGACCATCGGAGCAGGTTTCTAATCTTTCGTTGCGCGTGAATCTTCTTCTACTGCGCACGCGCAAGAACTAGCCTCCAGCTGCTAGAGCGAGAATTTGCTATGTTGAAACGAAAAAGAAAATATATACTTCATCAATTTTTTTTAATCAATGAATATAGAAAGCCTGCAGCAATAATAAAAACTAACTAGGTTTTAACTATAGAATATATATATATATATATATATATTCAGCGAATTATAGTAATAAAATAAGTTATCAAATTTTTTATTAGTTTTTAATTTAACTATGAGCTATTAAAGTTATTTCCTCTGATAATAATTTTCTGAGGAATAGTAATATTTTAAGAGAAGTGTATAACTTGCAAATAGGATGTTGACAGCCATATTTTCGAAGCCATCACTTCAAAGTCTGAAAATAAACGATTTATTTTTATTTTATGCGACAGACAATTCTCCTCTGGTATAGTGAGAATGCTTACAGAAATAAGGGCAACATCTCAATCATGGCACATTACTTAGTTCTGAATTACAGGTACATTAATTCCCAGTAATTTTACCCAAATTATAACTTTAGAATTATACATACTAATAAAGTAAAACTAAGTTATATTCTTAAAATTTTATCTGAGAATATCGTAAGCAAACCAACATAAAATTCTGATTAAATGCAGCATCAATAGATACAAAATATAATGTGATGTTATTTCTTTCAGTTTCAAAGAAATGACAAACATTTTTCGTAAAGTTAAAATTTTTTGATAATGAAACACCGAAATTAGCAATAGTAAATCACTTGGAATATATATTATTAAAATGTTTTTTTTTTTTTTTTTTTTCATATTTCCAAAGAAATATATTGACTAAAAATATGTGTAAGATAGAAAATTTTCATATCAGTGTTAAAATATAATATCAGCATAATATATAAGAAAAAATACATAGGATTTATTATGCGTAGCAAATGTATTTACAATCCCATACTTATGTATGTATAGCTCGAAAAAAATGTTTCATTTTAGAATGGTATATGAATAGCATAAATGTATAACAATTAGAAATTTAATGAATAAGATTTAAACATTTCACTAAGCTGTTTCTAAATTATATTTGCAAACATAACGTTTTTATGACGCATTTGTGTTTTAAAACTAAATAATAAATGTTCTTTTTTATTTTATTTATTTAATTAATTTTTTTGCTGCAAAAGTTAGCGCGATTGCTTAAAAATGCTGCAAAAAAGAGATCACTAATGTATTAAATAATTTGAAGATATACTTATGTAATAAAAATTATTTTTAGCGTACTCGTTGTTTTTCTGCATAAATGAATGTTTGCTTCACAAAATTTTGCTGAAATTAAATGGTACAAAAAAAGTCAAAGGCTAAATATTTAATGAATGCATTTCAAATTATGTGCAGTAGAACAGAAAACGGTAATTCCTTCGCTGAGATTTTTCATTGTTATTCCAGCTTATATTAATTTTATTTTGCTTGCTAATGCAACCGATTTAATTTTTTAAGAAATTTGGTGTGAGTGAAAGTTGTTAGAAAGGAATGTGAACAAAATTGTAGAATAATGACTTCTTTTAACCTGGAAGAAATCTTTATTCTATTGGATGAAAAGATATGTATCTTCTCATGATATCAAGAACATAGGTAATGCAAGAAATAATAACTTTTTTCAATAAAAAGAAAGATTTAATAATATTGTGAAAAACTTCATATACTAAACAAATGTCGAAAACAAAAATTTATCATTGAGTTTTTAATTATATACATTTAAAATATGAAATTTTTAAATGTATATAATATACATAATAATATATAATTGAAGTATGTATTTATATAGTATACAATTTTTTATCAAAATTATGTATATCATAATACGTTATAAAATTTACATAATATGATATTCTGCAGCCTTGCAAATAATTAACTATAACAGTAATCCTTATAGAAAAATATCATAAGGCCATTTTAAGGCAGATAAAATTAGGAATATATAAATATAGAATATATTATAATTAATTTTTCTTTGATCTTTAATAGAAAATTTCATAGTATTAGTTTTCTTTATCAACAACGAAGCTTATGACTGAATAACATAATTTCCTGTTAATTGTTTTCACTGTTATTTACTTAAGTGGATCCTATTCCCCAAAATTAATTTATTCCACTAATGTTTTTCAAGATATTTTCGATGCTATATAAGCAAATATTTGTCACAGGGATTAAGTCCATCATACTCCCCAAAAGATTATATTTTCAACCACTTTCTTTACTCTTGTTCAAAACATTTTAAACAGTTCAACCGTTTTTGCAGAGAATTCTTGTAACTCGCAGGAAATTATCCGATTTCAATTAGCCAAACAGCTATTAAAAACTACCTTTGAAATATTTTGGAAAATGAAAACAGGAAGAAGTTAGTCAACGAAAGTAGAATATAGAAAAGGAAAATGCAAAATTTTGCGAGAAATTACAGCGATTAGGATAATAGCGAGAGAAAAGATGAGAAAACGATTATGAATATTCTGGATAGGAGATTATTAGTGACGATGAAAGTTGAAATTGAATCTATTTGAAATAAGATCAAGAAAGTGCTTCTGTTTGAAAAGAAGCGGAAAGAAAGGAAATGCCACAGGAACAAAACCGGAACCAAAGAGTGCAGAAACCTTTAATTATCTAAAATATTTCGATGAAAAAATATTTTGAGCAAGATGATTCTTATTCCTGTCCAACTCATTTATTTAAAAAAGAGACGTATAGCAAATATTATCACCAAACAAATTCAAATAGAATAATTTCGAATCGGTTTTACAAGTTAGGCTTTCGACAAACAGCAAACGAGATTTTCCTTGTTAAAAAAAATCCTGTTTCTTGCGATTACATATTAGCTTTCAAAACTTTAATGATTCTCTTTAAATAATTAAAACAATAAAAAATTGCTGATTATTAGTATTCCAGAAAAATTAAGATTCATTTAAATTTGTTGAATGTTTAAATTTTCAGAATATAATATATACATGAGAATAGTAATTACAATTGTTGTGTGTGATTGGTGATATCATTTACAACATAAAAAAATTAACGAAACAGCGCATAATCAGAACAATTTGTAATAGGTTTCCCCAAGTGAGTTAACTTACTCATTTAATCAAAACATATTTTATGAAGATAACATACACATATGTTGGAAATCATTTTTATTTTATCAGTTATTCTGCTCAACGAACCGAATTTTGTAAATTTGAACAATCCTTAATCATATACAGAATTTCAATCATCATTTAACACATGAGAGTTCCAAACAATTTTCCTACATATACCACAGATTTTCATAATTTTCTCTAGAATATACAACTTGATTATAAAATTAATAAAGTACTTACTATGAATGTAAATGAAAAAGAGTTCTTCACTTTTACGTTTTATTTTTGTGTTATTTCGTAAATTTTTATCATGGACTTCCATGCAAATAAATCTCTGAAATATATATAAATATTATATACCCTTTTATAAACTTCCATCCATATATATTCCTAAGAACCCACTTAAAGCAAGTTGAGAACCATAATTTAATAGAAGGCTTATTTGCTGATTGATTTAATTATAAGCATTAGATTTCATTCACAAATTAGATCAAGAAGTCAAAATTCTTTCAGAAATGAATGAATACATTAGTAAACTACATTATATGCCTTTTTTCATTACCCATTTCTGAAAATGAATCGAATTTTTTAAAGAAAACCTTAATAGAAATTTAGAATTCAGCAAGCGATATATTTATGCACTAATACATGAAACGCGCGTGATGTAATGATGCTATTCAACATTATGTTATGGGCTTAAAACCTAAATATTGAGCATAAAGCTTAGGCTTTTTCTTTTGTTTAGCATGAGAATCACGCTTGCGAAATCTTACACGCTTGAGAACGTATTCCAAGAATGGAAGATAAAAAAGGTACGAAAACACATAAAGTAAGCAGAACGAGTCAGAAAATTCCGTTACGTTGCAGCTGCAAAATGATTTCCTTTCACCCCTCTTGTTCGTGATGTGAACTTCAGACATGATTTCCCCCATGATATACGGAACAGTACCATTTGATTTTTATGTGAGATGCAAGCATTATGTGAGATTTCCAATAAAACACTTGGGTATAAAAATCATTTCAGAATGTAATGATGTATTCAGTTATTGCTGTAACTATGTATCAGTCTGGAAAAGTATTTTCAATTGTGTGTCATATATTAACTATTTCAAAAAAAAAAAAAAAAAAAAAAAAAAAAAAAAATTGGGATTTATTGAAAGCAATAAATGTTGCTTTAACACCTCTTGTATCGTAAGTAATACTTTCAACCAATAAAGTTTCAAAATGTTCAGATGTGATTCAATTATTGTTATGAGACACTAGAAAAGCATTGGGAAACTAGTTGAGTAGTATATGTCATCAGAAGCTAATATCGCCCTTGACTTCAACTTTTACTCACAGAAACTTTTATTCCCCAGGTAAAATACTTATTTTAGTACAAGTGTATCATTTCTTTAGAAAGAAAAATTGCCTTTTCACAATCACTATTCATACTAAAGTTTCATGAAATTTAAGTCTCACATTTAAATTTCATGAAACCTTAAAAACTTAAAAGTATAAGGAAATTTTCTAAGCAGTTAACATTTTTAAAGACGATAAAATGACAAATCCCTAAATCTAAATCAGTAACAGATTATTAATTCAATAAAAATATAACCAAATAATTCCTGATAATCTGCTCTTATATATCCTGGCAATGGCATGCTATTTTGTGCGTTTCAGGCCTCCTTCACTGGCACGTTCTATACATTTTTTATAAGATAATAGATTTTAATTTTAAAAATATCATTTCCTATTCCACATTAATGAGAAGTATTCTGCTCATAATCTTTTAGCAAATTAATGAAAAATTCATAAATTTCTTCCAAATTAGTCACAGGGAGAATAATATAGCAAAGAAATATGAATTCTCGTAATTTCTTGTTGAATTTATTATATTTTGTCAGAAATTTCTTTTGTTAAAATGATTTGCAAGTCTGAACGATAATGTAATATCAAAATGTTAATGTTGCGCGCACAATAAAAATAATATTCATTTTATTTTCTTGGTTGTGTCCATTATTTCCCTCCTGTCTATTTTCCATCCTTTAATTTAAAACTCAAAGCTGGCTCCCCATTTATGACCTGGCTGCATCTCCTTGCTCACGGGACTTCAACTGCGCACAACAGTCCAATGCCTTCATTGTTACATTGGAATTTAAAAAAAGTAGACCTTAGTTTGCTAAAACGGATATTTTACTGTAATAAATATATCTTCACTTAATTCCTAACTCTTCTGAATGCATGCTGATTTAAATTGCGTTAATGGGGCTTAACATGGTTTACATTGTACAGTAGCAACCAATTCCATACTTACTGATGTATTCGACTTTATTCAGAAAGAAACTGAACGTCAAAGCAAATTCTTATAGTAGGGTAGCAATGAAAGGGTTTTCATCCCTTTTTGAAAATGTATTCAAATAAAAAATTCCTGTCTACTCAATACAGCACAATTCAGTAACACGTTAAAATATACTAATTTAAGAGTATTAAAAATACATATTCATTTCTACAACTCTTGCAATGACTAAAAAGCGTTGGTTGCCTTTCACTTTTCCTGATTACATGTAAACAATTGTTCAGAAGGCCGATTAGATATTTTGATAGTGGTTGAAAGACTGAAAGACGCAATTGCATGATTTCACATTGGACCATCTTCATTTTACTACTCGCACAACGAACTGAATAGTTCACTGCAAGAGAAAAATCTGTTGGAACTCCTCACATTTATTCATTTCACAATTATATTGCCATTTTTCGAAATACATGGATCAACTATAGAAACAAGAAATGTTTGTGTTTATGCTCATAAGCATATGTTTAACTCATCAACAGCATTACTTCGTTCTTTCGAATGCAATTATCATCAAGACTTATAGTTATCTTTTAATAAACATTTAAAAAGTTTCTTTAGAACTGTACTAACAACTGAAAATTAATTATAGTTATCAAATGTTCTTACGTTGATAACATATTTTGTTCTTTTCAATACGTAAGATTTTTCTTGTAAAGCCTACTAATCTTCAAAACTATGTAAATCAGGTGTTTTATAACTAGAACACCTTAGGTACTAGAGAAACACTAAATAATTATTTCACATGATTCTAATTATCTTAATATTTCCTCTTCAAAATAAAATTTTAAAAAATCTATTGAAAAATTCACGGGATTTTATGCCTAAGATATGTATTTTCCTCCTTTTGATACAAACAGCACATGTTGATCTCAAGGCCAATTTATGAATATCTCGGTATTTTTAGTCAAACATATTCATCCATCTTTGTGACGTATAATCATATCCTCATAGCACAGTGTTTTCATTGGTTGCTTAAGTTATTTAAATTTTTTGTACAGACATTCTATGCATAAAAAGGAGATCATTGAATATGGCGAAGTCGGATTATTTTAGAAGTGTATTTTTATTTCATATTCATTGAAAATTAAAATTTCTTACTGAATTTTTATTACTTAACTTTATTTAACAGCAAATAATCGCATAAAGTTTGAAATCGTTGAACAACAATCATCTGTGACACACGCACAAAAATAAATAAATAAATCATGTAATAAGAACACAGTTAATTATTTCATCCCTCACTTTGATATTTTTAGTAGGGTCAAACAGTAATAATTACCAAATCTCTTGTTCTTTGTAATTAATGGGATTAATAATGACTCATTAGTGCAGGGATGATTCACACAAAAGGAGGTCACCTCAATACAGGATTTACATCAAATTATTTTTATTTTGCTTGGGCAGCTATTAAAACTAAAATGTCATGTTTATAGGTTAAATTAAATCTTATATAATTATGTCCTAAATATAAATGATTTGGTTTCTTCTTTTTTTTTCCAGTCAAGTCTTTCAAGAAACAACTATAGAAGTTAAGAAAAAAAAAACCTTTAAAAAATTAAATAGTGTAAATAAACTGCTTATCTTTCATAATCAGTATTACAGTAAATTATCAAAATTGCTTATGTAAACTAAAAATTCAATTCCCAGGCGATTCCACAACAAATAAAATTGAATACTTTAGCCTTCTACTGAGAACTTTTGCGATTAGAGCGCGCTGAGCCTCATTTTTAAATTACTGTTTAAGATTTCATTATCTTTTAAATTGCATTAAAAATACTTTTAGATATTGATAGAGGAATATTCAAAAACAAGATTTCATTCACTTCTTTTAAAACAGGCGAAAGATATATACATTGAATAGAAGTAAAATAATTTACTGGGAACAAAAAACGCGTCGGTAAAATATGAATCTCGCATTCGTTGATTATTAAGGAACTTCATTCCATTCAACTGATATTTTTAAACACGAGTTTTCTATTTCATTTCTTTAGAAAAAAATTAACTTTTTCAACATTTATAAATTCAGATAAAATGTATTGAAATCAAATTTTTATTTCTAATTTATAAGAATTTTTAGAGGTAGAAAGTGAAGTAATAGGAATAAATGTTTCGTACATCTTTTGAAAGCCTGGCATTCACGACAGTAAAAATTCGAATATAACATAAGGAACTTTTTATGAAATCAAATTGAAAAAGAACTTCTGGTCCTAGTCGAAATTTCAAAGGCAAATTTTTTTTGATCTTCAAATCTTTTATAAAGCATGCATAACAGTAAAATATTAAGCAAGATAAAAAAAAATTCACTTCTCATATTACTGATCTAAACTGAAATAGAGCTTAAAAATTGTTGCAAATGAAAGACAAAACTCTCGAATTGCATTAGAGTCAATTTTATAATTGCTACGAAATGTGTTTGCTGTATCAAAATTTTGTTACAGTTGAGAGTCACAAAATAAAAGCACATTTCTTCAATTAGAATTGGTATCAGCTTTGAGGAAACACATTTGTTACACTGAGATGTTCAATGTATTGGACTTTGTTCGATTGAAATTGATTGCGCGCGAGTGCGATTTTCAAAATTAAGTGTGGTATATAAAAGAATTATGAATACTGTTTATGGAAGAACATAAAAATTGATCTAAACACAAGCAGCAAATAAAAATTTAAGTAGCATAGTTATAATTACATGTTTATTTAAGAGATAAAAAAAATATTAACTAAATAGGGATGCTTATTCAGGTTTAATAAACTGTACCTGATCACAAAATAAAATAATTCCTATTCATTGGACGACATTCCCATTTCAATTTAAGAGATCCTTTAACTGATGTCGGATGAACTTCTTTTACTCCTAGAGGATAAATGCTCTGCGTACTTAAACAAAACATATTTAAAAATTATAACAAACACTTATTAATAGAATTTTTAAAAAGCGAGATTTTGTTTAAAATTGTTCTCATAAAAAACACGTTTCAATAAAATGAACTAAGCACTCCTGTTTGCCCATTATTTCATTACATGCGATAAAACTTTTAATTAACCCCCATAAGTATAAATAAAATTTAAATGTACTTTTCAATAATATTATATTCAAATTATAATATATTTGATTCGCTTGTTCTTATAGTCATGTATTTGCAATATAAAATTGCCAAAAATTTAGATGTAAAGCGTGTTTTATTGTTTAAATATCTAAAACATGTAATAATTTAAAAATTACTACATACTATTTAAAATAATATCATTAACACAATGCCTAATTGTAAAATGTATTTTTTTATATTTTAAAGTAATATAGTCTATTAATCTATTAAATATAAAATATTTCCTTTACTTAAGCATACATTATCATACATTTACTTATGGAATATTTCATATACTGTTCTAGTATCAGTAAACTTATTCACAAAAAAAATTTATTCCGAAGTTTATCATGTTATATGTTGTAGGGAAGACATCAAAAGATTTAAAAAGGCTTGCAAACACTCAGTTAAAGCTCACGATATTAGTTTTATCAAAATTTTTTCACTAGCTTTATATGGATTGAATGGAAATTTCCATTCATCGATTATCATGCACTCTAAAAAGTGGCCAGTTAAATTTCCAACAAACACAGAGTTTGGGAATTTCTATTTGCTTACTGCTTATAACTCAATCTATCTTAAACTATTAGAATAAAGTGTAAAAAAGAAATATCTCAGTGAATCCAACCCAATCGATATCAAATCCTTTTCACTCATAAAGATATCGAGAGACAAATCTCATACTCATCCTCAAGTATTGAAAGCCCCTCAATTCTTTTAAGCGAGTGGATATGAAGATTAAATAAAGAAAAATACGCAATTGAATGCAGTATCATGACATTTTATAAACATGCCATAAAATTTTAAATTATCATAATGAGTTATACGTTCCTCTTCATAAGTATTTTAGATTTAAAAAAAAAAAAAAAAACGTTTTATGAGCGGACTCGAACCAGAATCCTCCATCCGTCTCTCTCAATCTATCATCGTAATTGAAAATGTAATCTATTTATGCTTCGTGAAAATGTTCGTTCGTAACACTCATTTACACACGATGAAGCTGTAAAAGAAATGTCAACGCGATTGTGTTTCACAACGCTCTACGGACCGCCGTAAACAAATTAAAAAGTCGCACGATTCTGCCTTTTTTCCTGACCCTTGTAATGGCCACTTGACTCCTTGTTCTCTCTGTCAGAGCACCCACAGATTTGTTGAGCCCTCCTGAGTGGATCAACCTTTTTCTCGGTTTACTGAGCGATCTGATAGGGAGAGATGTGCGTGCGATACGGAATGTATTGTCTCTGCCATGCAGACCTTGTCTTCATGATTGCCCGTCACGACTCAACGAAAATCAGCAAATTCAAGATTAAATTGAATAAAGTTTCATTTGCTAAATAATTAATGACTTTCATCCCGCTGAGCGCAATAATTAATAATTTTATTAAAGCTCTTAGAAGACATAGGTTCACATTATCATAGTTTTAAACGAAAGTACTTATGAATTATATAAATGATAAACAGCTATTTTCTCACATTTTGCTTTTATCTATAGACTTTTATGCAAAAAGGTTTTATAATTTAAGTATTTCTGCCTTCTACAGACCAACGATTGTTTTTTGCGAGAAATTATGAGATAAACATTTTGAAAAAATCCTTAATTTTGCTAAAGTAATACATCCACTTCAAAGAAGCATAGAAGCTTTTACGAAGATTGTACAAAATTTAACAAATATGCATTTCAAGAAAAATCAGATTAAACTGCAAGGAAGTCAAGAAATCACTGAAATAAGAAGCAGAACAAAAATTTTAACAAAGATTGTATCTAATTTAAAGAACAATTATACGTAAAAACCGCTATTCAAATATGCAAGCAGCTGCTGCATAATCTATATTAAAATTCGAACTTACGAAAAATCTTTACAAAAATTGTATAGGATTCAAGAAATTCTTTTTAAATATGCATAACCAAATGATTTTCCAATGTTTGTGTAGTTTTCCCTTAATTCAATTCAAATCAAAATACTAATTTTTTAGAAAATGGCATAAGGGAAAAAAAGAGCTACTCAAATACAGAAACAGCTCGTACAGTGCATGAATCATGCACTCCACTTCGAGCAGGATCACAAATTTTACAAGGATTATTTAAAATCTAAAAAAATTAAAAGAAAAAATATGCAAACCTAAAAATTGTTTCAACTGATATCCTCCATGACTCATATAATCAAATTGAAAACAGAAAAAAAGCTTTTACGAAAGTTCTATGTAACTTACAAAACATTTATACAGCAAATAATGATATCGAATCATTTATTTATCTTGTATTAAAGTATTCATTTTTTATTCAATAGAAGTGTAGTTTACACTTGCAAGCAATTAATACGAAGAATGTCCTCTTGTATTCAATCAAAACAAATTCTTTTAGTTTTTTTCAAAATATAAGAAAACTGAAAAAAATGAGAATAGGAATTCAAAAATAACGCAATAATTATTAATTCTAAGCAGTGTTCAAGAAAATATTGAATTTATTTTAAAATAAGAAAATATTTTTATAAAAAAATTTTCTCTAAAATTTTATAAATTTGCAGATAAACTTTATAAAGATAAATTGCCGATGAAAACTGGTCATCACATTTGAATAGACGGTAATATTTTAAGTTTTCAATACTGAAAGATGCTTTTATGAGTACTGCTTGGTAAATTTTTGAAAAAGCAATTCCTTTTTGAAGATGAGTTGCTTAATATCAGAGTAATATATGCTTATGGCACGGAGATCGTTCCCTCTTACTCGGAAGGAATAAATTTATTTTGAACACTTAAATACAGATAGAGTGTTGATGTATGCGTATTTATATACATACAAAAGTACTTAAGAGAATATCCCTTATCTAAAACCAAAATAAATAAATAAATAGAATATATTAATTTATTATTTTTTTAGTCTTTAAATCAATACAAATAAAACTCCCTAACTAGGTGCATGTTTATGAAGCAGATAAATGGGCTTCATGGAGAACATATATTCAAAACAAAAATCATTCAATTCAAAAAAATAATCCAAATTTTCATAAGCTAGTTACTTATTCCATTATTCTAGTTTCCTTAAAAACGTGCATTTTAGCATACATTTGCATCATGCATTTGAGGACAACACATTATAAAATGCAGAATACATTGTAAAATTAAATGGATCACAAAAAGTATTTTCTTTACTTATTTATGCAAGAAAACCTCTGAATGTTTTGTAATCTGTGATTGTCATTTTACTTGGTGATATAACATTTAAAGTTATTTTTATTCATCTCTCTCTCCAATGAAGAGTTAATTTTTCATTATTTTTTCCTTCATAATTTTTATCCCTTTCAATTTCGGGACTTAGTATATTTTAAAGTAAAAGGAAATTTACGATGTACTTATAGTTACAGTTCAAGCAATGTGGATTGTTAACATTTTAGGAATATCAATTGAAAACATTTTAAGCAATGTGAATTGGCAACCAGTTGGCAAATATTTAACATTTTAGGGAATGAAAATTGATAACGTTTTATGTATAATATGAATAATTTATAAATAAAGTTTGAATTATGAGTTACAATTAATATATTTATATAATTTATGAATCGATAGCATTTTGTAAATTTAAATGATTTTTGAGTATATAAATAGACAAAACAATAAATTATACAGTTCGAAAAGAATGATTCTCTGAAATGTTATCAAGAGGGGCTGAAGAATGACAAATCAAAACAAGCTGCTTACAAATGAAGACATTTTTCACTGACCTTATCTGAGGAAATAACTTGATCATACACAAAAATGATAATGTGAAAAGAAAAATAATATCAAAAATTTGGAGTGTTTTACCTATTTTTGAGAGCACAAGTTCGAAGCTTTTAACTTTTTTATGTGGATCCAGACTGAATAATATATCCAAAATACTTGTATAGCATGACATTTAATAACAAAGAGAAATAACTCAAAAAATGCAATTTAAAAAAATAAAACGAGGAGAAAACATACTTTGTGTTTCTTACATCAAAGCAAATTGAACAAAATGCTCTTTCTAACAATTCCTGACAAGATTCGAATTGTTACTTCAGTTTTTCACACATTACAAAAAAGGTTCGCTGATTAAATTACAATGCCAATCTATAAGGTAAAATATATTTAAAAATAAAATATCCATATGAAAACTAGTTATTAAGGCATTTATTATGAGTAATAACTTTTATTGTATTTTGAATAACTATTGATATATTAAGAGTTTTCCCATTATGGTGGGGTTAAAGGGCAAATTTAATTGCATGAAGTGGAGAGAATAAAAAAAAATCAAGGAGAAATCCTAAGTGGGAGTGATTTCGAGATGACATTGTTTCTGGCAACCAATAGGGATCGCAGGAACATTTTCAGAACTTTTCCCAAAGCTTCGACGTAGGTAAACTACTGAGGAATTATATGAATGCCTTATGAATACCAGATCACAGGCGATGAAAATGTTCCAGTTTTTTCTCTCTACGAACTTATGTTAAATTATTTTTTTCACAATTATTACTACAAAAGATGATCAGCTTTCTTATTGTGACGAGTAGTAAACTAAAACGCCAGAGTAGTTCATGAAATCGTTGTAGCAGCTCAAAACAACTCCGTTGCCCGTGTTCTGTTCTTTCTAGATTCCAACAAGAGACCTGAAAAAGAATCAAACCGGCTGGTTTGGCAGGGGGGTAGGAGATCCAACATCCCCTTCCTCCACTCACGCTCTAAAATCTTTCACTCATAGAACGAATAGGTCAGCGAATGCGTGTTACTTATGTCACTACATTCAAGTCGGTCAACAAAATAAGTTAAATTATGTAAATTATTTGTGCAATTATGCAAAAAAATTATGAATAAGTAATTATTTGCAGGATGATTTTTTTTTCTGTACCTCATACAAATGCACACAAATGAAATACCTCAGTATGAGTCTCAAATTTTATCATCATTTTATCGGTGACAATGATATAGATGTGGGCTAAAACAACCGATGTTATGATAAGCAGTTTATATTATAATAATACATAAATTCATACATTTTGGTAAATTATAAATAAATTTTTTATTAATCGAAATAAGCTAAATGCTAAAATTAAAATTATTCCTAATATGAACTAAAAGCTTAAGAATTTCATCGTATTGAAATACTGGCATAAATTTTTGATCTCGAAATATTCTTCGAATGTAAATGGCTTAGTTGCTATTTTTATGACCGTTTGATAAAACATATAATAAAAATTTTAAAACAATTTGCATAAGCACATTCCTTTTCTTAAAATAGGTTCTCTTAATGAAGGCTTTGTTGAAGGGAACAGAAACCGTGAATCAAATACGTCTCAGAAACTATCAATGGAATTAACAGAAATTTGAACAGAAACTATGCAACTAATAGTTTGTTAACAAGTGAAATCGTAATATTTTCGAAGACATCTTTCACAGTCTTAATATAAAGGGACAATTTTACGACCTCATAATAATAATATCTGCTAATGATTCAGTGAAAAAATCAAACTAAATACCCCCAATTTCTAGTCTTTTTTTAAACAAAAATTTTACGAATTTAATTTATTTAAATTTGATTGTTTTCAATAACGCCAGCTATAGCTATATTGAATTTCTCTCTTGTATTAAAATTTGTAAAGAAAGCTGTTTTCTAACAGTAAACAATTAGTTAGTGTCTGTGTGTGTTAATATAAATTAAATTTTAATTTCCTTGTACGGCACCTAACACAATTTTAGAGCTTAGTTGTTATATTTGAAATGTATTTTTGGTTGCTCAAATATCAAACGCCATTATAATCTTCACACTATTCCGACAATCATTGTATCAATATTGCTGCTTTCAGAAACAACAAAAGTATCATAAATATTTCCCGCTCGCTGAAAATAACTCTCCAATTTGTGTTTGTAATAATTATGTTAACACACTGTTAATTCCTAAATGAATTCCATTCTCGTAACTCATACAATTCGGAACTTACCATTTCTTCTTATGGTGCTAACTTTCAATTTTCTAGAAATAATAAAATTAACTAATTTTTTCAAAAATTGTAAGCAGCTTTGAAAGAATTAATAAATTCAAAAATTAATTAATTCTTTCAAAGATTAATTCATTCTTAATACCAGTCTATTCATATCTAAAGTTTCTTTGAATGTATTTATCAAGAGTTACAACATCAATTATTCCAAAATAATAGAAAATTTTAACTTCAATTCCAGAAAACAAAGTGATTCATATTTTAAAATTTAATCCTTTTATTTATTTTCTGATACTAAGATGTAAACAAGAAAGCCATTTGTAATCACTCAAATGAAAGTGGCCTACAGAAAGTGTAATCTATGAAGGCACCTTCTACCAATGCTGCAAAATTCCCATTTAGGTAAAACTCAGTTGTTTTGGAACCAAAGCAGTCCGTCAGTGCTTGCCTCAACGCTTCCTGGATGAAAGATTTTCCACGATGTCCAAGGAATAGTAATCTGAGGGTGCAAGATCAGATGAAGGAAGGGCACCATGTCGCCGTATCCTGGCCACCCGCGCGACATGGGCGTTATCCGCAATGAATAGTAAACCCTTGCGCATGCTGCTTTCTTCGGTTGCAACCGCTGCGAGTACAGGTCCCCAATGACTGTTTGGCTCGTTGGTAGCAGCTTAGAGTGAACCGTTTGCGACTAGACAACAGTTTCATCACAGAGGGACAAATCTCCCGACCTGAATTATAATGATGAAACTAATGCATTATGCCCGATGAAACTAACGCATTACCGTAACTTTTTTATTCATAGTACTATTACCAAACGCTTGATATATTCGGCGACTTGATGCAGCAGCTGATAAGCCCACTTTGAAGCAGTAAAGGAATCAACACCGAACCAGCACCTACGACGTGTCCATTTCTTTTCATTACTGTAAGAGTTATGATTGATAAATGTGCGCGATGGACCTACATTTATTACGACTAATATTCCTACTAGCCGGTGTCTCAACCAAGTCATACAATAATTTGCATACTTTTTCTTAATTCATTCAATGGTAACGCGAAAACGGCAAGAACTTTCCTTTTACCTTATAATTTCGCTTTAACGGGATATTTTTAAACCAAATTTTAGAGAATTAAAATATTTATTCGATAGAAAATTAAAATCTCGTATAAAAACTATAAATTAAAGCTAAGATTGAAAATTAAATCCCATAACAATAATGAGTACCTATTCTTATGAATATTACTTAAATTCTTATAAAAATAATGCAAAATTCAAATTTATTTCTGTAGAAGGAATTTATCAAAGAAAAAGCTAAATATTATACTTAAAATATGTTAGAAAAAATCTTAAATTGCATAAAAACTAATATAAATTAACAAAATTTCGGAATCGTCAAATATATATATATATATATATATAGCCTTGAAACTTTATAACCACTTTAAAAAACTTAATAACATTACAAGTTTCGTTCGTAAGTTTGAGTTCAAAAATTTGTATACCACATTGTCCCTTAATGATATAATTTTAAGGAAATTACAACTATTTATACCATATTTTTCATTTCAACAAAAACATTCATAAAAAAATGTTAGTAAAATTTAATCTATGTAATAAAAATCCCTTTAATTTATCTATGAAAAGCATAAGCAAATTAATTGGCATGTCAATAGGTACTAATTTTAGTTTTAATATTTATAATTTATAGTTACTTGTTAAAGAGGCTAAATTCACGTTAAATTTCACACAAATATCTTATATATAAATTAATAGGATATATAGTGTTATTAGTTTAAATTAATAATTCTCAATCATGGAAATATATCCAAACTGTTTAAAAAAATATTAAAACAAATTTACATCATTTGAATGAAAACTATTTAGATGTCAACACAAGTCATAGAAACAACCACATTAATTTTAAAATACATAATGAAAGGAATGATCTCAATTTCCGAGTCACTCAATTTGTCAGTCGGAGTTTTAATACTTCTCTGAGAGTTTTTGTTACTATTGTTACCAGGCTGAGAATCCGATATCAATTTTAATGATTTTATTAATATCAATCAATCTTTCCAAATAAAATTAATGAACAATTTAATTCCAATTATTTTTTTTTAATTTCCAAAAAAATCCGCTATTAAATTAAAGATTAAATAAATTATTACTTTTTCAAATGTTGCATCTTACTGTAATTGATTCTTACATTAATTATCTTTTAAGAACCTCAATCGTGGAGTTGGATCCGTTCAGGGCTCCTCTTCACTTTTTTCTGTTATCTTTAATAATTGCACCAGTCTTATTAGTAAAGCTTCTTAAGCATGTTAAGAAAGAGTCAAACATTTTAGTTATTCTCTAAACACATTTTTTGCAATGCTAGTGACTCAGTTCTAGATTTTTAGCTATAACGATATCATATTTATATTATTAATTTTGATGATTTTGTTTTTTGGATTTAAGTAATTATATTTCTTTTGATAGTTTCTTTTCAATTTTACTGTATAATTTTTTTTAATATTACAGTAATATTCTTTTTATTCACTTCAACTATAGCCTCAAACATAAAATATTGCTTACTTCTGTCCTTTGGCAGCACGCTTCTAATTTCTTTTATTATTCCTTTTAGTATCCTAGTGCATTTGATTATAAAAAGTGTATTGCGTAAAATAAAATATTGAAATTTTATTTATTTTTTGATTAATGACTACCTATCAACATAAAGCTATTTTTACACGTTATTCTTTAAATAATTTGAATTCCCTTCACCATTTAAAAAAAATAAGCAAACACAAAAAGGAACATAAGCAAAATATTTTTATTCGTTTTCTCAAAATCCAAATGGTGAAAAATAACTTCCAAACACAATCGTTACACTAAAAAAAAAAAAAAAAAAAAAAAAAAAAACTTTTGAATTATTAAAAATTTTTATATTGCAATAAATATATTTTTATTATATTTTTATATGAATTTACTCTATAACGGAAATGAAGTTATTTTACTCTTGTTACAAGAGGCAAAAAAATATATAGTTTTCTTTGACATATTCAAATGATGTGTGAAACAATGTACATTTCGATGAATGCATGCAACAGTTACTACGTTTGAAATGTGATATGCCGGGAAAAACAAAAGAGTTCAGAACGAGTAGCAAATAGCTAAAACATAAATAAAAAACAAATTACAAATATAGCAAACAACAAAAGAAAATCAAAGAGTTTTTTTTTTTATTGATCTTTACAAATTATTTTTGTCTCAAAGTATCTCTTATTGAATCTAAATGAATATATAAAATAGTTTTTGTTCAACACTGATTAAAGAATGGTAAAAATACACCAATAAAAATGAAAACAATATTAATATGCTAATAAAAGTAAACTAAATACTATTCTTACATTGGCTTTCCATAACAAGACACATTTTATTAATTTCGTCGAAATAATTCATCCAATATAAACAACTCATAAAATTGTCCAACGTATTTTACAAGTCACCTATCTTATTTCAATTTTTTCTAATAACTTTCCAGCGCACCAAATTGTTTTATTTTTTTAAAACATCCCTTCCTATGAGAACATGATTACTCTGAAAGTTACTGACCAAACAATTTACTGATAAAAATTATTTTAAAATAATCAAACTTAAGGGAATTAATTAGATTTAGAATGTTACGTTAATTGATTGAAATACTTTTATATAATGAATAGTTAGATTATGTACTCTAAATGAAAACCAATGCCAAAGCCAAATACTTTTTCTTCCAAACTTTTATTTTTATAAAAAAAAACTTTAAATTTCGGCTAACATTTGTGATTTATATCTGATCAACTTAAATCTAACTCTCTGAGATCGATTTATTTTAAATTGTTTCTGGTCTATTCCCGCGCGCACTATAAAAGCAACACTTGCTGATATCAGCACGTTTTCCAGTGTAGTGGAGGAAAAGTAAAACTCTTTTCAAGATTTCATCAACTCGTTATATATTTGCAAACAAAAATTCGAAAATAATTGAAAAAATTACGATTTTTACATTTTCAGCTTGTTAGCTTTTGCTTGTGTGAATATTCATTCCTTATATCTGAATGGTAAATAATTATTAAATATTAAACAAATTACTCCAATAAGAGAGAAAGTATAAAACTAACCAATTTGATTATTGAAATTATAGACAATGATTGTGTTTCATTAAAACAAAATGTTTTCCATTATATGATAATGATATACTTGAAACACGTGATTACTATATATAAAATCTTACTTATTTATTTGTATCAAACTAAACATTTTAATGAGCGCGAAGGTGTTGCAGTTTTTTTAAACAAAGTATGTGCCAATAAAAAGGAAATAATCAGTTAAAATGATACAAAAGATAAAGAAAAAATTATTGAAAGACAGTGTGCAAAGGTTAGAACACCAATTGTTCTTAAGTCAAAATAAACATTGTTCGCATTTTTTTATTGTTTCATATCTGTTCATAATCTTAAAATTATTATTAGGAATATATTAAGAAGGCTTTTATTATTTAAGAATATATTAAGATGGAAGAATTTCTTAAATTTTTAATGCCAATTTCTGTAAGCGTTTTTCTCTGGTCTCTGAAAATAGATTCAAATATGTAGTGGTGTGATCTTAAAAGGATCCAAATCGTAATAAAAAACTTTTCTCAACTATTTGTGCATTTCTAGATAATATTTTCCGATATTTGTTTAGTCCATAATTACTGCGTTTATAAAAGATTCATCAGAATTATAATTCATACTCACTTATATATTTACAGATCTGTGTCAGAATGCTCAATCGACAATCAAGATTTATACCAGTTGGTTTAATAACAGCATTTTAATTTATTTCATAGCTGTACCAAAAAAAAAGGACTGGGCAAAAAATTAATAATTTTGTAGTTTTCGTACAAGCGAAATTTTTATATTGCAAGTAATAATAAAATTGTTATTCTCATTTTAAGTAAATGAACACTTGTGCAAATATTTTAAGTTTTCTTCCCTTTCGGTTACAGATTAATCGAATTGAATTTATGATTAATTTATAAAGCAAATTAAATTGTTCTATAGGAGTAATAGTGATAAATCAAAACAGTTGTCTTAACCTGTGCTTTCTGATCAATATTTAATTGAATTGAAGAACTAAAACAAAATAAATCTTTTAGATAAACTGTAAATTTTTAATACTGAAGTTTTATTATTACCTATAAAACACACATCTTTACTTATAAAACTTTTAAACAAAAAAATTTACTTCTGAATGAGAAAGATTGTTTTTCATTCAATGTAAAATTTATAAATAAATGAATTTATAGATTTTCGATATCTATGTACTTTAATTCTAAAGCTTTTTTAATTTTCTAAGCATTTACTTTAAAGAGAGTAAATGCTTAGAAAATTAAAATAATAATAATAAAGTTCTAAAGTCCAGCCTCCATGGATAGGGGCCTATGTATATCAAAGCAAGGTATCTCAAACTAATTGTAAAATTTAATTAGAATTATTTTTAATAAATGAAAACGAACTTTCTTATTTCACTGATAATCACAACTAACGATTTATCATATAGTTAACGGTAATTTTAAAATTGTTTCTCATAAATTAAGCATTAAATTAAGGGAAAGATCAAAGCATATATATTTATGCAACTCGGTTTTTACTTTATTGATTGATTTCACTTAGACATTCCTTTTGGACTGTACAGCATGACACTTATTTCGTTTTGCTACACCATTTTCATGCTTCAAGTTTTAATGCAAGTGAATAACTGACTGAATAATGAAGTTATTCAGTTTGTTTTATTTCACTATTAGATACTTAGTTCATTTGCAGATTTCTAACGACATGAACATGATCAGAAAATTAATAAATTCCAAAGTTCTTTGAATTAATTTAGAGCAATGAGGCATTGTACAATATTGGAAATGAATACTGTATTTGAATAGAAATATTTATCAATAAATTTAACTCTTAAACACTCAAATTATTTATTCATTTGGTTTGTTATAAAATGAATCTAACAGTTTGTATTTGCGTAACAGGATTTTATAATTAAATTAATTTTATTAACACTTATGTATAGTATTTTGTTTACTTTATTAACGGAAATATTTCCAAGTATTAGGAAAGAAAAAAAGGTTCAATTGAAGCACACATGAATAATTTTATGAACCTCTTTATATTATCACTTAATTTACATTTTACCCGCTATTTCTTAAAATAGAAATTTATATGCAAGCTTTCTATAAAAATTATGAAGATCAGAAGTACCAATTAATTTAAAATTATTGTTAAATAATTTCGATTTCACAATTTTTTTTCATGAGAATAAATCAGTAGTTTATAAATACTTTTCGTTAATAACAATTCTGGTAGTATGTTTTATCAAAAAAATTTATAATTTTTTCCGGTTCATTATATAAGTGTCAAAAATTTGATGTGTAATATAGATACGTTTTAACGTTGAAACTGTGCAGTTGGGGAAAAAAGTCAGATGAGATCTATTGAAATGAAGACAGATGTAATAGAAATGAGAAGGAATTAAAGTGTTCTTCCCTCAGAAAGTATTACTTGAACAATAGAATTAAAAAGCTGAGAGATTCACTTAAGATAGTATTTATGAAAAATCATTTGCTTAAAAAAGAACTTGCTCAAGTAGGCTTAGCTCTGCAACACCACAATTTCTATTCTTTCTTAGGAAAAAAAGAAAGTCCCACTATGAATAGAAGCGGAGTCAACTCAAGCGAGGAATTCAATCACATAATTTCCGTTAATATAACCTTTCTATGAATCGAATCATTCAAATACAAAATAGATATGAAACATAATTATTTACATGATAAAAATAATGAAAAAAAATTCCATCTCTAATTTTATCCTATTCACTGGAGCACGAATCTCGTCGGGACATCTAAAGACCGGTCTCTTTGTTGACTTGTTTTCAGAAATTACCGCGCGTTAGGCCACACTCCACCGTCTGCACTAAGATGACCTCCAGAGTCCCATTCATTGGCTGCTACTAGTCATGAATTAATGAGGAGCCTCTCGCTGCGGCACACTTACCGCACAATATGGGTTGATGGAAACGCGATCCCACAAATCATGCAATCTCAATTTGGGGAATTTCTTTCATAACTGAACTGAACCAAAACTGAAGAACTCATGAATTAATCAAGAGCTTCTCGGTGGCATACTTAGTGTAAGATGGGCCTCTTTGAAATAGATTCATACCCGCTATTAAATGTAGCCTATTCTTGGTTTAAATCTCAATTTACCGAAAACACTACCATCCAATTTATTTGTAAGAATCAATGATCTCTTATCTATCCTAAATAAAACCTATATTTTCATACATATCAAACGATTAAAAATATAAGTTTTGTCAAAATTCGGGAATGAATATATACTCATGAATTAATCATTAATTTCCTGTGGCTAATGCAATTATTGCTAGTGCCCTATAAGATTCACTTAATCATCGTTCAAACTGATCCAATTTACCTTTATGTCGATGTATAAGATTATTCAAAAGAATAGCTATGTATAGCTGAAATTTAAATCTGAATTTATTATGATAATGAATATTTATAAGATGTAGCATCAAAAAAAGAAATATAACGTCAGGTAAATTCAGTAAAATATCTTTGTCTGTATTCATAGTTTAAATTCTTTTATCTTGTGCTTATCTATTTCATTTAGCTTTATCTGTCAAATTTGTCATAAGAAACGTTGTTCTTTTAATCACTTTATGTGGTTAAGATTTTGGAAGCTTTCTTTCAGACTTTTCAAAAACAAAAGCAGCAATTTAGTGATACTTTTGAATGAATACTTTCGATGAAAAATATTAATCTTATTTTCCAAGATTTTAATATTCAGTTTTTAATATTTAATTTGAAACTGATAGTATTAAAGTATCAATAAAGATGTCCTCTCGAATAATGGAAGCAATTATTATAATTGCTTATTTGAAAGGGGTGATTTTGTTGGTTAGAGAATATTTGAAATAAATATCGCAATAAAACTATGATTACTATTAATATTTTATACAAAGAAGATAAAAAGGGAAATGTTAATAACTGATAAAAATGTATTGAGTTTTCTATTGAATGTTTAAAAAAATGTTTTAAAATCGAGAGTATCGTATTTCAAATTTTCCTGAACCCATTTGTTCCCCGATTATGGTCTTATTTTGAAATAATTTTTATTACATGTTAATTGGCATCACTTGTATCCTTTGCTCCAAGAAAAAGATTCAGTAGCGTGCATTTTATCCATTGAATGTATAGTAAACAAAGAACTGGTCATTATCGAGCAAAACAAAAGAAAGGCAATTTAAGAACTTTTAAGGGAATATATTTTAGTTATAGCCATATCATATAAATTTGGCAAATTACACCCAGAAATAACAAAGCAATATGTTACTACAAAATATATATTTTACATACATAACTGTATTTTTCTTATAAAATCTGTAATCTAATTTTTTTAATTTAGTAATTTTACAATTTTTTTTTCTTTTCTTTTTCAATGATTAATAAATAAAACTAAAAGTAGTCCTAATTTCTTAGCTTCAGTTACAAATTTAAGAACAAAAATAAATCTGTACTCGAAAATATTAGAATTTGATTTCTGATTGAAAGTTAAAAGTTCTAAATATGTTGAAATCTCTCTCCTCATTTTCAAAATTTTATAACCAGTAGTTGGAGGCGAAAAAATGTAAACTACTTTCTAACGTGTCTTTCAATGATGAATCCCATTCGAATAAAATACCGTAATCCTTCAACGGAATTCCACTGAGTGTTCAAAAGATTCCTTTCACAATCCTAGAAAATCAATGAAAATTCCTTCCTTTCCACTGCTAGGTTCAGAATAAATTTTTCAAAAAAAATTTTCATTTTCGGTATTTATGTGTAAAAACACTTAAGCTGCAGAGAGGGACTTAAAGGAGATCTTATATAGAGGAATATTGATGAAATTCACTGAGCGAAAATTATAAGACACAAGACAAATGATTTCATATTTTTTAATATATTTGGTTGTTGAATGTGCATATATATTTATAAAGTCTTTTTATTTTTTTAATGCAAAACAAAATGATTTACTTCATTCCATCTACCGCCGGTAAATCATATTTATCAATTTAAGTATATACCCTTCGAAAAATTGTTTCATTTTTATTATATTTGAGAAAAGGTTTATTGAAAAAATATTCGGAATGATGTAAAAAAATTATAAATTTGACCTCAGAAATGCAACGTATATATAAGCTCTACATGTATACATGCTATGAATTATCCAGTACAGAATAATATCACTCATTTTGCATTGAACTGTGGGACTCTCCAGAGAATCTGTAGTGATTCATTTCGATGCTTAGAAATAAGGATCAAATTCATTTCGTAAGTAAGATATATCGAATGAATTTTCTTTTATTTCGTTTAAAGTAGTACTTGAAAGGGGTTGTGCTGTTTCATTTTATGTAGTCTATTCATATTCATAAAATAAGTGCACGCATTGTGAAAAATCTTATTTAATATCAGTTCTTAAAGGATATTTTAATCGATTGATCAAGCTGAAAGATTTCTTTTAGGGAGAAATTCCCTATTCTTTATGATATATATATATATATATATATATATATATATGTATATATATATATATATATATATATATATATATGTATATATATAATCATAAAGAACACGAGTCTACGTTCTTTATAGTCTACGTTCTACGTTCTTTATAGTTCTTTATAGTCTACGAATATATATACATCTAATACATTAAAATGAAAATTGTTTTAAATTCTGTTAAATTTAATTAACAATGCTTTTATAATAGACTGATGACAATTTTTTTTTATCTATTAAATAATTTGTATTTACTAGACATAAACCATTAATGTCTTGAAAAATAAATTTTATCAAATAAATGTTCAATAAGTTATTTATAATTCTTGGCTCTAAGTAAATTTGTTCTATAATGAAGTATTATATAAGAACTCTTTTCATACCTTCAAGACAGTTGTAAGAATTTAACTTTAAAATAGCTATCATAATTTTCAATGTCATAAAATTTAATGATGATTTAATTATAATGAATAAACATCGAGAATTATAAGATTTTTCTTCAATAAAAATTTCATTTGCTCCAAATTAAGAACATTTTATCGTCGCACTTCAAAAGCATAAGCAAGTGGAATTAAATATTTACTTGATTGAAACTTTCATTGAAAATAACTGTCTAGTAGCATTTCACGGAAACAGAGTTCCATATCCCAATGTTTAGCATAAAATGAAAAGAATCTCTCCCAAATTTTAATAAAGAATAAACCTTATTTTCAGAGGGTTAAGGAATAAGATGAGGACTACACGACCTTACGCTTCAAAGGTTGAATCCTTTTAAAGCTTGATCTTACGTCTTTAATATTTGTATAACTTAGCAACATTAAGAAATATATAATGGAAACAGACATCTTTTTTTATAAATCCACATCATCCATTTTTAAATCATGTAGTTTAAGTTAGTATATGCAATTTAAATATATTGCATGCAATTAAAAGTATGTATAATATTTTTAGAATTCCTTCACTATTGTAAGCGAGAAATGTTATTCTAAACGGCCTACGTTTCGGTGTTGAACCTACTTTTTTTTTGTCAAAGTATCAAACAATAGCACTGTGGCTATAGTCGTGAAATATTTATTGAAAAAAAATCAAAAAGAATAAAGTGATGCCATTTGAAAGAAGAAATGTTAGAAAAAAATCCCCACAAAAGCTTTTCATTATTTTTCCCTGTTTTATTTCCACGAAAGAAAGAATGAAAAAAAGAAAGTGAATCGAGAGTCGGAATACTTCGGATGTGAATCCATTGAGGAGAGCAGCGCGTTGATTCGTTGGCCTTCTGTGACCTGTTGAAGAGAAATTCTTCGAGGGGGGAGGGGAGACAGAAAGAGAGAGAGCGAATCCTATGCCTGCAGCGTCAAAGTTGGAGGCATCTCATCTTGCTAATTTTTTCCCCCTTGAAAAACGAAGAGGTGTTTTCATTTGAGCGAAATGTAAGGAATCCTTAAGTCATACTCATGCAAATTGAAGTAAATTTATTGTTAAATCCTGAATATTTTTTCCTTTCTATTAGAGCAAAGAACTGAAACTATTCGATAATGTTTCCAAAAATGAAAATGATGGAATCTTGTAAAAAACAAAACCTTTTGATAAAAATGTTTAGATATTTGATTGTTTTCAAGTCATTATGTAAAATTCCAGAAATCATTCAGTCCAAATCAAAGTCCATGATCATAACACTATGTACGAAGATGCATACTAAATTTTAGAATTTATTTATAATGACATCAAAAAATAAGTATTTACTACATAATGCCTTCATAGTTTCAATGTGAAATATTTTCCAAGATATAAATTACTTACAAAAGAAATGCATAAATTTTATTTCGTAAATTTGAATAGAAAACAGTGGGTAGAAAATAGAATTAAAAGAGAAATAGAATAATTATATAACTTATGAGACTAAATGCAATTGATGTCAACTGCTATATATACAAAATGGCATCTCGTTTACATTGCAATCGACTGTCAATATTTCTTTTCAGAGACACAAACGATCAAAACATTTTTGAAAGATTAACGGAGATAAAATTTATAAGATTTAGAATATTTACCAAATACATTCAATTATTTTCGCAAAAATAATAGAATAACAAACTATTAATGTATAAAATGGAGATAAGTAAATTTATAGAATTTGAAAAAATTATAAACTGCTGCAAAAAAAAATGAATAATAGTTAAATTTATAGAGACAACTGTAATGTAGATGAAATCGACATTTCGTGTATATGATTAATTTTTATCACTTTCCAAAGACATAAAAAGTGGAAATATTTTGGCATTTATGTTAGCAAAATTGTGGGTAAAGAATATTTTTAAAATTATAAATTATTTACACACACACACGAAAGTTATGAAATATAAGACCCGAAAATATAAAATAGAGAAAAGTAAGTAGAATGTAACATTCAGAAGAAAAATCTGTGATCGCTGAAAAATAGATAACAATTAAGAAATTGCCAAAATAAAGATGCAGTTGACATCTCACTGATAACTAATTTTGATCTCCTTCCAGAGACACTAAAGATCGAAATGCTTTTGCTTCAATGGTGCTAACAAAATGTCAAAAAAAATAAATTAGAAAACACATAAAGTTCATCACATCAAAAGCTATGAATATGTTTGATGGAAAAAAATGATGTATATATTGTTTTCTAACGAGTTGAACACATTCAATAGAACTCAATGAATTATCTCTATAATTTTTTTAAACATAATAAGGAACTAGATTTCTTCGACTATGAAGTTCAAAACAATTGATTTAAATTTATCAAATCAGTATTTATAGTTATTATTCAGCAAGTAAAGGGCGAGAGTATTTTTGTCTCTTCAATTACTCGGAGAAGAAGTAGAAGTGTTTCATCGTATTTTTTGCAGCACTGTTACATTATGTCATACAGTCAACAGAATTACATCTAAAAACCAAAACTTATGTTTCGAGAATCACACATTTTCTACGTCTTCGTATTTTCTGATCCACAAGATGTTAACTAATAAAATATCTAATTTATTTATTTTTTAAAAACGACGTTGATATGGTTGAAAATATTAATTTGTATTCAATAATGATTTCAAAGGGAGAAAAATCTATTTACATAATTGTTTTTCTATAAAGATTTGCTTAAAATATTGAGGCAAGGAAAAAATTGGAAGGAAATAAAATAATTAATTACGATTTCCTAATTGCTTGAGAAAATCACATATTTCAAGTGAAAACACGTTTAACAAGCGAATTTTATTTAATGAAAATTCTTGCATTCATTATAATTAATTAATAAGTTCTAACGGCGAGTGATAAAGTTGAACTTTTTTTTATCAACAACATAATGCAACTTGAAAAAAGTTTTGTTCTCAGGTTCACATTTCTGTTTCATTGCAAAAATGTTTGAAGCCTGACGAAGGATACAAAAGCTTCCACTGGTTAAGAAAAATGACTTAATAAAATTCCAATCATTTTAAGATTTTAAGAAATAGCCATACCAACACATAACAATAACACGCGACAATTGGCCATATTTTTCCATCTCAAATTGTTTGGAAGAAGAAAAGATCTTAAGGAATATTTCATTGAAATGTGCTAAAAAATGTGTTAGTTGTTTTTCAGTATTCACAGTAAAAATAAATGGCAGATAAATAATAATTCCCTAATTTTCACAGCTGCGATATTTCAAAACTTTTTTCAGAAGACTGTAATATAAATTCAATCTTAAAAAATTGTAAAAATCTTCCCATTCGCATATTGAAATAATCCAAGCATTTTCATGCCAGAAAAAAATGGTTTATTTTCTACAAATAAACTCATTCGTCAAAATGACAGAAACTAAACGAACATTGTTTTATCCTATTTTCCTGCATAAATCTTTTCCTCTTTTGCATTATTGTCTAAACTTAACTGTAACCATAGCCAAACTCCTTCCCTATTAAGTAGCAAACATTTCAAAAAAGAGTAAAAGAAAAAACTTCTCAATTCGAAATATTTTACCTCTGAACTCACTCAGAATGTGCTAAAAGTAGTTTGTAACTTGTTGATGAGGTATATTTGAAAGATGGGACTCAAACTTTGAATCATGTAAAGGGTTCGCGATTCAAATCCTCAATTAAAAATTTATTTATTAGTTTGAAATTTAAAGAAAAATAATGCACAAACTGTAGACATTCATTACTCGTTCAGAATGCATATTTTGATTTCTTAAATTTATTAGATGTTTATTAATATTAACTATAAATTTTGACTCAAAATTTTAATTATAACTTAGCTATTATTTTTAAAAATATCATTGCAATGAGATGTTGTGAGATTGAACAAAATGGGTGGGAAATTATTGACAAGAATTATTGTTAACTGGAAACAAAATTTGGTTTTCTGTGGAAGAAAATCACTAAAAAACAAAGCTTATTTCTTTTAAAATTTTCCATGATCAGTTTTTTAAATTTCTAAATTTAGTATCACAAAACACTTTGGTATCTTTTAAATTATTTTTGCGTGATGAAGTAAATGATTTTCGTTCTGTAAGTCAATTACATTTGAATATATTAACATATTTCAGTTTAATATAATCAGATGTATATGGTATATATATATATATATATATGTGTGTGTGTGTGTGTGTGTGTGTATAATTTACTTATATAAGTATTGTATAAATATGATATGTATTAAATTCATGCTATTATGACGAAAATAGTTCTCCATTATATGTTTCTTAATTTACTTAAACTATAAAGAAATCAATACACTCTACTGTGTATGCGTCTGAAGTATACAATGTATGTGTGACTTATTTTTTTCTTCTTCTTACTATAGTGTCAATAACTGAAAAGTCGAATTCCGATCAGACTTTAGTATATTGTGTCTTTGAAAACAGTCAGGCAGTAAAACTGGATACTACCGAATTTACCGCAAGGGGGTGTGCCCCCAAATGTTTAGGGTATTTCAGACGAATAAAATAAATAAAAGGGCAGAAAATAAAATTAAAAAAAAAAAAAAACAAGTTATTTTTTAAGAATCTCTCTCTCTCTCACACACACATACACATTCGAAATTTTGTGTAAAATATTTAAATTAGTGGAAAGGATCGAACAAAGCGACAATAATTAATTCAGGAACTTCCCTAATATTTAAGCGAGGAATTCAAATAAACTTTGCATATAAGAATGTTTGAAAAGTGCTTGATTTATTGGAATTACAATTAGTTACCAGCGTTTTAACGGTATTTAGTCTCTTAGAGAAACGGACTGCAATAAAATACAAATCAGAATAAAAAAAGGCTCTAAAACAATTGATTTTCATATTGTTTTAATTGAGGAAGTTTTATAAAAATAATTTAAAAAAGATATTGTGTATATTTTTATATATATATATAATGTAAATTTTATATATATATATATATATATATATATATATATATATATATATATATATATATATATATATATATATATATGGGGGTTACCTTCCTAAAAAAATTAATGGCCGTTTTCAAAAAGAATAAATATTATGTACACAACTAGAGAATAAAAATTGATATTTTTTAAACATCCAAACAATAATTTTTGCAAAAAAATAGAAGTTTTTAATTTTTATTATAGCTTTGTTTTATAGATATTGATAAAATTTGCTGACATATTTATGATACTGAATTTTAAATCTGAATGATCATTTAAATCTAAAACAACTGCCTTTACAGTCTAAAAAATCTAAAACAACTCTGTCAATACATAGTAAAATTCTCTTTAAGTCTTTAAATCTAAAACAACTGTCAATACATTGTAAAATTCGCCTTCCTATTCCAAAATATATTAAGGTGGTCTAAAATCGAGTAATTGATCAGTGACTCCTTTAAAAAACCTTAACGAATTTTGATATTCGTTGTGCAAGTAAAAAGCGAAATTTTTCCTTACCTCCTTCGAGTTATTCCCTGGGCTCGTGCTATTGCGGCGACTGCTGCAGCTCCAACGGTACGAAAACTGGTCTACTGATAAGCCTAACGTCGGCCGCTGCTACTAGTTGCTCTGCCTTTAGGCTGTTGTGGCCTACGTACTACTTCTCCAGGAATGTCAGGTGCTTCCAAAAATGAATTCGAGCTCTCCTACTTCAACAGTTTCATGGCTTCTTCTTATTAATCCATATCAGTTCTGTAGCAGAGAATCAGAAGCCTACACTAAAGGGACTTCTTCGCACCCTGCCTCCGAACAGCCTCTTTGAGAAAGTTAGGGACAACTTTTAGAGGGAGCGCCGTCTGGTCGACTTACCTGTTCTGCTCCTCATTGGTCAGCTAACTTGTTCTGCGGGAGAAAACACTTCGAAGCTCTTCAGAGGGGGGATCGAATGACAACCGGAGCAGCATCGCGTTCTTTTCTTTTCTTTTTTTTTTTTTTTTTTTTTTTTTTTTTTCTTTATGTTCATATCCCTAACGAAAAAATATTCTTCTTTCGGATATTGGATTTGGACGGTGAAAAAAGTGGCTTTTAGAAATATTTTCGCTTTTTAATTTTTTCCTTTCATTTTTCGATGTCTTTTTTTTTCTGTTAATATTTTTCTACTCTTATGATATAATTTTATTGAAATCTTTTTATTATTTAATAATATAAGGAAGCGGTCAATAATAAATATGCATAATTTGAAGCTTATCGCTATTTCTATGGGGTCAATTGTACACTGACTTCTAGTTCATTCTGATAATGATGTACCAAATAGCTGCTTGTAGTGTTGGCAAAAATGTTTGCAGTGTTAAAACAAAACTTTATATTTTTACATTTCTATATTTTTATGTCTTTTTTAATATTTTCGCTTTTTTATCTGTTTGCGTTATTCTATCATCAATATGAGTAATGTCTTATGAGTATTGTCAATATTTCTTTTGATACCTTATAAGCTGAGCTTTTCAACTCCTACAACAAAAGGGATGTTTTGAATTTCTTCATTTATTTGATAATAAAACAAATTATCAATAAAAATGCATATTTTAAAACTTTTTGCTTTGTCATTATTTCCTTACATTACTTATTGAACTAAATTGCGATAAACTCCATAAAGCGTTTCTAGATTGGAGTCCTTCTTTTGAGAGGGTTGTTATTATGGTTTTGAATCCATTTTAAGAAATGGGTTTCATTCAAATCAGCCCTCGTACGCTGAAAGGTACTGTAAAGGAACTAACTAACTAAATCAAACCAAATCCTTATCAAAACTAGTATAAGATAAGTTGATTTTTTCTTCCATTAGGTTTTACAGTTTTCATTTGCATCTTTCTTTATTCGGTTATTAGATACAAAATTATTTTCGATAAGTGATTAAACTGTGAAAGCATACATTCAATCAAATGGTCATGAATTAGTTATAACGTATTAGGTACAATCGATTTAAAAAGCGATACAGTTCAAAAGTAAATTGTAAAAATACGTTCTATTTTGGTAATCATGAATAAATTAAAACTTCTTATAACATTTCTTTAGCTCATAATAACATTTTAAAGATTAAACCATGAAATATTTTATCACCCTTTATTTAAATGCTATTTTTATTCGAGATATTTGTCTATCTAATAATATAGTGGTGTTAATTACGAAAAGTTAGATTTCTGTCACTCAGCTTATAGAGCAATATATTCCATTTCGCACTCTATACAATTCTGTGATTTAATCGAATGTATCGAATCAAAATTTTAGAAATATTCAGAGGTAAATAATAAACTTCTTATATAACCACAAACCTATTTCATCTTATTTTCCCTTCCAGGCCCATAATCCTGTATAATCTTGTATGAGATAAATAATTGAATACCGTCTGAAAAGGCAAATCAAAAGTAAAAAATTGTCATTCTAAAGCTCCCAAGTAAGACAATGAATGAAAATAAAATGAAACATCCAAGTCATCAAATGTGTAGGAGATTCATCACAGAATTGTTCCCTGTTTCCTTTAAATAAATTAACAATCATTTGATCAAATATTAAAAAAAACTGTAAAAAAAATAATGTATATAATTGTTATTATACTTAAATAATGTATTAAATTCAAAAAAAGATGTAGCCGAGTTATTTTAATGTGTATTGTTTGTGATAAAATCCAATTTTTGCAAGCATATTCTCCTCCATATTCAAAATAGCGGAAAGATTATTTATAAAATGATAAATAAAAGCTCTTTGCAAGATTTAAAAAGCTTTTTTAACACTAGCTTATTCTAAAAGCGTATAGCTAAAGTTTGTTAAAAAAAATTGTGCTTAATATACTTATAAGGTATGCAATGCAGTACTTTCTTTTCCATCTATCATATAGTTCAAGATATTTTTCAGTTCCTTAGAAATGCGAAATATTCACAAAAAATAGAGTACTTTACTGTAACTGACAAAATTATTTCAAAACAAAATACTTCTTCTAAACAATCAATATTACAATTTAAGCCAAAAATACCTTTTATTTTGAAACGATTTTCCCATTGCATTTCAATTGGAGGATTCTATTCCTTCATTGATTTTAGTGTACACTTCAACCATTGGTCACAGCGTTACAAAAAGCAGTGCATGCATTCAAACAGCTGTGACTTTGCATTTTAAAAAATTTTTCAGGCTGGATGGGCTCACAAATACGTAGTTAACATAAATCCCCAAAATGATCAAAAAAATTAGTTTTATTAATGTTTCCTATAAAAAAATTAAATCATTTTTAATACTCCGAATATTTTTAGAATGCTCTCGAAATGAACTCTTATTTTATTTAAATATTCTCAAAAAAAGCAATAAACCATGAAGGAGATAATTAAATTCTGAAACTATAAAAATCTTGAGAGACAATTATCAAATAAATAAATAAATAAAACTCCGCCGAATAATACCAAAAGTTTTTATAAGAGACTTTGAAAGAAAAAATTTCGTGGTGAGTCGATTAAGATTTATTCTATTTGTTCTGTAGGGTTTTTGAAATACACAGAGGAGTTTTTAAATGAAAACACACACCTTTTCCTTATGAAACCAATTGTATTGGTTTTTTATATAGTTTGAGAAAAATAGTTCATCAAGACACACAAAGTTGCGCTTATTTTTAAGTGAAACCCGAAGTCTGGAAATCATAGATCCCAAGAGGCTTTGAAATGTGATGTAACAGAAAATGTTGCACTTAGCAAATAAAATTTATCCGTATGAAACTTATTAAAAAGTGCTTGTGAAGTAAAACGAATCCTTTTAAAAAGCGATTGAAGAGAGAATCGCACAAATTTTGCGCCACCGTCACTGTTATAAAAGATGTATGCCTTAAAAAAAGTGAAATTCATACTCTGCAAAAAGTTATATTATTTGAAAAAAGCGAAATTTAAAGAAATTAATATTGCAAAACAGTGTTTCAAAAAAAAAAAAAAAAGAAAGAAAGAAATTTACAATAAATTCTGTTTTTAATTTATGTTTAGAAAGCAAATCCTGTTAATTTGAATTAACAAATTCAAGTACTTCAAACACGCTACACTTCCAGTTACACTAATGTAGCTGAATGGTTGTCGTTTCGGTTCAACATTCCATGCACTGAATTTCCAACGTGGGTGAGAACGTTTGCAGAGATTTGGAATCCATTTTATACTACATGTAGTGTTCTAATTAGTTCTCGTGTGTAAAAAATTACCATAGAGCAACAAATAAACAAGCCTAACTTTCTATTCATTTTAATCATTCAGTGCATTTAATTACACAGTCAGATTCACAAATATTTCATAATTATAGCGAAAACTCCTTTATAAGGAGGATGGATTCCTTTAATAGTTTGTTTTTATTTGGTTCGTTTGTCTTCACTTGACTCCACCAAAGAATTCTAACTCAGAAAATGAACCTTAAAAGAAAAATTGATCTGCAATCCCCTACCCTAAAAACTCTTAGGTAGGATTTCAACCATTAAATCATTCATTCAAAACCTAATCATCATGGCTGTTAAGAAGAATCATAAAACTTTACATTCAAATTCTATCTATCTTCCAATCAATAAAAATAAAGAAATTAAGATAGCATTCATTAAATTTTAAAGTGAAACTTTCATTTAAATGCATTTAAAAACTATCAGATTAAAAATAAACATTAGAATGTAGTTCTTACAACTTTTTGGAAAAAAAATTTATTTCCAATTGTAAATAGTATTTTATTTATTTTATTGAAGAAATTCATTTTTATTTTAACTTAAACGGGAAGGCTCTTTCTAAGGATATATTGCAATTTTATACCTGGTTTATTTTTAGTTACTGAAAATCAGAACGAACTCTCGACATGTCAAGGTTTAGTTTCAAGAAACCAGGGGGGAAATGTGGGTATCCATGACTAACACATTTTACAGGGTAAATGGGCAAATATTACAATACGTAAGTTCTCTTACTTTTCTGAACTTATCTGTCTGCTCATTTACAGTCACGCTGGTCTCGTTGTCATTGAAGGGAAGTTGAGTCTCAAAGAATATGTCGTCTGCCAAATTTCCTTTTTACAGAGTAATTCTGATAAGTTCTTTAAAGTTTTAAATATCTCAATGATCTTTATCCAAGTGTTCGAACTACTTAAATTCAAGATAAGTTGTTGTGATATGATTTTCGAATTTAAATTAAGATTTTATATAAGTCAAATATATATATATATATATATATATATATATATATATATATATATATATATATATATATATATATATATATCACCACTAAATTTTGGAAAACGTTACTGGACTCATTACCAAGTTGATCTACAGATTAACCGTTTTGCACCGTTATGTGAGGAATCAAAATTATTCCATATTTTTCACCTGAGTGATATGTGCCACATGTGCGAGAAATATCTACTGTATCTTATCTACCAGACACCATTAAAGAGTAATTTCCATATCGTTAAAGTTCAAAAGGGGATTGCTGAAAAGTTACGTCTATCCACTAATTTACTGGGCATTTGATTTTATTAATTTCACTCTTTAGATATATATCGGAAAAATAGTAAATAACATCATGTTAATTTCCTTAATTGTAATGATATTTTAAATTGTTGAATTCTTTCTTGTTGCAGTTTTCATTTGATTGATGATTGATTATATCAACTAATTTTTTGATTGTGTTAATTTAATTATTTAAGTATCGAAATATGAATGATAAACAGTTTAAGCATAGTTATTGCTGCGCTCCATCAAAGAATCGTATTTTCAGTTTAACGAGCAACTGGTGATTAAAATCTTGTTGTTTAAAAAGTTGCTGTTGGCTATCTAGATGTGCGTTATAATCTGTGGAATAACTGATTTCTGCACTTTAGGGGTAACCTATGGTCATTGTATGTATTTATATATATTATACACACACTCGTATCATTACTAGAGAAAGTTATGGTATAGTTTACCCTCCTTACTTTGATACAATTATTGTTACTTTTTTTACTTTAATTTTAACCAATTTAGATACCATTTCACAAAGAAATCACATTTCAATATTAAGGAAGATTAAAAGAATTAAAGCAACTTAAAAAGCTTTTTAAGATTGGTCATTTCGTATGTTTCAACATGGATTCTGTTTATTTACAATATTTTTTATTTCAGTTCCTTTTAATAATTTAAACTGAAATTTAAAAGTATTTCATTGTAATGAAATAAAGAATAACAACACTTTTTTCTGCTAAGCACATAAATAAGTGCAGAAAATATTTAAATTATGTTCTCCACAAATAATGTTGAATTATAAAAGAAAATTCAATGAAAGTAGAAAGTTAAAGTTTTGATATTTTTAGAGGAGAGTTTAGCCCCTTTTGTGGTTGGAGCGAGAGTGGCCGCGAGTATGCAAAATTTGCTTCGTGTTGCCTGACCAAGTCACGCATGAGAGATGTATGAAAGATGGTAATACTTGTGTTCAATAATGACTGAATTGAAATGAGGAACAAAACTACTCTTAGCATCAAGTCATTGTTATAAACTCCTTCTTCTCGTTCATTCAGATTAAGAATACAAAGCATGACTTTTCCTTTCATTTATATAAAAGTAAGTTCCGAAGATTCTGATTTAGGCAGTATTAAATTAAGCAGCAATATAAATTTGGAAATATTTTAAATAAAATAGAATAGAATTTGGGAAAATAGAATTTGGAATGGATATTCTACATAAAAAAGGGAAAATATATACATTAAAATATACCACTAAGATAAGTGATGATTTTTTTAACTTTTCTGTTTTATTTTTTATTTGATGCTATAATTAGCTTTTTTATACTTTTTTCCAGACAAAGTTTTGGCTCATAATCTAACGATGCATAACATTGTCAGATTGTTCAAATCCTTTGAAATTAAGAAAATGTTTCAGAAAATTAAATTTCAATTAATTTTTTTCATACGAATTTTAAGCTCGAAAATATATAAATGTATTAGCATAAAATTTTAAACAAAAATAAATTTACTGTCATCCAACGAGAAATCATTTATTAAAATATAGTTATATACTTTAACTTTATTTTAAATATGACTTTAACATAGAGTGTGTGTGCTTAAAGAATTTACTATCTTAAATAAAATGTAGCTTCCCGTTATCAAATCCTGCAAGGTAATAGATGAATCTAGCAAAAAAAATTTTATAGTCAAAGACTGAATTGTATTGAAATTTATCTATTATTAATTTTCGAATTATCTTTTTATTTCTAAGTTTTACAAAACAAAAATTTCTCAGAGATGTGCTTAAATCATGTGCAACACTTTTATTAGCTTTATTTTTTATCAAAAACTATTTTTTGCATTGTAAAATTAATTTTCATTCATTTTAAGAATACAATTCTGTAATCTCTTTTTTATTTAGTGCGTTGTTCGATATAATTTTTTGCACACTGGTTTATTTGATACAGTTTTCCAATTTATCTTTTAATATTAAATTGACGTTATATCCAGTCTTTCTATCTCTGCTCTATTCTCATGTAAAATACTTGAGAACGTTAAGTTTTTGGTTCTTTTGAAACAATTAAAGTTGAAATCATTTCTATATAGACCATAAAATTATTCCCACTTCAAAAATGGATATTTATATCTAATGCCTTGGTTTGTTTCGTATTGCGAAGTGGCATGTATAGCACTGAAGAGATGCATGTATGCATATATCAACCATATATGAATTCCTATTTTTTAATGAATCTGAAACTTCGTTCTTTTGCTTTGAAAGTTCAGAATAATTCTATAAATTTGCGAGCTTTAATGCAATTAAAAGCTTGCGTTTGGCTTCCAGAGAAATACGTTCACTCTCTTGGAAAAATTGTGAGTCGGAAAAAAACATTTTGTTCAAAACGCTGCCTTCCATCAATAAATGAGGTTCACACTTACAGACCAGTAAAAAACAAATCGAATGAGGTATGATCTAGTTACGAAATTATTAAATATTAAATTGGGACTTCTTTAACGTCTTCAAACTAGCTGAATGCGACTATCATTCTGCAGTGAAATAAGAAACGATATATCGCAATTTTAATCTTTCTCTCACTTTAGTTCACTGAAAAGTACAGACATTTAATCAAGAAAATTTTCCAATTCAAAATGAAAGTTCTTAAACATTTCTTTTATTGGAGTATAAAGAAATACTTAAAACACACACCCTGTATCCTGCAGAATTATGACTTTATACATTAGAACATGAGACAACTGAAACTGGTTTTCGGAGATTGGAAGTGTGTTTTCAAAAATAGCTATCAAAAATTCTTTAGACAAAGCATCCAGTGTTAAAAAATGAACATTATGGAGATTATACAGAAGAAGAAACCATAAATGAATTTCGTTGTTGTACATCAAACTGTAATAAACTAAAAAAAAAAAAAAAAAAAAAAAAAAAAAACCACTGATTTTGTCTCATTTTTTTAAATATTACCTAAAATAACCAAAAGAGAAGGACTTTCTTGATGGCTTTATTAAAATAATTGAGTGCATCTCAGGATCCCTATTTATTGAACAATAGAAATTGGCACATTTTGACATCGCACCTGCTTCCGCCACGAGGCTAAGATTAAATCGGTAGCACAGTAAATGTCGCTATTTCGATGTTGCCTTGATATCATCATGAACCGATACTAACAGACTTTTGTATTCCTCTCTTCTTTGCATGCTGTAAAGTATTTTAATTCATGTGTATTTCATTGAATATCAATTGACCTACTTAAATTTCTCTTCATTGTCTGAGTTTTAGGACAAAGCTTCCAGTTTGTAGGTCAAATGCTGACTTCTTAAATTTACTACCGGCTTCTTCCAATGTGATATTTAAATATCTAAAAATTATTTGCTGATGAGTTTTGATGATTTATTATCAATTTCAAAAGTGTATACTGTAAAATTTAGTCAAGAATTCATTCTTTGCACATTTTCCGGTTCATCGTTTTTCCAAATTTAAAATGAAGAAAGCATTTTTATTTGAAATTTAGAGAAACGATGAACCGGAAAATGATCTCTTACCTTTAAAATTGTCTTTCTTTGTATTAATAAAAACAATTGACTGTCATCAGTATTCAGCAAATAGCGCAAAGTACTTTCGTTGGTGGCTATAAAGTTGAAATAAATTTTGAATTCTTCAAATCGTTGTTGTCTTACAAAATATAAATTGCTGATTTATTTTTATCGTGTTTGTTAGCGTACCAATACATGATAAATATATGCATAAAAATATTAAATGAAACAGTGGCAGCATTCATGTTTTCCTCCTTAACTTACAGTGAGTAGGTTAGTGGATTAATTCATAACTTTATGGTCACATTTCTTGCAAGTGAGAGGAAATTCACCAGAATCATTCATTACAATCAATGATTGAGTACATTTTTATTGCTTTCGATCACTTCTCGATGTAAAAAGTAATTTGATCAAGATCTACATTTTAAAATCGGTTCTAAACCACTTCAGACACCTATTCCTGAGGTGGGAATGGAACCAATTTAAAACCAAAGTTCTCACCAATTAGCTTTCATATCGCTCTTTCAAGTCATGTAGTAGGAAGACTGTTAGTAATTATTTATGTTCCATAGCTTTTTGTAATCTCCAATGAGGCTGTTCTCTTAGAAACTGTGGTTGTTCAAAGAGAGGAAGCTCATCAAACTTTTAGGTAATAAAGGCAACTCCATGACAAAGTGATCTGAATAGTTATTCAAAGAGGTAGGCACTTTGCACCGTCTCTTGAAATAAGGAAGAAGTAAAGATACCTCTCAGTACAAATGATCCCTTAGGGCTTATTAAATAATTATAACTTCGAAGCGCTCGAAAACACCATACAACGCTTCTTCTTCGGAATTTCAAATCACTTCATGTAAATGAATATTATTTTTACCCTTTAGTCACTGTTTACTTATTTTGATTATCTTTTAATACAAAAAACTCTCTAGGAATTTTTCTAAAAAGTTTTTAATTAAAATTTTAGATTAAACTAATTTTTTATTTCACAAATAAAAAACTAACATTTAAACAATAGATTGCACCTTTAGTCAAATATTATATGCAACATTAAGATTCATGTATAAAAAATATACTTTGATTTTTTATCGAAAATCAAATCTCCAGTTTTAAAACAATAATATACAATAATATATATTTTAATACTACATGGCATTTTTATTTCTAATCCCCAAAGCATTTAAAATATTTTCATAAAACTCACAAATGCAGTAATTTTACAAAGATTTTACTGTAAGAAATAACAGAAAAAATTGCAATTAACCTGAAAGTTATGAGTTCAAAAAATGTAAAAAAGGAAAAGACAGAAAGAGTTTCTAAATTTATTTCTACTTAATAATTTGAGTTATACTTACCGTCTCTAGTATATTTAAAAGTTTCATTTAAAATGAAATTAATAAAAGAAATAAAGCTAATTTTTATAATCCATAGATTAGAATATATTCGATTAATTTATTCAAATTCAATAAAAGATATGCTAGAAGTAAAAATGAATCCTAGAGGTCTTTGAAACTTCTATTTAAATAACTTTTTCCCCTTAAATTTATTTCTTGTTTTGATTTCAGTGTATTAGATTAAGGAAGTTACAAAGCAAAATGAAAATTGAAGAAAAGAATGATAGTGCATAAATTAGTTAATGATTAGGAAGAATTTTTTTACTCCCTTTTTTCAACTTTAAATTCTTTCTGCTTTTAACATTAACATTTTTAGTATTTTTGACTGAGTTCTTTTAATAATGAATATGAGTTGTATGTAAAATGGAAACAACTTCTGATTTTTTAATATCTTTCACTTTAAAAAATATTTTGTTAAATACAAAGGTCACATAGTATGTTTATTATTATTGCGTTTTTAACTGGCTCTCTCTGTATCGATAAGTACTCCTGATCATCTGGTAATTGTGTGTGTGTGGGATTCATAGAACCATAAATCAAAAATCACCCCAATTCCATAGTCAACTGATAAGATCGATACTTGAGACAGCAACCTTCTCAAATTTCGAAATTTTATCAGCAAGAAGATTAGATTAGACATTACAAAGCATGCATGGACACTCTCGAAGCAATCGAGTTAAAAATGTTCCTATAATCAGAAAATAACGGAAATGTAAAACGCCAAAGAATGGAACAGCATTTTGTAATTTATTGCAGTGCTATGGTGCGCTTGACAACACAACATTGCTCAAAAATTTTCATTCATTTTCTGAAAATCGCAGAAATATGTCAGTTTAAGAAAAAATCATACCAAAATCTATATACACTTTTCAACTGCATTTACAACAGATGTAACTCAGCAGCACACTTATGTTTTACACGATATCCTTCCTTATTTCTTTTCACGAAATTCCTGATTTGCTGCTAATAATTTATTTGCAACCTCGTTAATTTAGAAACGCTTGTACAAAGTACCGCATTCCAAATTTTTGGAGGTGAGTATAAAAAAAGGAAGTAGGTTGAAGTTTCGCAGACAATGAATTTATTTGTTTCGGAAGATATACTGAGTATATGAAACGTTTTAACGTTCTTTAAATATTGAAATATTGTTACTACTCTGATTCATAACCAACTATCAGAAATAGCAAAAATCATAGCAGTAATCATGAAATATTCAAGAGTATTTGTAATTAAAGCACTTAAAGACTTGACTGTCCTCCTGAAAAAGGGTTTGAATGTACGATCACATTAGACAATAATTAGTGTTAGAGAGCAAGCAGAATGCGGGGAGAGTTTTAAAATTGAGGACAAACGGAGAGACAACAAATCTTGCTCTGGTAGTTGCTTCAATGATTTCTTTACACACACTGTTCTTCATATACGGAGAAAGAGAAGGCGACAGATAATCGAACAGCACTACTAGAAAAGATATTCTCGTTTCGATCCAATGCACAAGAAGTAGGATTTTATGTTATCATATCTGTTATACTGATATAGTTGAAACAGTATTGAAGGGTGTATCTTTCTTTTAAAACTGACTTAAGGAATGCTTTGGAAGAGAGCATCATTTCGTCGTAAGCGATGCTTTAATAGCATGGCATCCCAATTGTTATTGATGAAGTTCCTGCGACATTGGTGGCGTATTTCAATGGAAAATGCTTTTTTTCTTTGCAATTCTGATAATTCTATAATGGAGTAATCCCTCCGTCCCATATCGGCATATGGGGGACAATCCGTAACTCTCATACAGATACTATTGATTAGAAATGGGGTTTTAGACTCCTCACGTCATCTTTCAACAATTTGCGAAATCTGTGGAAAAAGTTTCAGTATTATTTAAGTGACTCAGAAAAGTACATTGATCATGTAGTTATAATAAAATTTGGTCATTCATAACGCTTGTATTATTTTTATACATACACATTTAAATTATAAAAATAAAGTATTCACACAACTACTTGAACTGGAAATTATAAAAGTAAATTATTTTCAGTGGTAAAAAACCAGATTGAATGATCGTTCATAATTAATAAAAATTTTAAAAAAATTACTATTTTGAGCTATTAATAAAGTTAGAAATAAAATAAAAATAGAATGAAATTATATTAAACAGTTTTGCTTTGTAACAACATGTAGAGTAATATATAATTTTTAATCATTTATAAACGCGCTATTTTATGGTTTTTTATTTATCTTTAGAAAAATTGCATTTTTGAACAGAATGAGATTTAAAAGTATAACTGTAATGCTTCTTTTTTTAAAAATATTCTTCAGAGGCTGATTTTAGAAAAGAACAATTAATAATTATTCAAATATCCTTAACACAATTTTTTAAAAATCAATCTCTTAAAATATAATAAATTTTATATTTGTATAAACGTTGCACTTTAAGGCGAGTAAATAACAAATTATTTTAATATTATAAGAAACTGGAGAAAATGTAAAATTTTCTCAAACAATTTTTTCATGACAGTTTTAAGAAATTCTTAAGTAAATATAAAACTTGTGTTTCTTAACATAAATTTTACTGCATTTCCTGTTTATTTTTCCTGAAATGTAAAATTTTTATTCAAATGGATTAGTTATTTCTGTATTAATATTTCAGTGAAGTTCGCCCACACACAAACACATATGCTTAATAACATAAAAATTTTAGTTCTGTAAATTATATATATATATATATATATATAGATATATATATATATATATAGATATATATATATATATATATATATATATATATATATATATATATATAAGTTATACTTTTATATAAAAATACTTTCATCCCTCTAATCCTAAGAAAATTACTATCAAGTATATTGCGAAATGTTTTTATATTGATATTTCAATAAGAACTGAAGTCGCGAAATAATTTTAATGGCAACAAATAAACTTATATTGATCAATGCATAAAATTTCCATTGCTTTATTTAGTATTTAGATTATTATAAGTTTTTAGAATTTCAAAAGATGCCGAATATGTTTGTAGTTACAAACACCTTGTGGTAAATTATTGATTTATATTTCTAGTTACTCGTTCTGTTTGAGGTTTTAAATGCAAAAATTCCCCAATTTTTGCAAATTTTTCCTAATGTAACTTTTGAATCTTTTCGAGATGTCATTTTCGAGTCTCCAAATACCGCCTAATTATACCCAAAAGTTTGCCCAGAAGGCAAATTGAACTCTTGCATTTCAAAAACTTTTTGCTCTTCTTTTGTTGTCAAAGTGATGCTGGAAAGTAATGGCTTTATTGAAGTCATAATAGTGGAATCAGTGTAAAAATTTGAGAGAAGATGTACTTCATGTGGAACTGGGTGTGCCCAATCAAGAAAGACAGAAATACTCATTTCTACATGGAACAGACATAGTCGTAGCGGCTTTCTCTATCAATTAAATCTAAAAAAAGTAAGTAAAAAAATATCAATCGTCAGTTAGAATCTGGGGGTTGCATCACTTTCCAAAGATAGAGTTCATGAGTCAATTAAACATCTTTAGTGAATTTTCCTCAAAGAAAGAATCAATCTGTGTTCGAATTTGAAGTGCATTTTTACAGCATTGTCTATTCTATGATACAGTCTGCAACACATGAAATTATGTGACACCATTAGCAATAATACATGTCTCTTATAAACAGAAAAAGATGTTTTGAAGCTTGATCTTTCAAAATAACGTTTTGTGCCCATTAAGCAATCATGTCTTTATGTATAACTGTTATTGAGACGTGTTCAATTGAAATGTTGATCTCATCACTTGGATGATATTGGCACACAGCCTTAAATTTCAATTGTTTGTTGTGTAATTCTGATAAGATATAAACTTAAGCACGTTCCTTTTCAGATGAAAAATTATAGATTTACTTACATTTACCTTATTTGTATTTTTCCCAATCTAATATTAGAACATGCTTTATTTTTTAATAATATGTAAATTTTAAATTGATTTTTTGTTATTGTTATTTTTGTTCTTAATATGTCAAGATAAATTGTTAATACTATTAATCTGTGTGTTATTGTCGACGTGTGCGCATATTCAGATAGTTATTAGATCCCACAGCTTCTCTTTGTTGAAGCATTTGAACATGTTCAATTGAATCTAATAATCTTGAAATAAAAATTAAGAATGTGTGATTTTATGGAGATTTGAATCTCGTGCAATATTGGTCAGTACTTTTTATCTGCACCAATCAGGGAGCAAATATCCCACAATTTAACTGTTCGATTAATATTGGTCAAATTCATATCATAAACAAAAAAATATGCAACTTTTTCAAAATTTATGTTAATAATATATATCAAATAACATCCGTCAGAAATAGCGAAGTAGACTTCATTTACTGTGTTAAGAATTTAAAGACTGATTTCATGATCAAAGGAACAGAATGAAAGGAAATAATAATAAAAAAATGTTGACATACTCATATTCAAAATATAAAAATATTCAATTAATAACTATATTATAAGCTAATAGTTACCAAATGTTTAATATTCCTTTATATCCTACTTCTAACACAAGTCACATAAATAAATAATAATATAAACAATATATGAAAATTACCATTTAATTTCTTAGAAATTTTAAGTAAATTTAGAGAATGGAATGCACTTACATATGAAACACCTGTAAACAATATCATGTAGTAATTTTTTCCATTCTTTTGTTCTTCTGAAATATTAAGGAAGAAACAAAAGTCACCATGTGTATTCTGTTGTTTTTGTCCCAATTTATATCCAACTTCATCTATTTCCCAGCTTATATTCGTCAACAGAATTGTATGCCCATCACCGAAATGACAAACAGAACATAATTTATCCTAAAAAAATTATTTTTTGGATCATTAAAGATACTTTTTCATGTCATTCATAAAGTCTAAAATGTAAAAAATTTATTACATCTAGGATGAACAGAGTTTCCCTCTAAAACTATAAATATAAACGAAGCATAGATGTTATCATTATGTATCTAATGAGTGATATTTACGAGAAATATTTTATTTATTCATAAATCATTTTAATTTATATTCGTTAATATTAATTATGTGCATGAATTATATGTAAGTTAAATCTGTTATAAGAAATTGTAACGTGTTCTTATGTAGATTTCATCTCATCTTTGCTGGAGGAGTAAAGGTCAATGAAAAATGATATAAAAAAAGGATCAACAAAAAAAGAAGCAAGATATCACATTTAACATTGCGTAAAACAATAAAAATGTTTCAAGTGATTTCTTTGAATCTCAAAACCTATTGTTATGTGTTACATTCATTGAAACAAGTTTTCATTTAAATGCTGAGAGATGACATTGAATCAGAAATTACAATTTTCATTTTTTCTAGCAAAAGTTGTAGCGAATTTATAACTATTATTGTATGCTTCCAGATTTACATTAATATTTTATGAACCCACTTTTAAATTTTTATGAAGGCCCATAATTGCAGAACAAACTTTTCCATTGAATAATTCTTACAAGAAATGTCCACACGAGCCCTTGACATATCCAGGTTGTTTCTCTCACTACAAAGAATCCATGCTGTGACACCACTGTATGGTTAGTCCCTTTGCGATTACTTCTTGCATACGCAGACAAGCTCAATTACGTGTTACATTCATTTTACCTACAATTTAAAGTGGATTCAGAACCATTAAAAATGCTCACGTTACGACCACATCTTGCTCACAAAGACTAATTCTTCCAGATGTTACACCTACTTTAAATTGCTATCTATAATTAAAATGGATGTATTGAATCGTTACAAATTGTCATTCTATGTAGATAATTGAAATCAAGAACCGAACAAAAGATGGACTATTTGCTACAGTTCAGAAAATGCATTATGATGAGACAACCTTCTGTAAATGAACAAAATTTTCAAGGAACAAAGTGAAGAACATTATATTTTTCATAAAAGTGTCAATGAAAATGGATGAAAACATTGTTGATATGGATAAAATCCTACCTTGATTAAAGTTTGTGATAGATTTTTATGATTACAAATCGAAAAAAGTCGAATAAAAATGTTATCCTGAATATAATCTCAAGTCTTTTTCCAAAATTACATGGATTGAATTATTTATTGCCTCGAATTTCTAATTTTTATGAAGAAAATAGACGTGCAAACGGGGAAAATCAATGTAATAATACCTTTACACATATAAATGTATCTTTGTTGAAACAAACTACTGTCAAAACAGCATTTGATATGAACAGGTAGGCAAAAATATTTATACGAACAGTTATACTTTGTAAGCCTCAAGTTTTACAACTTTTCTGTAAAACGTAATCAAAACCATTCTGAATTGTGATGCAACTTTTTACGCTAGTTTCGATTGGGAAAACGAGAAAGGTTTCATCTCGAGTCTCATTGCACACTCAATTCAGACAGTGAAATAAATTCAAAAGGAGTTTCACTTTGCTTTCCAATTAATGTCTCACTGATGGAATTCAACGGATATCATTTCTAGTACTTGTTTTAATTAAAAAAAATTAATTGAGGATACGAGAAAAAATCGATCAGTATTTTGCTTTGCGCGCATCTCTAATATGAAGGTTTCATAACATGCTAAATATGTGAAAATTACCAAGCTGGACTGGGTTGAAAAAATATATCATTGACTCTCTCTCTCTCTCCAGGGGAAAAAATGAAACGCATTTTTTGAGAGCTCTCAAACGTTCCGAAATCATTCCTCGCTCGACTGGAACTTGGTTGACATACATGATTTTTTTTTCATTGGATCAAGTTTCGACTTCTAGAATAGTCTAATTATCAAATGAACATATTTGCATTTCTTAATGACTTATACACAGGCCTAAAATAGTGAAACTTTGTTTGATACAAACCGAAAAAAAATGCTGAGATACTCCCCTTCGCTCGCAATAATTGAAATAAAAAAGAATCAAATTTTAAGCTTGCAATTGCCTAAGACAATTATTTACAATAAAAAAACTTCATTATATATTCTATATAAATAAAAAATATTTATTTATATAGTAGTAAGGTTATTTATATGACATGCTAAATAATATATATGATTAATAAAAAATATCATAAATAAAATTTATGATCTATACAATAATATGTAATGTGTTAAATATATTTATATAAATAAATAAAATGTATTTATTTATATAGAATGTACAATAAAATTACTTATATATATATATAAAAATATATATAAATGTTATTCTAAAATAATATTCTCTTTATAAACTTTACTTGGAACCAGAAAAGTCAGGATTTAGGCGAATTATTAATTGTTAAATTAATGTTATTATTAAATAATAAAAATACTGATAACTTAATTAATAATTTATCTTTTAATTAATGACATTGCATTAATTATTTAATTCGATTAATTTCTTAAAACCTAAATATAAATTTCAATTATCAAACAAGTTGTTTTTTGAAAACTCTGAATTTTAGCATGTCATCTAGAGAACGTTCCTACTAAAAGAATGCGCTTCCATTCCTTCATGGTGTATTGTTTGTGACATTAACAATAATCTTCCGAAGTTTAAAATCATTCTTTTTTTTTTTTTTCAGAAGAAAAGTCATTTCATTCATTTATTTTTTTAATATGCAAAATAAGGTCTGGGATTCAAATGCAAAAATATTTTATGCAATAATATCTCTTAATTAATAACATACGAATCTAATCACATGAAGACAATGAAAATATATAATTTAAAAAAAAATAACATCATAACACTAAGTTCTGAATCCAAAAGGGGGATTTTGAAAGAGAAATCAAGATGATGGCAAAACATTTTCGTATTAAGGTAAACTTTTGTCAGCCATACCATGCTCATAGTGGACAACTAACCGTTCTACGTTGTTCTAGGACGTTTCATTGACGTCTACAGTAAATGCCTTCCAGAAAGGCATTTCATAAACAGAGGGCCATATTCACAGGTCACAAAGATAATATATATCCCCCCTCTTGATCAAAATGTTTTACGCGTTTATACAAACTCTGCAAGGCGATAAGTCAATGTTTTTGTGCATGAAGAGTTAAGGTGAGCACAGAGAGCAACTTATTCCTTCCTGCAATGTTCTACTCACTTCGCTTCTCGCTTTATTGCTCCAACAAAAAAAAATTTCTTTTACTTGCAACTTATAAATCACTTGTAATCCGTAACCTAGCACTATAAAATGGGCGCGCAAAATGCAAATTTCGTCAACAACAAGGTTTACAATGAAATGTGGAAAATGAATCCCTTATTATCTTAGAAAGAGAATGCTTGGAAGAGAATGAATCTGAAATAATGTTTTTCTTTAAAATTTCATTGATGTGGAACATTGTATTACTTTCTTTTGAATTAATGGAGTTCAGTAACATATAACTTTTTCAACTAAACCAAGGTTAATAAATATTAAAATTCGAAACAAATTGTTTGTGTTATTTGCAACGGCCACTGAATGACTTTTTCTCTTCAGTACACTGATATTGCTGGATTTTAAAAGATTTTGCTCTTGTGACCTAAAGGTATCGACAGCAGACTAACGATTAATTGTTTTGTTAAGGTCTATGATTCTTAAAAGCCATGGTTATAGGTCTCTCATTAGATAAGAAGCTTAAGGGATAAGATGTTTGCTTACGTTTTATATTATTGAATGTATGTCTTTAGATAATACGATCGTATTGTGGTATCTAGATGTAGAAATATCTGGATTACTGTATTCCTATATTTGCATCCTATTGCTAAAGACAGTCTTACTTCTATCGACTTATGTGGCTTTATTATTGTTTCCTAAACCTATCCAGACATTTAATAATCAAATCTAATATTAAAATTTTTGCTGAGAAAACATTCATTATTATAATTTTCATAAACATCGTTTTTCTACTTATACCCTGTCTATACACAAGAGTTCCGAAAATTATTTTTATTAAATTATAAAATTATAAGAGGCATTTATCCAATCCATTCCAGTAATGACACTTCTTTTGATACATGGCGATGTTTGTCTTTAATTTGCTTCTCTCCATGCTTGAAAAAAGCATCATCAACTTCATTTTATTTATTCTTGGGTTCAAATGTATTTTTCCTTTTGCTTACATATACTCAGACAAATTAGCTAATAATTGCAAACATAGGATTCATTTTCTGATTTTCATGAAAAAATATCATTATTATTTTTTTCTGAATTAATATCGAATTAATTTTCATAAATTTTTAAGTAATTACTATTAAAATTTTGAAATTTTTCCCCGACTTTCTTGATATAAAATTTTAATGATCAAATGTGCAATTTTTTTCTTTTCATTTTTCAATGGTTGTTATTCACAATGACATTTTATTTATATATTTATTATCTACACCGGACAGCATTATTTTTGCAACATTTAAAGTCTTAATGGGCATTTAGAGCTAACTTGAATTCTGTGAGAATAACCCTTTAAGTGCATCAATAATTAAGACTATAATTTTATCACATATGTGTGGCGATAAAATTACTATAATATTTATGTGTATGTTAAATAAATCATATAAAATGTAAAACATTTCGAAAATTGTTGAATTTGAGAGTTATTGCTCTTTATTTACAATAGTTCAAGAAATGTTTCCAATATTAACATAAATTAGTATCTGTCCTTTTTTTTTTTTTTTTCGTGTTAAAATAATTGTAACTTGAACTACCTCATAAAATATATATATATAAATACATTAAACTTTACACCAAAGATGTTCGAGTCTCTGACATAGAAGAAACTCTTTTAAGACTTTAATCTCCCTTACCGTTGCCATGGTGACTCTTCTGATTTTGTGAGTTACTTGTTCTGGAAATAACAAGGATTTTCATTATTTTCTGGCCTGCTAACTTTTCGTAGGAGAAAAGAAAGAAAAAAATAGGAAGCATTTTTCAAATGCATGCTAATTTTTGAAGAATTACAAGGAATTCAACATTTCTGATGGGCTATATAATGATATTTTTCTTTATTTTTTTAAACCATAACTTTAGAATGGATTCCATTGTCCTAATAATGGTTTGCAAGACTCGATTAATTATCCCTAATGTATTGAAAGACTTGCTGTGATGAACCAAGGCATGAGTCACATTATCAAACTGAAAAGGCATCCTCGAGGTGACAAAAATACTCTTTGCTATCGGAAAAAAGGGGATAAACAATCATAAAAAATACTGGCACTAAAAAGCGTACAAAACTCCAATAACATTGCAAGAGATTTAACATAACTGAATAAATTTGTTCCTTTAGAAGTTATATCTTCAATCATAAAAATGTCTCTTCTTAACTGTGAGATATTTTCACCTTTTCTTTGTGATGTTAAAATGGAACTGATTAAATTGAATATATAGGCTAATAAAATAGCCAATTCACAGTTTAACTAATCTCTTACTTGATACTTTTGAAGTAAACAAAAAAGAACCTTACTTTTCATTTTAAAAGATAATTCAAATAATGAAAAATATAACTTTGTGTTCATATTGATAAAAAACATAAAAAAAACTAGTTACCAATTTTAAAATATTAAAACATGCATCCATATTTTTGGTCCTGATATTAATATAGGTGCTTAAAAGTACATAGTCACTTTTCTCTCTATTTCAGCAAAAAGAAAACAGTTAAAATACATAGCATTAGCTGTAGACATGTGAGTCCAAAATTGGTTGTCTATTAATAATTGTTTTGAAAACAAATGATTTTGTACAAATATTATGAAAAGTATTTTAATGATAAAGATTCCGAAAAATAATTTCTACTAAGGCATATTTTAGAATTAATTGCCACTAATGGTATATTTCAACAATCACATTACAATTATTATTTCAAGATAACATCTTTAAAAGGCTATAATTTGCTTCTTAAGATTTTTAAATATAAAAGTAACCACCAAAGTAAATTTGATATTAAAAAAAAATCTTAAGAGTCAAATTATAGTCCCTTAAAGATGAAATTTGCCATATTTCAAATCATAAATACGCTTAGATAAAAATTTCAACTGAGTATAGAAAACGAGTAAAAAAATTTTTGTTTTTCAGCCTATCTCTGCAAAGTGTATAAAGAAGAATTTTACAAATTTCTCTATCATTGTTTGCATGAATATATTTTTAAGAATTATGATTGCGCAAATAAGAATTCCCCTCGCTTCACATTAGCAATATATTTTGAAAGCAAACTTTGTTATGGGCATTTTCAAAACCCTGATAAGAAAATTTTAATCAGATTTTGAGAATGGGAACAACTTGTAAGAAAAGCTTTTCCCAAGAGATTTTGAAATTTAGAGAACTCATGAAATATATAATGAAACTTGGTAAAAAAATTTTCCATCAATTAAGTTGCTAAATAAATTGGTGCCGATGACTTTGTTTCAAGGAACAAATTCAAATGAGTTTGCTGAAACAATTTTGCTACTTGATTCATGTTTCGAATGATTTATGTTAGATGAATTAATTATTTGGTGTGCCCAATCACGGTCAATTTCTTTATGGGAGGACTAATTTGATTTGAACCTACAACTTAACAACTTAAATTGTGTTCCTAATCACTACAAGCATCCGCTTTTGAAGTAAGAATTTAATACAGTTTGTTAAATGACTAATGAAAAAAGTTAATACAGATTTAATGTATATATATATATATATGTAGAGAGAGAAGTCACAAGACACGAAGAAAAGCCCTGAATTCACTATAATTCAATTAACTTTACTCAATACAGATAATAATTAATTCATATAAATAGCAAGGTAATTTGTTATCTCTGTCACATATCCCTTATGACAATTTTTGTTGCGGGAAAATTTGCCGTTATTAAATATCTTTGAGAACCACAAGTGTCTAAAGCTAAATGTGAATTTTAATAAGATTCATTTCAGAATATACATTGCTTTTGTTACTGTTAAAATTGGAATAATAACCATATAATCAGTTTTCTTATGAATTCGTTCATAAAGAGGGGTTTACAATAATCTAATAGGAAGATAAATTGATTAAGATTGATTTTAATCGTGGAACAGCATGTTGATAGTAGACAGAAATGTGTTTCCGATTAGTGCCAGTTTTCAAATGGGGGGGGGGTTAGAAATATAGAGAAAAGGGTGCCATCAATTTCAATAACAGCTCGAAATTGCCATTGCAGAATTCGGCACTTGATAATGATCGGCCAGTTCATTCGTAATTCAACATTACGAATGAACTGGCAGTGCTGAACGAATTAAATTCTGCAAAAGTATTCAATCAGAAACTCAACTAAGAGATTTAAAAATATCACTTAAATTCACTCTCATTTGACACATTTAGAAGGATTAATTCCACGTTTCTTTTAGTCTTTATTTTTCTGTCTGGAACAGAAAAGGTAATTTAGTATTAATGGCTGCCAGAAGTAAATAGGTTGATGATATAATTTCTGCTGACTATTTTTTTCTGACTGAATCTCATGATTCGTTGTTTTTGAACTCCAGTCAGTTGATGAAATCGAGATTTAAACTGACTCAATTCTTTTCAAATTGCACCAGACTAATGAAGGAGCACGTTACCCTATAGAATTATTAAAGTGCATGAGATTTTAGTACGAATGTTGTGGCTGTGTAGGTTAGTAAACCTGTTATATTCTAAGTTTGATGATGCATCACATCAAATTATATCGAATTCAAGCAGCTTCAAATCATTCATCATATTTGGTATAAGAAATATCAGAAAATTTTGCTCATTTATCAGTTCATGTAAGTACATTACATGAACAGACCAATGAGAAAAGCTTTTTGTTTAATATCAATTAAGTATGAAATAATACATCCGCAATCTATGAATATCAAAAGGGTAGATGGTTATCAAACCTGTATTTAACCAGATTTGCTGTATTATTGCATATATTGTTGTTAGGTTTTAACGAATGCATATTTATACCAGATTTTAATTAGCAAATTTGTGAAATTCATGTACCATTTATTTAAGCAATGTTTAAGAAAATTACTACGCTTACACGGTATAAAAGATACGCTGACTCTGAATACCATATATATATATAAATAAGAAACTTAATTATTCTTCACTTATATATATATATATATATATAAAATTTTTACATGAATTTGTGACGTGTATTAAATAGCTACATTTCAGAAGCTGTCTATTTTTTGTAGGGAATTAGTCTTAACTCACTGCGAAGAGTGGTAAATATTAACAAGAACTTAAAATAAAAAAAATATCTTGACACTGAATTCAAATTCTCTCAAGAATTTTCAATTTCTATTCTGAATATTTATAATTATCAGGGTAATTCACTTTGTTACACCTGATAATAGCAAATATACATTATTAATATACATCAATAATCGATTCAACTAAACGCTATATTCTATCGTTAGATGTGAATATATATATAAAATGTAAAAATATATAGTTTTAAGGAATAATGATCGATATTAACTTCTGAAGACTTTATAAGCATTGAATTTAATCATTTTTAAACATGAATCTTTTCTTTGATTTATTAATCATCTTTAAGCACATATTAATATTTATTATTTCTATTCAAAACCAAATTACTCCCAATAGTATTTCATTTAAATCATAGATAGCAGCATCTGAGCTACTTTCTCATTTTAATGAATAACTTATCTATTTTATCCTTTTAAAGTTATTGCAAAATCAAACACAATGAAGATGATAAAATATTTTGAATTCACAATCAACAAAATTGACATCACCAAACTATTTAAATCCCAGCATTTGTTTTAAAAATTTTTGAACGAATGTTTTTCATACATATTTGCATACAATATGATTTTTATTTTAAATTTTTACTGAAATGTAAGCTCATAGAAGGGAAAAAGATAATTTTAGCATGTGGGTGAGAAAAAAAGAGATCTCAAAATAATTTTGAAATATAGCCTCAAAACATTCTTTTCAACAAAAATATTAGAATTACAAAGCATTCTAATTATTAATCAGAATTTTGGTGCAAAAAATGTTGACCTTATTTATTTGAAGGGAGATATTTTGTAATTTTTAATAAGTTTATATTTAGTTTTCTGTTGTACTTCTATTGTATTGAGTATATTTTTTATAAAAGATATTTTGAAAATTAAATAACCATAATATAAACGTATTGATAAGACACTATCAATTTAGTTAAAATAAATTTAAAAAAAATATTTTGTATGGTGGAAACTATATCCTAACACTTTCGAAATTTATTGCTCATAAAAGTACCTAAGAAAACACATTCATTTGAATAAATAAATTAATTTAATCAGAAACATAGCACAAATTTGTTTCCTTAAAAGGTTTCACTGGATTTTCTGTTGATAATAGATGGCAGCACTATATAAAATATTTTCTATTATGGTATGTTTACTCCCAAGCTAGATTATCGTTGACAAGATACAGGTCTGACAAGATACTGATTAATGGTGTCTTGACGTCAGAAAATGGAAGCGTGCGTGCTAATTTTCGAGTTCGAACCGGTTCGAATTGTCTGACAACGTTCCGTGAGATAGCGCAGATAAAACTTTCCGCTCGTCGTGAGAAAAATTTAATTTATCGTTTCTTAATCTAAAACTTTACATTTCATCCTTTTTTTCGAAATAATAAGTCTAATATTATATTTTCCATAGAAAAAGATTTAAATTTTTTATTTATTCTTCAAAACCAAATTGAAAATTGTACGGCATAAATTAAAATTTATCAATATCCCTAATTAAAAATTTCCCATAATTCACTATAATTTAGTTTTGCCACCAATATATACCTAAATTTGAGGATTTGTTTTTGGGGAATCTGTTTTGGCATCTTTCACATAGGCCAAATTATTTACCTAGAGTAGCTCCATATACAAAACACAGATAATATACATAGTACAAAGTGAGAACATAATCGGGTCAGTAGGTTATAGGACTACCGTGGATGGCGATACACGAAACAACACGTCTAAGCGAAGAGACAATGAGAGTACGGATGGCGTTTTGAGGAATGGTTCTACATTCCCTGTCAACCATTTCCAAAATTAAGTCTTCTGAAGGAGGCAATTTGGCAAATGGTTGACATTGAAGGTCTGCAAATGCAAATCTACTATGTCAGGTCTCAATACAGCGTCTGTAAATGGCTTCCAACCATCTTCCAAACGTGTTCAATTGGTGAGAGATCTGGCGTGTACGGTGACCAGGGAAGCAGCTATACATCTTGCAGAGCAGGTTAGCTGATGCGAACAATGTGCGGTCGGGTGTTATCCTGCTGGTAAAGGGCATTGTGCAACCCCTGAAAGCAGAGAAGTGTCACCTGCAATAGCACATCATCTACATAACGTTGGGCTGTCATAGGGCTGTGAATACGAACTACAGATGACCTGGAATTATACGCAATAGCGCCTTAAACCATGATGACCGTTGTCCCGCTGTAGGGTGTTCCACAATTGCTGCAGGATTGGACCTATCCCCACATCGACGCCACACTTGTATGCGACGACTATCAATGAAGAAACAGAAGCGTGTCTCATCTGATAAGACGATCTTGTACCACTTCGTCGTCAATATCTTATATCCGGCACCATTCTAGACGTTGGCGTCTATACTGTAGGATCAATAGCAGTTTTATTAAAGGACATCATGACCGCAGACCATTAGCAACCTATCTACGGCAAATGATTCAGGTCGATATGGGGGCACTCAGGGTGTTTTGCAGATGATGCAGAATTTCGGTAAACGGCCATTGCGGGGGCACCGCCTATCGTCGGATGAATTCATTCTTGCTGATGTCACTCTGGATGCACCGGCACTCCTTAAACGTTCCACAGTTCCTTGTTTCAACCATCTTCGCTATAGCCAATGCATTGTGGACGCGTTCAGGTGTCTGTTAGCTGAGATTTGCAGCAAGGACCAACCTGCCCCCCTTTCAGTCTGATCATCCTGCCTCTCGTAATCTCGTCTGTCTGCTGGAACTGACTCTGTCTACGATGGTCGGGCATGCCCTGCAATTACAGGCTTCCTTTATGACAAGTATAAACTTTCAACGATTATCCTCCAAGCAACAATAATGGCGTGAATATTGCTCACTCAGCCGGTTCCTCACTTTATATCTTATCCTACGTGCGCTGGATATCTGCACATTTCACATCATTTGCGTAACTCGGTAAGGTGCGTCTAAATAGAAATTTGCATAATTGCCACTCCTTTTTGTTGTTGCATTTTTCAATATCAGGCAGTGTGTGTATGTAAGTATAGTAAGTAAGTATATATATATATATATATAGTTTATGAAGATTTAACTGAAATATCAAAAGTATTTTAAATATTTGATAAGTTTTTAAATATATATTATGAGAAACTATGTTCATTATCGAAAATATATTTTGAGAAATGATAGAGGGACACTAAAAACAGTGAAGAAATAAACGTGATTAGAAAGCTATTTTCTATAATATTACTTATTTATGAAATACGTGAGCTAAATAAAAATGAAATTCAAAATAAAACCTGTTTTGAGAGACATCATAATTTTACAAATTCTTATTTTATTCACAAGCAATTTGAGCTTAAATATATTGTAAAGTGAAACTTATCTTATTCCATTTTTTGACCTGAACAGTTAAAAAATAACCGAATTGTTTAATATTTTTATGATTTCATATTTTTGATGCAAATTATTAGTTAAAAAGGAGTTCCTTTTTATTCATTAATAAACATTCGTATATGCCTTGATCTTAAGCCTAATAAACTATATGACGTCATTAAAAAATATTTCTATTTCTAATCAATTGAACAAGTTTTTCATAGAAATCTTCAGTCATCAAACTTTATTCTGAAATATTATAAATTCAATTTAAAAATTCAGATTGGTAATGTTATAAAAATAAATTTTATGCGTAGGTATTTTATTAAAAATTAATTTCTTGTTTACATAATTCTTTAGATATAAATTAAATTAACAATTTCCATAAAGCAGACCCTGATATTATTATAAACAATCCAGAACTGCTTAGTTTACTTGATTTTTAGTGCAAATATATTTTACGTACATGGAGTAAAAAGTTATATTTTGAATAACTAAAATATATACCTGAAAAATTAATTCATCCTAATGAAAACCATAGTTCGCATGCATGAAAGAATATCCAGTAAATTAAAGTATTAAATTTTAATACTAATCTAATCAAATGTCATTTATTTGAAATTTATGAAAAGTCTAGGAAAGAAAAATCTGAAGTAAGCTACACCACGATTGCAATAAATTCACAAACTAACAAAATAGTAATAAAATTAAACACATTATCTAAAACACCCAAAATTATGTATTTATAGGGCTTTTGTTGAGGCCCAAAAATATTTCATTATACACTACTGGCCATTAAAATTGCTACACCAGGAAGAAATGCAGATAACAAAACGATATTTATTGGACAAATATATTATACTAGGAATAACAAGTGATTAAATTTTCAAAAAATTTGGCTGGATAGATCCTGAGAAATCAGTACCCAGAACAACCACCTCTGGTAGTAATAACAGCAGTTGTACGCCTGGGCATTGAGTCAAACAGAGATTGGATTGCATGTACAGGTACAGATGCCCATGCAGCTTCAACACAATGCCACAGTTCATCAACCGTAGTGACTGGTGTTTGGTGACGAGCCAGTCGCTCGGTAACCATTAACCAAACGTTTTCTATTGGTGAAACATCTGGAGAACGTGCTCGCCAGGGCAACAGCCGAACATGTTCCGTATCAAGGAAGGTCCGTAAAATACCGGCAACATGTGGTCGGGCATTATCCTGCTGAAAAAGTAGGGTTTCGCAGGGCTCGAATAAAGGGTAGAGCCACGAATCGTAACACACCAGAAATGTAACGTGCACTTTTCAAAGTACCGTCAATGCGAACAAGAGGTGACCGAGACGTGTATTCAATGGCACCCCATACCATCACGCCATGTGATGGGCCAGTATGACGATGACAAATGCACGCTGCCAGTGTGCGTTCACCACGATGCCGCCAAACACGGATGCGACCATCATGGTGCTGTACATAGAACCTGGATTCATCTGAAAAGATTACATCTCGCCATTCGTGCGCCCAGGTTTGTCGTTGATCACACCATTGAAGGCGCTCTTGTCTATGATGCAGCGTCAAGGGAAGCCGCAGCCATGGTTTCCGAGCTGAGAGTCCATGCTGCTGCAAACGTCGTCGAACTGTTCGTGCAGACACTTGTTGTCATCCAAACGACCCCGTTTCTTGACTCACGACTCGTGATGTGGTTGCACGATCCATTACGGTCATGAGGATAATATGCCTGTCTTCTCGGCTGCTAGTGATATGTGGCCGTTGAGATTCCGCATGGCGTTCCATATTACCGTCCTGAACCCATCGATTCCATATTCTCCTAACAGTCATTGGATCTCAACAGAAGCGACCAGCAATACTGCGATAAGATAAACCGCAATCACGGTACGCTACAATTCGACCTTTATCAAAGTCAGAAACGTGCTGGTACGCATTTCTCCTTCTTACACGAGGCATCACAACAACGTTTCACCAGGCAACAACGTTCAAATGCAATTTGTGTATGAGGAACCGGCTGAACAATTTCCTCATTTATACACAATGTAGGTGTCGCTACTGGAGCCTGCTTTGTCTGAATGCGCTGAAAAGCTAATCATTTGCATATCACAGCACCTTCTTCCTTTCGTATAAATTTCACGTCTGTAGCATGTCGCCTTCTTGGTGTAGCAATTTTAAAGGCCAGTAGTGTACATTGACCGTCACATCCACATTAAAGTTTGAAAGGAAATTGCTCTCGGAATCGCTGTTTTCAGATTTAGAGCCTTCCTTTTTTTTAGCCTTATCAATCTTAATATCAGTTTTTTTCTGAAACTGATTTTATAGAGACATTAAAAATTTCAATTTTGACACCGATAGTTTTTTAACTCTTGGGAATATTTCTACTAATTCTGCTATTTTTTCTCTGTGATGGTAAAAACTTTGTTTATGTTATCTAGGAAGAAGGCTTGAATTAGTTTTTTGACTAATTATCTTTCTGTACGACTCGATTATTCTTTAATGGCATGCTCATAATTACCATTTTTCCGACTGTTACAATATCTTCAAGCCTTACTGTAATTAGAATGTTAGATTTAAAGAGTATAAATATCTTATAAATCACACAAATTAGTGAGGCTGCGGTTACCTAGTATGAAAGGCGTCTCTTTAATGGGCAGAAGATAGTGTTCAGTTGTATTTGGTTCCATACCAAATACAACTGAAGACCGACGTTCTCAGGATTCCAAATTACGTTGAAAGTTTTATAGAATGCTTCCGGTGATGTGACGAAATTGGGAGAGAAAGGTGTTAATTCAGATGTTGACCTGTCATTTGAAAGTGATTCAAAATTACAAAGTGGCCTACTCTTTTTTGCAATTCTGATGGGGTAAAAAAAAGGCAGTTGTAAACGTATTTCAATAACCTAACTTTAATTACTATTATTTGAAGTTCTACAGTCACTATGTTGAATGTTAAAACTACTACATTAGGGAGACAGCGCATTTAGCACTTACTTAAAAAATAGAACATTGTAATGTTCAATGTATTTACACAATTCTGCAAATTAACTGGGGCAATTATATTTTTAAAGAAAATTGTTAATTACCTCAAGAATTTTCTGCCTCAAACCAACTTCAATTTCATGTTCTTACAACCCTCTACTGCTCTTGACTAGTCTAATCCGATTTGATCATGGCATGTCAAACATATTCCCTTTCAGTTGCGCTTCAATTTCTGTAAGAAGTGGTCGATGGTGGGAATTACTGATGTGTTTTTAAAATGAATATCAGTCTTAGGAAAAGAATTAGAATTTTTATCCATAGTCAGCATTCTTCCATGACTGTGAGGGATATTGTTATAGCAGTTGTAGTTAGAATTCAGTGTTTCTAGGAGTATTAATCAGCAAAAGAATTTTCTGACAGTGTCTTCAAAATGAAAGAATAAATATGGACGCAAGACCTCATCTCGAACTCACAAATTTCTTGTACGAAATAGTAAAATGCATCCTCGCAAATCAAGTACAGATCTTCTGAGAAACTACTAATGCGAATGTCATCAACTGTTCGACGAAGGCTTATTGAATCTGCAATTCAATAAGCGTTGCAATAATTAGGATGGATTTGAATCTGCATCTTAATTATTTCAAGAACAGCAATGGAAAAACAATTATTAACACTCACAATGAAAAGAAAACGTCTGGGTGAGGCCTGGAAACATCAATTCTGGACTGCACAAGACTGGAAAAAGGTTTGTATTCAGCGATAAGAAACATTTTTTTTTGTATGTGTGTGTGTGTGTAAGGGATTCCATGAAAATTTGTCAGACGAAGTGAAGGAAAATCCTTCAGGGAACAACATATTATGCAAACAATTTAGGTACAATGAGAAAAGATGTTTTAGGGGTTATTTCTAGAGGAGACCTGGCAGCTTAGTAGCAATTGAAGAGATCATGGACTTTACAAAATGCATTGCTATAATGGAAACGTTCGCTGGTTGTGTTGATATCTTTCAACAAGATATGGAGCCATGCCATAATTTTAAGTAAGCAAAGAACATTTCAAAACAGAAAATTGCTGTGTTTGTTCCAATTAATTCGCACAGTAGTGTATATAAAACAGATGACGAAGCGATATCTATAATCCAAATAAAAGAAGAGATTTTACAGCAGAATTCTCATATAGAAATTGCGTTATTACTTTGGTTAAGAAATTTATGCTTTTTTTGACACTCTTTAGTGGAATGCATAATGTTTATTGGGAATACCTATATCGATTGGATTTAGGTAATAATTGTGAAACAATTTTTACACTCTGTATGCTTGTCGACTCCTTTTTTTTCTGATTTATCAGCATATCCAAAAGTGAGAAGTAAAAATGTATTACCCTCGTATTCACTATTAACTTTGAAGAAGAAGTTAACCTAAATTTCATTTACCAAGCAGCAACCTGAAACTCAGAATTAGAAAGTGGCATTCACGGATTACCTGATACAAAAAGTAATTGAACTCATGGTAATTCAACCGATGAATCAAATCTGATCTCTATTTGTCAAATTAGTAACATGACTAAATACCTACAAAAATGACATGCAGAGAGAGAGAGAGAGAGAATAGTATGCTCTCTCTCTCTCTAAATTACTTTAGTAATTAGTAAAAATAAGTACTAAATCTTCTTCATTTCGAAATATTTCTTTTTAATATCTATTTCACATATTAAAGTATTAAATATAAATATATGCTTACTGAATTAAAAAATTTATTACTAATTTTTAGACCATTATTTGAAATCTTTAAACACTAACATAACCCTGTATAGATATATTTTAATTTATAATGCTCGAAATTTGTTATATTTTACTAACTAATATTCTCTACAAGAATTAAATTTTCTAATACAATTAAATTCTATATACTTTATTTAGTTTAATTATAACTATTCTTTATATATATATATATACACACACACATACACACATACACACACACACACACACACACACACATATATATATATATATATATATATATATATATATATATATATATATATATATATATATATAGAGGGTGTCCACTAAAGTCCTTGCCACCCTCTTAACTTTTGAACTTCTGCTGCTAAATTCATAAAAGTGGTGTCTAGGTATAGTAAAGCAGCCATGCGCTACTGAATAAAACAGACTATAACACCACCTGGTGGAAAACAGCGGAGTTAGCATTCCTATCTCGAAACGAGATGGAGAGAAAAAGTGATTTACAAAGTTGTATAGCATTCTCGATTTAGTACGAAACGATACCTTGTAGGCATGAACATGAAGAATACAACGGTTAAAATTCGCATTTGTTGTTCCATGCTGTGAAGTAGCACATCGTACGTGTGCATAATTAAAAAAAAAAATCGTTTTCGTACTTAAATTTTTCATTTTTATTTCGAAATTTGAAGAACGGAAGTATTAAAAGTAATTCCAACATTTTGAATGCAGAATGCAAATACGTAAGAAACGTCACGTCTGTTCACCTGAGACAGCTATAAAAGAGTCATCTTCTTGGGGCTTTAGTATGTTGATGCTCATGATCATGGCTGAGTATTCCAAAGTTGAGCATTGTGAGATGGTTTTACTGTACGGTGAATGTCGACGCAAGGCATGATCAGCAGCAAGGTTGCACCACCAACGTTTCCCTGCAGGCTCGCATCCTTCTCATCAAGCCATCCTAACTGTTGTAAAACGTTTAAGGGAGACAGGTTGCATTACTAGTCAACCTCGATCTGGCAGACCAGTAAAGGTAGGAAGGCAAGTTTAACCGGATGAGGTATTAGCATATGCACTCGCATATTCAAAATGCAGCATAAGAGCGATCAGTCAAAACTGTGGTCTCTCCAAAAGTCAGGTTTGGAAAATCCTAAGCGAATCAGGTGCTCATCCATACCCACCAATGCCTGAACAGGTTTTAATGGACGGGGATGCCAAGCGACGCTATTTATGGTGCAACTTCGTCATGGATCAGATACAGGTCCAGTCAACATTCTTGGCAGATATAATGTGGAGGATGAGGCATGCTTTTCACGGAATGGTATGTACAATAGGCAAAACACCCATAACTGGGCCCTGGAAAATCCTAAATGTTTCGCCGACTTTCAACATCAAATGCGGTATGCTATTAACGTTTGGTGTGCAATTTTCAATAACAAGCTAAAATAGGCTCAATATTCTACAAGGGCACACTAACGGGTGCATAATATTAACGATTGCTACGGAATGTATTACCCGATTTTGTGGAGAACCTGCCTTTGTTTAATCTTAAAAATCTATGGTTTCAACATGAAGGCGCACCGGCTCACAAGACATCTCCAGTAAAGTAGTATTTCATCAAGGAAGTTGGCAACCAAATACTAGGGTATGGTGGTTTCGAAGAGTGGCCTCCACGCTCTCATGATCTGACTATACTGGACTTTTTCCTGTAGGGATACTTGAAACAGCAGCTGTATGCGACCCCTTTACAAAATTTGCAGGACCTTAAACGACGCATTACGGTCACGTGTTCCAACATGTCACGCTGTATGCTCCAACATGTGCAACGTAATCTTCAAGCGAGGATCCAAATGTCCATTGCAACTGATGGTGAGAAGTTTGAACATCTTAAATAAAGTATATCGTTATAATTATTTCCTTTTTTTCTTTCTTAGATCGTTTTGTGACGTCACAGCACGAAACAATAAATGCGTGTTTTAACCGTTGTATTCTTCACATTAAGGCCTACAATGTATCTTTTCGTACTAAATCGAGGATGTTCTACAACTTTGTGAATCACTTTTTCTCTCTATCTCGTTCCGTTTTCGAGATAGAAGTGCTAACTCCGCTGTTTTCCACCAGGTGGCACTGTAGTCTATTTTATTCAGTAGCGCATGGTTGCTTTACTACTTTTATGAATATAGCAGTAGCCGTTCCGAAGTTAAAAGGGTGGCAAGGGACTTTAGTGGGCACCCTGTATATTGTGATAATAAACTATTTGCTATATATTATTTATTAGATTTTTATTCCAATTAAATATTTTTACAGGAAATAATTTTGCATGTCAAATACTCTCTGTTTAAATAAGCCACAAAATAGAGTATTCCATAAAATTATACATAGGAACTATTTAAATTAATGTTTTGCATGTAACTTTAGAATAGTTTTTAATGCGATGAATCAAATTCAATAAGCACTATTTTTTGCCATTTTTTTTAAAAAAAAATCATGCAGAAATCAAAGTTTGCATACTATAATCATATATAACTTAATTTAAATATATTTTACTAATTCTTTCAAAAATAATAAAGTCCAACATATTTTTTAAAAGTCAAAACTTATAATATAAATTAATCTTTGTTCTATTTTTTATGAGTAACAAAACCAAATGCCTTATTTCACAGAATCACTTTAAAATACTCAAGGAAATAAGGCATTTGGTCAAATAAGAAATTTTGATATATCTGATAAAACTCTTAAAGAGTAGTCACTATTGAATTATGTATTTATCTCTGCTAATATTAATAAATATAGAAAAGGAATAATTTCATTATTTGTGTGTGTTTAGTAAAAGATAAAATTAGCTACAATAGTTTCAGTATACACAAAATTGAAAAAATATAAAAGTACTTGTTAGATTCATAATTGAAAATTAAATCTCAAGTGATAAACAAATAATAAAAATATAATATAACTCACAAATAAAAAAAAATATAATATTTTATTTTCTTTAACAAGTTAAGAATGTTTTGATGTAATTAAAATTATGTAATAATTATAGAGACACGGAATACAATTTAATACTTATTAGTATATGGTAAATATATGTGTATACTATATCTATAAAAATGAAACACAACATATTCTAAATTAGAGCATTTTGTCAAAGAAAATCAGGAATTAATGAAAGATTAGTTTTCTTAAAGAATGCAAAACTTTTTTAAGATATCTTTGTATAAATGTTTACAAAGTTATTAGTTGAAAAGTAAAAATTTTAGCAACCCTTTCAGATAAAGGAAACTGCAGTCAAAAAAAATCAAGGGGAAACTTGTAAGCCTGAATAGTTCTACAGAGGTTGTAACACATAATCAGTTTATATTTAAATTTCTAGCTTTTAAAAAACTAGCCAATTACTTAATCAAAAATAATTAGTATATTTTTTATGCATGAAAATTTTTTTTAAATCTCCACTTTTTATGAAAATAAACACAATTTATTTCAACACATAACAGGGAATTGTGTTTTTAATTGTATTTTAATAACAGCAGGCACACATAAAAACGCCGGAAACTGCTACTCATTTACCGTTACCCAGTAGGCACCTGTGAACAAAGTCACGGAGGGGAGTAACATTACCCATGACATACCACCATAAGCCCATTGAGAGGGTGGATCCCATTCATACATCATTACAGAAGAAGAGACAGAGAAACAAAGAGAGAAATAATTATCTATGCCCGAACCGAGATTCCAACCCGAGACCAACTGTCTAGGAGTTAGGAATGCTATTCACTCTACCATCGGTGGGCAACCGGACATTATACACTTCAGTATTTTCTAATCAAAGCTTCATTACCATCTCAACAATAAACAAAGATATATGTCTGTGAATATTATAAAAATATCTTTTTGATATGGAAACTAATTCTCACGAGTAATAAGTTCACTACAAATATTTCATTAAAGGGGAAAAAAACTAAAATTTATTGTGAAGCACACTTGACACAATACTACAATTAAGTACTACAATTTCCCGTATGAGTTAGAATATTTCAGATTTAAAATTTTAATTTGTATTTTTAAATTTGTGTGGTTAATGTACAAAACACTTTTTTATGATATTTGCTGCCATTGTACTTCATTACACATTAGTATTGTTATAAATTAAAAATAATAATTGTAGCTATTTTATTTATTTGATTACGTTTTGTTACGGTTGCTTATTTAAAAACATTGCTACGTTTTCCTCTATTTCTTATGTTTGATATCATTCAGAATGAAACAATTTACACAAATTATGATTGTTGGCCAAATTCCAATCTCAATGTCACCCACTTGACAAAGCAAATTTTCCAGATACTGACAATTACTATAATGCTCATATTTGCAAATAATTTTTTCCATTGTCCTAAGCTTATAAATTGTTTTTACAATATTTAGGAACTCAACGAAAAGTGTTACACAGCAATTTTCTATAAGATGACACTAATATATATATATATATATATATATATATATATATATATATATATATATATATATATATATATATATATATATATAAAATGTTGGTTCTTTTATACTTCAAATTTACGATCAATTAGATAAAAAAAATTGATATGTAACGGATGTAGTTAATTTAATTTCCCTATTTTATAGTCAAGAGTAGATTTCTTATAACAACTTTTAAAAATATCACTCTTCTTAGAGATTGAAAAATAATTACAGATACATAGTGTTAACATTCAAACTGTTTCATTATTATACCATGGACAAATCCTAGAAGAATTTATATTAAGACTCCTAAAAAAGCTGTGGAAATAATTTCTTGACAGAATGTCTTGCACCGTGGGCAGTAAGTAGATATGGGATTGCGAGTGTCACCCAAGAGGCGGTACATAATGCATTCTATTATTTCATACTATTGTTACTGTCATAGGGACTTCTTGGTCACCGTGACACAATATTTTGTATAATTAACAAGTCTACTTGCACAGTAACTGAAAATATTCCTTTTCTGTTACGAAACTTTACTACACCAATTCTTCCAAGTGAAAGGATCAGGACATGGAAACAATCAATGCTTCCCATCACACTGGGAAACAGGACCGTGTGAAAGAAGTTCTCATTGATTTGCAAGGAAACATAATAGTTAAATGTTTAAAAATTTGCAAAAATAAAAATTCATTTGATTTCAATCAGTTTTGAGAGAATTAAATATGAATTAATTGTTCTAACAAATAATCGTGTTCATAATATTTCGGAATATATATTTATATTTCAATTGCAGAGCTTCATTTTCTGCAATCGCTATTAACTCAAAAAAAATCAAGAGACTATTTAAAATATTTCGAATCTGGAAATGTATTTTGGAATTACATCAACATTCCTTCTAACTTTTTATATACTCATTAAATTTTTCTTGTTTAATATTGGAAAATTTTTTTTAATTCGAGTAAAAAAATAAAATGCTTTATTTTTAATGTCCTTTTGAAAATGTTGTAATTTATTTTGAAAACTAAATATACACTATGTGAAGTCAGATATTACTATATCTTTCCCTTGAAATTGTAAATTCAGTGTTTGTAAATGTTCCATGAAATCAGTCAAAGACATTAAGTCTTGTAACCATTCGTCATCGTCTAATTCTGAATAGGTTATTTCCTTTTATTTTAGAAATGCACAGTTTTTATTTGACAAACACATCTACTTGATTTAATAAGTCATAGCTAGATAACCATATTACAATGCAAAAGAAATTAATATAATTTGGAAGTTCTTCGTCCTTTAATTCCTCAAGGAAACTTTTGAACTGTCGATGACTTTTTGCATTGGTACGAATGTAATTTACAATGTGTAACATTGTTTTCATAATATCAGGACATTTTAAATATTTTGTTACGAGATTTTCTTAGAGAATTATCTAGTGAATCGGTATGAATAGTGGATTGTAATAATAATCTCTCAAAAGACAAATAAAACAGATTTTTTTTTTACCCAACATTGTCAGAGTTCCATTAGTTGCAATGTTTACAAGTTTATTAAGAGGTACATCAAAAGTTTTCATTATGGAATCTAATGTATTTTTAATTTCGACACCCCCGGTTGACTCTTGAGGTGCTACTAAATCTTTTAATTCTTCTATAAAAACGAAGTCAGGTGAAAAAAAAAAAACTTATAAAAACTTGTGCTGATCACAAATGAATATAATTTAATTTTCCTGGGGTTGACAAAGAGACTTATTTGCGAGGGAGCGCCGGGTATGTTCATGTGGAGAGCGCATGGCGGAGTGAAGGAAGGAGATGGCCAGGAATTGGTTTTGGCGCCAACAAAGGAGGAAGGAAGGTCAAGTTTTTTTTAAGTCAGTTTATGTTCCTTCTCACAGTTTTTGATGAGTTATATCATTCTTAACTTGGACGAAAATGAAATTTATTACAACGTTACTTTTAGTCTTATATATTTATATTTGTTGTTAGTAATTTAAAAGACATTTTGTAACACATTCGGAACGATAGAAATTTTTAAAAATATAATAACATAAAAATATGAAAGAGGAACTCGGATAAATTTATTGATAGCCACAAATTATCGATCAAAGAGCTCCATGTGGCTCGCGAGCCGCAGATTGGCCGCCCCTGACATATAGAGTTCTGGACGACAGTGCTCAAGGCAATAAAGAATAACAGAAATAGACTTCGGCTGTATCTGTTATTCTTTATTGTCTTGAGAAGTATCAGAAGTAACAGAGCGCTTAACAAATGTTCAAGTATGGTGAAGACAAGCTGCGTTGTTTAGGAAAACTATTCTCGATGAAAAAAGATCATCTTTTGACAGCTTTATCTCTAAAATGAATTTTCTCAAAGATACGAAAAGATCTTCTAAGTTTCTTGTAAATATTAAAAATGGCACAATGCAGATTACCAAAAACTATTTATAATTAATGGTATGACAATTAAATCATATTCGAAAATTGCAATAGTATTTGTATAGCATTTGTTTGGTATACAACAAAATTTTAAACATTCTAATGAACAATCAAAAAGTTTAAAAGAGACTACAAAAGCTAAGAAGTTCATTCCCTTTGCTCTAGTCTTCCTTTCCAATTTTCTCTGATCAAATAATTTCAATGAACTCTTTAAGGCTACAAATTACTTAAAAATTAATAAATCTCGTGATAATGACGCTATTCATGACGAATTTCTTCTGTACATTGGAGCAAGAGCAGTGAAATCAACTTTTAAAGTGGTTTAATCCCATTTAGATTTCTTGCTGCGTCCCCTCTTTGTGGCTCCAGATCAATCATGATACCAATCCATAAAAAGAAAAAGAACCCGGGAGATATTACAGTATAGAACTATTTCATTAAAAAGTATTCTATACAAAACTATGGAGAGAGTTGAACTAAGATATTTTAGTATTTCAGTCAATCAACAAGCAGGATTTAGACAGAACAGATAAACTAATCAGCATGTCTCTTAGCTTGATCAGATGATAAAAGATGCATTTTATAAAAAACATATTCCCTCAGTTGTTTTTGTAAACCTAAAATCCACTTATGTCTTGGTTTTTCCTGGGAAAGTCTTTTGTTAAGGCTATTTAATATTGGTTTTCTCTGGAATATGTTTCGCTAGTTCAGAAGTTTTTTCGGCCAGCGAATCTGTAGAATAGGCTTTGAAAACTGTTGCTCACATTTCAGAATCTTAAAACTGGACTTCCTCAGAGTGCTGTCACTAAATGTTTACCCTTTAACATCTATATAAACGATCTTATTACTGGCCTGTTTAAGAGTAGTCGTGTCAAATGTCTATTTTATGCAGACGATCTAGTTGTTTGGACTGAATATCCCCAAAAGCAAGCTAAACTACATTCTGAAACTACTTTAAATTAGGCCTTAAAAAAATTAGGAGATTTGTGCATGTTAATAATATGGAAGTAAATTTAGAAAAAATTGTATATCAAACTTTTTCCCTCACACACGAACCGATCAAGCTGAACATATTTTACTAAAACCTCCATGTTCTTCAGACCAACCATTTCCCTTTTCTGGGTGTCATTTTTAATCGCAAACTGACTTAAAATAAAGAGCACGTTGCAAATACATTGGAAAAAACTACCAAGATACTTAAATGATAAGAATTGCTGGCTCTAAATGGACATGCTTTAGCAGAACACTGCACTTGACTTATAAATCTTATATTTTACCACTTATTACTTACTGTTTTGAACCTTTGGCTACAACAGTTAAATGGGTTATTGATACCTTGGAAAATTCCGTTACCAATCTATTAGACTAATCTCGAGAGCTGTTACGACAACTCCCATCGATGCGTTTCTGATATTTATCCAACAAATGAGCAGTAAATAGTTTATAGAAGAGATGACACTAATATTATGGGAAACGATTGCAAGATTATCGGATTTTTTACCCGTATGGAGTAGTCTTCTGTCATCATCTACATGGAACTTTAAAACTCAAAACAGGTTCATTTAGAAAGTTTTTGAGATAAAAGGACTACTAAGATTAAACTTGGAGATGGAAAATCTCATCAAGTCACCAAGTCCAATGAAAGAAATGAAGTACAGAGTCAGAATAAACTCATCAAGATTCTAAGAAAGAAATAGATGAGACCTAATTCAGAAAGCTGTAGTTTTGGAGACTATACATGAATAGTATTCAGAAGACGAGTGGTTGTAAGTGCTTATAAGATGGTTCCTTACAGACTATTGTATAAATGCTGGCGTCTTTTGTAGACTCTTCACATTCTATACTTCGGTAGGAAGGTATAAAATAGCTTTTGATACGGAGATCTTAGCTATTCAAATAAATCACTCTGTCGCAGCTTTAGTGTCAGTTTGAAATTTTTCAGGAGCTGTTATACTGTCAGATTCTAAGGTCTTTCAGACCATTAGTTCATCTGAAACTCCTGCGTCAGTCAATATTTTAAATATTCGTTAGGTCCTCAATGATTTTATTGAAAAGCATTAAGAAGTTGCAGCACACTGTGGATTCTAGGGAAATGAAACAGCTGATTCTCTGGCAAAGAAAGCCACCAAATTTTTTCAAATAGCAAATAAACCAATTTCTTTTTATACCTCCAAACGGTCAATTAAAGATATATTTCTTTTTTTTTCTAAAGGGAGGATTTTTGGGAAAACATAAAAGAAGGAAACATAAACAAGAAAGGAGTCGATAAAATCAAAAATATTCCACTTTTGCCAAGGGTCAGATCTGTTGATTTGTTACCAGCTATCAACGATTGTTTCTTTAAACATTCATATCGTTTAAAAATACTGTCAAGTTCTCTTTGCCAACTGAGCAACATACTAGAGCAAATGAAAATGATCCATTTGTGGGACGGCCCTGCATTGAGCTCATAAAACTTGTGGGAGAGAAACTGGAAAACTCGGTTTAAGATGAACGATTCATAGACTTAGTGTTGTTTCAGTCTTGTTTTCTTACCTTTGTTCATTATTCTAGTTTTAATGTTTGTTAATCTGATTACAATTGTATTCTAAGCTACCGCTGGAAATAAAGTTTTATGTTATGCATAATTTTATAAGAATTAAAAATGCGAGTATTGCAAATTTTAAGGATGTTTTCCTATATACTGTCCATATTGTTATAATTAGAGTGGTTTGCAAACTTCTACCTTAAGGAAAGGAAGCATAATACTCATACTTCAAAATGCAGGTTTTAGCTGATATTAGTACTCACCACTCATGACATAAGAAACAATATTAAAGAAATTACCATTGACATTCCAAAACAATTTACGGGTGCGCAGTCGTCATTACAAATGAACTAAGATTCAGTTTAAACTTTGATGACGATCGTGCTCTTATAACGATCTGGTGATCAGTGTTACATCATTTCTTTTCATGTCATGCAAGGACGTATTGCTAAAATATTGAAGTGCAAAGCCAAGGGCTTTGGCTGTATATCTCAGAAATATGACCTGAATATATTTTTGCTTATTATGTGAGGATTTCAAATCTGGCCTTAATTAAACATTTAAGAAACTACCTGGAGCATTTATTTGGAAATTTTAGATGTTTGGCTAATCTAAATGTCAATGTGAGGTCAAGAATGTCACATGATATCAACAGTCATACTATGCTATAATGAGAGTTAAATATCTAAAATTCCCGAAATTTTGAACCACGGGAATTTACTCGCAAATTTTGGGGAACATTGGATATTTGTGGAAATAAACTCAACCAAGCATCTTTCGCTTAATAGATTATCTTGATTTTCATATACAAAGAGACGTAAAATAAATTACTTGAATGTGCAAAAAAATATCTGTTCTGTCTACTAGTACTAAATGGGTCATTAACGCAAAAATTTTTGTTCCATGGAAATTCTTCTACTACCGTAAATGGTTGTAGAAATCTTAAAATAAGTAGACTTTATTTAATTTAAGAAATATCTGGAAGAAAAACTACAAAAATTTCTAAATTATCTGAAAAAATTCCATACTCTCGAGAGGTTTTTCCACCTCCTTCACAACACTAATCATATAATGTGATATTCTCATCATTTGCATTAGAAGCATCATAAATGCCAGAATTATAACCTTATTTATGAAATTTCCAGCAGTAAACTGCACTTTGGTTTAAAAATGTTTGATTTATTTATATTTACATAGAAATTACCGATATATTCAGGACTATTCGCATTATTCTTACTGTTACTGCTTGGTTGCCGAAATTCCTCTGTTCAGCAATATTGTATAAATAATAGTATTCATTCAATTATATTTGAAATTATATCTAACTTACAGTTTGCTTCACTTTATAAATTGAAAAATTAATCCATTCATAAGGATATATAATAATGTAATAGTAATATAATATTCACTAATATATACTTTTAAGAATATCAGTTTATTGTTTCATAAAAATAGTTATATATATATATATATATACACACTGCTTGCTACCGTAAACGCAACACCTTGAAATAAGCATGCAAATAACATGAAATTTACAACATGCATTAGTGGAGGAGATATATACAAATTATTAGAATTTCAGTACAGTCGCACGTCAAGCGTGCCAGGGGCGCCACTTCAAAGCGCTATTTAAGGCCTAGAGATTTTGACAACTTCAAATTCAGCAGTTGTATTTCTCTTGTTTTTTTTTTTTTTTTTTTTTTTTCAAAAAAAAAAAAAATCAATTATGCTTTGTAGAAAACAGCGATCGTTTTTGATCAAGTATCCGAGATTGATAGAAAAGGGATAGTGACCTACCGAGATTGTGGATTACCTTCGAAGGAAAGTGGTAGTCGTGATGGACGAAACCAAACAACTGTAATGCTAATATGTGGTCATTGAATGCAGGAAGGTACGACTGACCGACGTGTTTGATTGCACCCACCTTAGTGCACCACTTCACGTGATGACAGGCAAATTGTGCGCATTACAGTGATGGATCGCTCAGTCACATTACGAACCATAGCACAGCACATTCAGTCTGTAACGCATCATCCAGTGTCTGCGCGTACCATTCGACGCCGTTTACAACAGAGTGGTCCCTAGTAGCAATTCAACACTAGGATGGTGATTAGGTTAACGCAATGTTTCTCAACCTTTTAGAATTCACGGCCCAATTTTCAATCATAATTTTCATCGCGCGCCCACACTCCTCAATAAAATGTATACAATAATAATGTATTTTGAGTATTTTCGTGCTAAATCTACACTGCAACTTTATTTCTAAACTTTACAAATTACCAAGAATACGGAAATTTATTGACATTTTGCAACAACGATCCTCAGCATTGCATTAAAATAACAAGAATCTTATTCCTTTTTATTGCTCTTGCGTCCCACCATGTCGGGCATTCTCACGGTTTCGCGAGAAGTTTTGATTTGTCTAGAATTTGTCTGGTCAGCTTAAAAGTTAAAAAAAGAACGTGCGCAGATGTGAACAAATGTTTTCTCAAAAATATTGGCGGCGGACAGCATGAAACTTAGTAAACTTAAACGACATTTGTAAACGCTTCATAGTGAATCCGTAAACAAAGAAAGAGAATTCCACGTATTAAAATTAAAATCATACGAAAAGCAAAAATCATTGCTTAAAGAAACTTTGTGAATAGAAAAGTCTTTATTGCCTCTTACAAAGTTTCATATAAAATAGCCAGATGAAAAAAGCCTCACACCATTGGTGAAAAGCTTATTTTGCCAGCCGCAATTGAGATTGTAGAAATTATGTTTGGAGATAATTTTGCAAAACAATTGCAGTCTATACCTTTTCAAATGATACTGTTGCCCGTTGAATTGCTGATATAGCTGAAGATAAAGAGTGTCAGCTTTTGTCGAAGTTGCGTGAAAAATTGTTTTCAATACAACTCGATGAGGCAACAGATAGTACTGTAGATGCTCATTTCATTGCCTATGTTACATTTTGTGAGGATTTGTCAATAGTAAAAGAATTACTTTTCTGCAAACTAATAGAACTGAAAGCAACAGCTCTCGCATTATTTGCTATCTTTAATGATTTTATGAACGAGGCAAACATAGAATTGAAAAATTGCGTCGGAATATGCACCGATGGTGCTCGTTCTGTGGCTTCCCTAGTAGCAATTCAACACTGGGGTGGTGATTGGGTGGCTGCAGTGTCCCCGCCCGTTCAGTTGAAATGCACGGTGTGATGAGTTTATGGCGTAAGGCCCGATGAGTTTTTAAAGATTTGATTAAAAGGGAGTGAATGCATCGATGATACAATGAAATTCAATTTTGTTTTCTACTTGTGTACCTATGCTGTTTTCCGGCTTAAATATCAAAAATATGCTATCGTTAAAAATAATTTAATGATAGTGTATTTTTGATAATAAGCCAGACAATATTAAAGAAAATGTATTTTAAATATTCATATATTTATAATTGTTTTAATAGATAAAAATACTTGTGTTGAAGGATATTTTTTAATACTTATGAATAAATTCAAAACAAAATAAATAATTTATATAGTACAATTATGTAAGCGAAATTAATATGAAATTATAATAATATAATTATAATAAATAATATATTATTCTAATAAGATTAAAAATTCAGTTACATTTTCAAATAAAGTGTTCCTATTTTACAGCATTTTTGATTTTAATATTTGTTAAACTATCTACTTCAATATTTATGAATTTACTCACACAAATAAAATGTTCACAAAAGATAAACCTTTATTATTTTTATTACATATTAACATTTGACTGGACTTTTTCCAAAGCTCGTTTTAAACGCTCCCCCCCCCCATCTCTGTCAGGAGCACGCATCAGCCATTTTTTTTTTTTATGTACTGCTGTACATATCTGTGATACGGCTGTCATGGTGGCTAGTAGAAGCTACAAATAAACAAATTTTGCACATATAAATAATGTTAAATAAAGTAACATCAGAAACAATGTAAGGTCAACATTTTTATAATTGATATTATTAACATTACATGGAAATGTCACAAAAATTAAATTTTCAGTTGTTAAAATATTAAAATTAAGATTTAAATTTAGAGAAAAAATAAATTTATTAAATTTAACTCATGTACTAGAATCAACATTTTGATCCAATGGTAAACTTGGAATTTAAAAAATACAGAAGTAATCCGTAAATAAAAAATAGGAAATAACAATTTTTCCCAATTTTAAGTTACAAACACAATATAAATTGAAATTACATACATTAAACATAGGAAAATAAAAATAGGCAATATTAAAATTATGTCAGAAACATGAAATATTATGTTCTTATATGATTTGTTACAGTGATTATGAATCAGAAATATTTTGATTCAATTCAATTCGTAAACTTTTACGTTTGAATTCAATGTTTTCATATTGCACTATAATACTTTTAAAATTTATTTGCACAAGAAGTTAGCTTTAGAAAGTTAAAAACAAAATGCTAACCTGTTATCAAATTTATAACATTGTGAAGGGTGGAAAAAGGATACTTTAAACCTTTACTACCCATCCAATTGTACTGTTTTCACAAATCATTTGTCATTAGTTCCATCAGAATTCTTCTGATAACATCACTGGAACTTGTGCCACCTTTATTAGTCAAAATAGTCAGCTGAAAATAATAACAAAATATGAGAAATATAAAATTTAAATGAAGCTTTAGTTCCCCAACCCTATTAACCATGTTAATGGTTATATTTACATGTGAACTAAATATTTTTATATAGAAACTTAATGTTTTTAAACTTTTTTTCGTTATTTAACTGGTTTAAGTTATTTTCAAATTTAAATTCACTAGGAAAAAATTACAAAAGGGATTAAAACCAAATCAGGTTGCTTGAAGTATTTCTTTAGAAAACATATATTACAATAAAAATTTATTTTAAACATAGTTTTTTCCGCAAAAAATAGATAAACACATACTTTAACATCTTCATATTTAACATCCATATACTCCAATTAGCATTTTGATCCAGTTGCAAACTTCACATTTAAAATGCATATAAATACTTAAATGAAAACTATCCATTAATTTTTCATACGTTACAAACACTATATAAAAAGAAATCACATGCATTAAACAGAGGATAACAAAAACATAAGGCATGCTGTGTTATTATGATTTTTTACAATGGTTTTGATTCTGAAATATTTAGAAAAAACTGAATTAGTAAGAATAAATTTTTACATTTGAATTTAATGATGTTTTCATATATCATTATATACCTTTTAAAATTTATTTCTACAATTTATTCTTTGTCAGGAGCATACATCAACCATTTCCTTATATATTTCTGTATATCAATATCTGTGATACGGCTGTCACGGTGGCAAAGAGAAACTACAAATAAACAAATTTTGCTCCTATAAATAATGTTAAATAAAATAACAGAAACAAAGTAAGATCAACATTGCGAACATTTTTATAACTGATACTATTAACATTAAATTGCTTCTATTATAAAACAATTTTAAACATTGCATGGAAATGTCACAAAAATTAAAGTTGTTAAAATATTACAATTAATGTTTAGATTTATAGAAAAAGTTATCAATTTAATCCATATCCTCTAATCAACATTTTGATCCAATGGTAAACTTTGTATTAATAAATTACTTAAGCACACACACAGCATGAATGAAAAATAGAAAATGACAATTCTTAATTTTAAGCTACAGAAACAATAAAAACTAAAGTTACATACATTAAACAAAGGATAATAAAACATGTAATTAAAAATTATAACAGAAATATATGAAATATTGTTTTCTTATGATTTGTTACAATAGTTATTATTCTGAAATAATTTGATTAAATTGAATTAGTTAAACTTTTACACTTCAGTTTGATGATGTTTTCATATTGCACTATATATTACTTTTAAAATTTATTTGTACAAGTAGATCACCTTAGAAAGTTTAAAAATAAAAGGCAAACCTGTAATCAAATTTATAACATCCTGAATGGTGGAAACCAGACCAATTTTCTGGAATTATTTCTTTTAAAAATATATATTATAGTAAAAATTTACATTAAATATAATTTTTGCAGCAATATATAAATATACACTTCAATATCTGCCAGTATGAAATACAATGTATGCATTGGCACTAATGTATAGTTTAACTACATTTTCCATATAATAATATTTGTAACATTATTTTGCTATTATATTATAGATATTGCTCTATAAAAATTGTTCTTTATTATACAAAAATAAGATAATAAAATAAATAATCATTAAAATTGAACTATAAAACAGATTTTACAAAAAAGTAATAAAAAAATAAAATAAAAGTTTGGTTACATATATATATATACAGGGTGACCACTAAAGTCCTTTGCCAACCTCTTAACTTTGGAACGGCTACTGCTATATTCATAAAAGAGGTGTCTAGGTATAGTAAAGCAACCATGCGCTACTGAATAAAATAGACTACAGCGCCACCTGGTGGAAAACAGCGGAGTTAGCATTCTTATCTTGAAAACGGAACGAGGTAGAGAGAAAAAGTGATTTACAAAGTTGTAGAGCATCCTCGATTCAGTACGAAAAGATACATTGTAGGCATTAATGTGAAGAATACAATGGCTAAAACACGCATTTATTGTTTCGTGCTGTGACGTCACAAAACGATCTAAGAAAGAAAAAAAGTAAATAATTATAACGATATACTTTATTTAAGATGTTCAAACTTCTCACCATCTGTATCTGATTCATGACGAAGTTGCACCATGCATAGCGTCGCTCGGCATCCCCGACCATTAAAACCTGTTCAGGCGTTGGTCGGTATGGATGAGCACCTGATTCGCTTAGGATTTTTCAAACCTGACTTTTGGAGAGACCACAGTGTTGACTGATCGCTCTTACGCTGCATTTCGGATATGCGAGTGCATATGCTAATATCTCATCCGGTTAAACTTGCCGTCCTACCTTAGCTGGTCTGCCAGATCGAGGTTGACTAGTAATGCAACCTGTCTCCCTTAATCGTTTTACAACAGTTAGGATGGTTTGATAAGAAGGATGCAGGCCTGCAGGGAAACGTTGGTGGTGCAACCTTGCTGCTGATCGTGCCTTGCGTCGACATTCACCGTACAGTAAAACCATCTCACAATACTCAACTTTGGAATACTCAGCCATGATCATGAGCATCAACATACTAAAGCCCCAAGAAGATGACTCTTTTATAGCTGTCTCAGGTGAACAGGCGTGACGTTTCTTACGTATTTGCATGTTGCATTCAAAATGTTGGAATTATTTTTAATACTTCTGTTTTTCTCATTTCGAAATAAAAATGAAAAATTTAAGTACGAAAACGATTTTTTTTTAATTATGCACATGTACGATGTGCTACGTCACAGCATGGAACAACACATGAGCGTTTTAACCGTTGCATTCTTCATATTCATGCCTACAAGGTATCGTTTCGTACTAAATCGAAGATGCTATACAACTTTGTAAATCACTTTTTCTCTCAATCTCGTTCCGTTTTTGAGATAGGAATCCTAACTCCGCTGTTTTCCAACAGGTGGCATTGTAGTCTGTTTTATTCAGTAGATCATGGCTGCTTTACTATACCTAGACACCACTTTTATGAATATAGTGACAGCCGTTCAAAAGTAAAGAGGGTGGCAAGGGACTTTAGTGGACACCCTGTATATATATATATATATATATATATATATATATATATATATATATATATATATATATATATATATATATATATATATATATATATATATATATATATATATATATATATATATATATATATATATATATATATATATATATAAAACAGTATATTTCCATTCTACCCCATCAATAATACCAATAATGGGAAAGAAAAAAATCATAGATTAGTCCTAAATATTCCATTTTCATAATGTAGTGTTTAAAAAGATTTACAATTTTAGAAAATGCTAAAAATAATACAAACATTTTATTTACATATTTTGCACGTGAAACTATTATAATTAAACCAAGACATACAGTTTAAAGTAGATTCCGAACTACTATCCAAGCCCAAGCTGGGATTCAAACCCATTAACTGTTGAACCGAAGCTATTTCTTCAGGTTTATAAACAGGGGTATAGTAGAAAAGCACCCTTTTTACTTTCTGTTCAAAAGAATTTATTTGTAAATATAAACATATATTATAATACATGATATTTTATAATACATACTTTTGGAATAAAGCTTTAGATCACTAAATTTATTTGAAAATACTAACCTATGGCCAAGTTTCACACATATTAATGCTAATAACAAAAAAGAAATCTTATTTAAAAAATACCATACATCAAAAATATACAAAAAAAATTATCAACATTGCCCTTTAGGGTGGCTACTGGTTTTTAGTTATCATAATAATCTTAGATTATTAATATTATGGATTCAACATCACACACAAAACAATGTGAACAAACTAAAGTGTAATTTAATATTAAAATTAATTCATATTATTTAAAATAGATTATTATTTGCAATGCTTATTTTGACTTAATTTTACGAACACAAAATGAAAATTAACTTCGTAAAAATAATGTAATAGAATAACATAAATAGACATCTTAAAGATATATATTTATTTTTATTCAAATGAATTGATAGTACTTACTAAATTTTATTGTTAAAAATAATGTTATTATTCAAAGTATTAAATAAACATTCAGAAAAGATAAATAATAGTATGATTTTTAAATATGGCCGCCACGCATGCGTAGACCTATTAATAAGTCTGCACATGATTTTACTTTCCTTCAGTATCAACGGTAAATGCTGCAACCCCCGTCCAGCGAGCACTCTATCAGCGGCCGACAACGGTGTCGTTCAAAATATGCGGTAGGAAAAACAGTGACTCTTTCATGTGTAAGCTACTGAGCACGGATCGGTCAAAAAATTCGGTGTAAAGTGAGTTACCAATGAAACTGGTAAATGGCCACTGTAATACCACTGAGCCTCTGCTACTAGGGTTCTTTGAAAGCAAAATATAGATCTCAGCTAAATATAGAAAAAGAACTGAGAATATTTATTTCTAATATTAAACTCTCCTTCGAAAAACTTTGCTCAAAAAGACAGGCCCAAGGAAGTCACTTATAATTACTAAATTTGTTTTTAATTTAGTAAGTTGTTTTAATTTAATAAGTTAATTATTAAATATGTCGAAATGTATTTTGTTTTGTATGTGTGTATGTGTTCTTTCCTTTGAGTCACTTCATCAATTTTTTTTAAATAACATTTTCTCTTCGATATGCTCGCACCGCTTAGGGGGAGTGCCTCACAGGTTGAGAATCACTGGGTTAACGACTTGAACCGATGGAGATTTAGTGGCCCCTATGCGGCAATAGTGCACGGGACAGAGCACTATTTGTCATCTAATATGTGTGAAACTTGGCCATAGGTTAGTATTTTCAAATAAATTTAGTGATCTAAAGCTTTATTCCAAAAGTATGTATTATAAAATATCATGTATTATAATATATGTTTATATTTACAAATAAATTCTTTTGAACAGAAAGTAAAAAGGGTGCTTTTCTACTATACCCCTGTTTATAAACCTGAAGAAATAGTTTCGGTTCAACAGTTAATGGGTTTGAATCCCAGCTTGGACTTGGATAGTAGTTCGGAATCTACTTTAAACTGTATGTCTTGGATTAATTACAATAGTTTCACGTGCAAAATATGTAAATAAAATGTTTGTATTATTTTTAGCATTTTCCAAAATTGTAAATCTTAGAAAATGCTAAAAATAATACAAACATTTTACTACACGATGAAAATACTACACGATGAAAATGGAATATTTAGGACTAATTTATGATTTTTTTCTTTCGGCCTGAGAGCGGTATCCCTGCCCGTTTAGTTGAAGTGCACGGGGTGATGAGTTTATGGTGTATGGTCCGGTGAGCTTTTTAATATTCAATGAAAAGGGAGAGTGTGCAGCGATGATACTAAGCCATGTAATTTTGTATTCTACTCCTGTACCAATGCTGTTTTCTGGCTTAAATATCAAAAATACACTATCGTTTAAAAATAATTTAAGGATAGTGTATTTTTGTTACTAAGCCTGACAATATTGAGGAAAACCCATTTTTTTCCAATAAATTACATTTTACCCATAAGTTTTTTCATCCATAAAAATATTTGTGTTAGAAGGTGGTTTTTTTTAATAGTTTTGAATAAATTCTAAATGTAATAAAAAATTCAGAGAGTACACTTAAGTGAAATTAATATGAAACATATTTTACCGATCATCTAATATTGTTTCCCTCTTGGACATATCAGTATTTTAAACAGTTTTTATTGAAGGACACATAATTAACATTCAATAATTTCAATATTAGAAATTCGCTTTTATTATTATTTTTTTTTTACTAATAGAAAAACTCTAATAAATTTTCTTTGAGACAATACTCATTAAGAATTTTTTAAATAATTTCCAAATATTTTTTTTTAATTTTACAATGGATATATTTAATGTAAATATATGAAAAAAATTATTATTGCTTCTATAAGATATATTTTTAACAAATCCTCATAAAGTCATTCATAAGTTTGGTTCTAAAGATGAAAATTATAAGTTATTCATTATTTAGTTCTTCCAATATATTTGTAACAATAGGTATATATTAACATAGAACATATCTAAAGAAGAGATTTTGATTTATTTAAAATAGAACATTGATTCTATTTTAATATACAGCACAAGACAACTTTGTTTAATTCCTTTTTAATGTTGTTTTTCATGAATTTTATATTAACAGCAAAAAAAATTGACTTAAATATGAATATTCTTGAAATTTTTTAAAGAAATATTTGGAAAGCTAAGGTTGATAAAAGAAACAAAGTACAAAGTTTTGGTAACAAGTGTATTAAATTTATTATTGTGATAAGATTAAAAATTCCGTTGGATTCTCAGATACAAATGTTCATATGTCATTGTATTTTTTTAAAATATTTGTTAAACTCTCCATTTCAATATTTATGAATTTAATCACAAAAGTAAAATGTTCACAAAAGAGAAAGGTTTATTATTATTCTTTTTTACATGTTATATACATCAGAATGCGCTGTTTCCAAAACTCTTTTTAAATGTCTCCCATTTTTGTCAAAAGCACACATAAGCCATTGCCTAGTATATTGCTGTACATCACTATCTGTAATACAGCTGCCATAAATAAAAAAAAGAACAGAAAGCTAAAAAGTAGAAGCTATAAATAAAAAATGTAACATCAGAAACAAAGTAAGGTTAACTTTTCAAGCATACTGTAACGTCTCATACTCAGCGCTTTCGATTTCCAGAGCCTTTGATGGGGAGGGTGAGTAGGGAGACGATTGGTGCGAGGAGCAGGCTGAAGAAGCTGCGTTTTTCAGTTTTGGAAATTGATATTGACTCTTTGGTACGCTACGCAAGCGCGAGAGTTTTATGAACCCAAATATGACTCCTTGTAAATTTTTTGTTAATTAAATGTTTTGTTTCTAAATTTGGAGTCGTTAGTTTGTTTCATAACAAACTTATGTTCTTGGTGGCAGCGGTTTTGGATGTTTTTATAATGCTTTGCATTAGCATCCACTGTGAAAATTAATTATGTGCACTATAATGGATTACGTGCCGAAATGTTGGAATACAGGTAGGCCATTTTGATCAATCCTTCTCTGGCTACAATTAAAAATAAATAGTTGGTATGTTATAAATTTATAGAATATTTAGTTCCAATCTTATTTACGTGAATTTTCATGTTACATCAATTAATTTTGTTTATAAGTTTGTAAATGGTGTATTCCATATTACAAAAGATAATTTCTGTATTTCGTGTATTCGAATTTACAGTGTAATATTTTTTAAACGAAAAGTGTGTATCTTATTAAATGTGTATTTCATAATTTTTATGTGGTTGATGTATTTCAATTCACTTAGGAATATGTGTTAAAATAACTATGTTGTTATAGATTAAGGTGTAAAATCAAAAGTACAATTATATACTTAGCTTTTTGATTGTTCAACTGATATATAAAGTAGATTTTAAGAAAGAAAGGAATATATTTTTTAAAAGGTTTTGATTTCGTTATGTGAAAACGAAAGTATATTATTACAAATAGGTTTGAATTTAATGTAATGTGAAACTTTTATTGATGTGTTTGATTGTTCTTTGCAATGTTTTATATGATATAAAACTGATTTATTTGATATTTAAATCGTATATGTTTTTTTTACATTGTTAAGAATTTGAAAAGATATATTCTTAATGTTTAAAATATCTTACGTTATTAACATTATTTGATGTCGTGTTTGATTAACTAAGTTTATTGATTTGAAATCGAAAGCTGATTTCTGGTTTAGATTAGTTAAAGCTGTTAATTTGTATTGTTCTTAAGAATTGTAGTGTTCTATATTTTGAATTAAAAATATGTATAATTTCATTTTTGGATTTAATATAGTAGTATCTATATAAGAATATGATTTTATATAATTTATACATATAATATATTTACATTTTTGATTAATGATTCAATTTATCTGAGTATCAATCATTAGCTTGGTGATAATAACTTGAAATCGAGAGTAGATTTAATATTAAACATTTTCTTCTTTTTTGAAATAATTGATTTTCCATTTTATACTTTGTTGTATTATAATATAGTTTGTTTCATTTAGTTTTTAAACGTTATTGATATGTTTATATTAGTAGTGTGTGATAAATAATTTCAATAGTTATTTAATAAATTTTGCATATTGGTGGGTATAGTCTGTTTTTTCTCTCATTATTGCATCTCTTCTGAGATAAAACGTTTAGTAATTAAAATGGCTTTTAGCACGGGGTAAAAGGGAGATTTAATAGAAGTAGCGGAAGAGTTAGGGAAATAGTTCCAGATTCTTTTAAAATCCCAGACATTAAAAATTAATTTTAGCTAGTAAAACTTCAACGAGGAAGAAGTAAAATGTATATTAGATAGGGTAATCGATGAAAGAGTTAAAAGGAACAAGAAGAAAAAGAGGAAAAATTAGGCGAGAAGAACTAGAAAAAGAGGAGAGAATTAGGCGAGAAGAACTAGAAAAAGAGGAGAGAATTAGGCGCGAAGAACTAGAAAAAGAGGAAAGAATTAGACGTGAAGAAAGAGAACATATTTTGGAAATGAAACGTCTGGAAATCTCTTCAAATGCCACAATTTCGAACAGAGAATCAGTTACAAATAGGACTGAACAAGCTCAAAAATTCAATTAATGCAAATAACGCCAAAGTATGATGAAAAGAAAGATGAGATGAGTTTATACTTAATAAATTTTGAGCGTAGAGCAGAAATGGCTCATATTCCAATAACGAATGGGTAGTTTATCTTGTAAGTGCTTTACCTTCAGAAATATCTAACATATTAGCTGGAGAACCTCCAGATAGGGCTGATGATTACGATTATGTGAAGCAACTTATTCTTAAACGATTCAAGTTAAATAGCGAAAAATTAAGACAATTGTTTTTTAAACACCAGAAAACGACAGAAAAATCATGGAGAAATTATGCACAAGAATTGAATAGTTACTTTACGGAATGGCTTGCGGAATTAGAAATAACGACGTTTGAACAGCTTAAGGAGCTAATGGTAACAGATCAATTGAAACGTCGAGTGCCAATTGAAATTAAAGAACATTTTTTGGCGGAATGGCTTAAAATAAATTCTCCGTATGATCTGGCAGAGAAAATAGATGAATAGGAAAGCTTAAGAGATAGTTTTAAGACTAAAGATTTTACAAAACTCCCTCGAAATAATTTTGGTTTTCGTCAACAAAACGAAAACCGTGCCTTTAAGTTTAATGAAGTAATTCGAAATAATAAATCTCATGTTCCTAAAAGAGTCGAGAATAAAAATTCAAATTATGCACATGAAAGGGAATTTGAAAAACGAAAAACTCCGATGTTATGAGTGTGGTTCTTATAGTCATTTGCGGCCTCAGTGTGACAAAATAAAAAGAACTTAGAATCGGTAGCATCTAATGAAATTGCTAAAAGTACATTTAATGAGTTGATGGCTCCCTACACTAGTATCGGCACTGTTAATGGAATTCAAATGCCAATCTTAAGAGACACTGGAGCAACTCTTGATTTGATTTGTGGAAAATACGTTAAACCTGATATGTTCACTAAGGAAAAGGTTTGGCTATGAACACCTCTTGATGAAACTTTAGTATGCTTACCTATTGCCGAGGTTGAAATAAATTGTGAATTAGGTCACGTTTTGACAAAGGCAGCAGTTCTTCGAGATTCTTTGGATCAAGGAAGGTATTTACTAGGTAACAAAACAGCCGCTTTAATTGAAGAAACCAAAAACACGAAGAGGTGAAAGTACATATGATAAATGCTATAGAAACTCGAGCTCAAAAAAGACGCAAGGAAAATAGCACGAATAAAGAGATAATTGTCTCTGAAATAAAATCCTCTAGGTCTTGCCTCAAAACTAAACAAAATGAAGAATTAGAGGAAAATGCAATTTTGCCACCATTAGAAACCGAAGTTGAAGGTCTGGATTTGATAAAGACATCCCCAGAAAAATTCGCTCGTGAACAAAAAGTGTGCGAAGATTTGAAACCTCTTTTGAGCAAGCTAAACGACAATCTTCAAAAGACAATAAATATGTTATAATAAATCAAATGTTGTTTTTTAATAAAATGGACAATGATGGAACCATAAGAAGATTATTAGTTGTGCCCAAGAAGTTTCGCAACCAGCTAAAAGGAATCTGCCATGAGGTAACTGCAGCTCATTTAGGTGTAACTAAAACAAAAGATATGTTGTGTAAAACTTTCTACTGGCCAAACTGCTTTAAAGACATAGAAAATTTTGTTAAATCTTGTGACAAATGTCAACGTGTAGGAAAGCCTCAAGATAAGAAAAAGTCTCCTTTGAAACTGGTTCCAGTAATTCCGGAAATATTTACTAGAATTAATGTTGATGCCTGTGGACCTTTACCTTTAACTTCAAGCGGCAACCGGTATATTATAACAGCCATTTGCATGTCATCCAAGTATCCAGATGCCATCCCAGTACCAGATATTCGTTCTACTACTATGGTTGATGCTTTTCTTCAGATATTTAGCCGTATGGGTTTTCCTAGGGAGTTGCAAAGTGATCAAGGAACATCTTTCATGAGTGTCCTGACATCAGAATTTTTAGAAAAATTTGGTATTAAAGTAGTGCATAGTTCTGTACAGCATCCCCAAAGCAATCCTGTTGAAAGATTGCATAGAACTTTAAAGAGAATACTGAAAGTCCTTTGTTTAGAAAAGGGTACAGATTGGGAGAAAATTTTACCTCAGGCACTTTTTGCGCTTAGAACTTGCATTCATGATAGCACTGGATATTCTCCTGCAGAATTAGTCCATGGTCGGAACCTAAGAACTCCCGTAACACTATTATATGAAAATTTAACTGGTAAAACCATTGAAGAAGATAGTGTGATTGCTTACGTTTTTAATCTTATAAATAGAATGAAAAGATGTCAAGAATTAGCTGTGCAAAATATGACAGATGCTAAAGAAAAGCAGAAACTTTGGTATGACCGTAAGGCTACGAAAAGAGAATTTAAAGAAAATGATCTTGTGTTAGTCGTTGCCCCTTCTAGGTCAAGTAAATTTTCTGTTCATTGGATAGGTCCAGGAAAAGTAGTAAAACGACTATCGGAAACAAATTATATAATACAATTTCCCGATAAAGAAAAATTACATGTATACCATGTAAATATGTTAAAACCCTATTTTCAGCGTCCAGAAGATGTTAATTTTATTTTTACCTCTAATTCTGATAATGAAGATATTGATTCTGAGAATGAAGATATCCCAAGTTTTGAAATTAATTCATCCACCCTTTTAGAGACTTTCCCTGAAAGCTGTTTTAATGAAAAATTAGAGGATGAGCAGAAGAAGCAATTGAGTAGACTTTTGATTCAATTTATTGATATTTTTTCAAATGAACCGGGTTGTACTGAACTAGCTGAACTGGACATCGAGTTGGAATCTGATAAACCTATTATAGCTAAACCATATCGAATGTCCCCACGACAGACAGAAATCTTGAAATCGGAAGTAGACAAGATGTTGAAATTGAAGGTGGTGGAACCAGGTGAATCCGATTACACATCACCTTTAATATTAGTTGAAGCTCCCTGAAAAGAACCTCGTCCGTGCATTGATTATCGCCGGTTAAATGAGGTTACCAGAACACAATATTATCCATTGCCAAATATTGAAGAGCGCGTTGAATCTGTTTCTGAAAGCGAATTTCATATCTCTATTAGACTTAACACGAGGTTATTGGCAAATACCTTTGAGTCCGAAGGCTCAAAGATATGCTGCATTTACTACGACATTTGGTGTTTATAAACCTTTGAGAATGGCATTCGGTTTGAAGAATGCCCTTATTATTTCAGTAAGTTAATGGCTGAGATATTAAAAATTGCGAACATTTTGCTGTACCTTATTTAGATGACATAGCTATATATTCATTTACTTGGTCTGATCACATCCAACATCTTAAATGTGTTCTAGAGAAGATTCGATTTGCGAAATTGACTGTAAAACCCTTAAAGTGCAAATTCGCTCAACTTCGTGTTAAATATTTGGGACACTTTGTAGGACAAGGTCAAAGAATACCAGGTGATATTAAAGTGAAAGCTGTTACCGATTTCGAACGTCCCTCAAGCAAAACCGAAGTACGTGCTTTCCTAGGTCTTGTTGGATACTATCGTAAGTATATACCAGACTTTTCGGTAGTTGCTGCGCCTTTAACTGACTTACTAAAAGGGAAATCCAAGAAGGGAACTGTAATATGGAATAATAACTGTGAAAAGGCATTCATAGAATTAAAGAATGCTTTAATAAAGAAGCCTGTACTTTACAGTCCAGACTTTCAAAACCATTTATTATTCAATGTGATGCCTCAAACTTAGGAATAGGAGTAGTTTTATCTCAGAGAGATCAAAAACTAAATGAACACCCTATCCTGTTTCTGAGTAGAAAATTTTCAAAGTCTGAAAAAATTATAGTACTATAGAAAAGGAATGTGCAGCAATAATTTTTGCTGTTACTAAATTAAAATATTATTTAGATAGTCAGTATAAATTTGTTATAGAAACTGATCACAACCCTTTAGTTTGGTTAAAACATCATACAGGATCTAATCCCAGACTTTTAAGATGGGCTTTGGTTCTTCAAAGCCTAAATTTCGATATTGTTCACAAAAGGGCAAATTACATCAGAATGCTGATAGTCTCAGTAGAATGCTGAATAACTAAACATAATTATTTTCTTTTTATTACTCAGATATTAATTTTTTTAAAAAAAATATTTTCTATTTATACAAATTTCAATTGTTTCTTAATTTTTGAAAAAATTATATTGTTTTTTATAATATTAATGTGTATATTTGTAAATTTATCTATTGTTGCAGATTCTGTTGTATTACATAATTATTTTGTGCTCTTTTGATATATTTTTATATTATATAATGCCATATATTTTGTGTATCAGCCAGAGTCCGATTGATCAGGGCTATCTGTAATACTAAATTTTGCTTTTTGTTGCTTGTGTGTGTGTGTTTTTTCTTTTTCATTGCAGGTTGATTTCCGTAGAAAAAAAAAACAAAAAAAACTCCGGGGAAGGAAGGAATAATTTAGTCTGTAACGTCTCCTACTCAGCGCTTTCGATTTCCAGAGCCTTTGATGGGGAGGGTGAGTAGGGAGACGATTGGTGCGAGGAGCAGGCTGAAGAAGCTGCGTTTTTCAGTTTTGGAAATTGATATTGACTCTTTGGTACGCTACGCAAGCGCGAGAGTTTTATGAACCCAAATATGACTCCTTGTAAATTTTTTGTTAATTAAATGTTTTGTTTCTAAATTTGGAGTCGTTAGTTTGTTTCATAACAATACATTGATACTACTAACATTAAATTACTTCTGAATAAATTCTGTCTAATATAACAAAAAAATTTTAAACGTTATAGTGAAATGTCATGCAAAGTTAAGGTTATTAAAAGATTATTGAAATTAAGTTTTAAATTTCGAAGGAAAACTTATAAAGTTTATCTATATAGACTCCAATCAACATTTTGATTTCATAGAAAACTTCACATTTAAAATATGCATAAACATATAAATGTATAAATAAATAATAGAAACTATCCATTAGTTTTTCATAGTAATTGACAAACACAATATAAACTAAAATCACATGCATTAAAAAAAGGATAACAGAAACATAATAAATATTGGGTTCTTATGATTTGTTGCAATGGTTATGATTCTGAAATATTTAAATTTAAATTGTATTAGTAAAAATAAACTTTTACACTTGAATTTAATGATGTTTTCATATATCACTATAACTTTTAAAATTTATTTCTACAAGCAGTTAGGCTTAGAAAGCTTAAAAATAAAATCATAACATGTTACCGAATTTTTAACCTTCTGAAGGTTGGAAAATGGATGTCCTACACTTCTGCTTTCTTTCCAGTTATACTGTTTGACAAATTATTTGCCATTATCTCCATCAAAATTAATCTCATAACATCAACTGAGTTTGTTACACCTTTATTATTCAAAACAGTCAGCTGAAAATAATAACAAATTGTTACAAAGATCAACTTAACTTACAGTTCCCCAACCATAAAAATCATGTTAATTCTTATTTATCTATCACACACACAACTAAATAATTTTATATAGAAACTGGATGGGTTTTTTTTTTTTTAATTCCATTTTTTTTTATTCAAATGGTTTAAATTGCTTTGAAATTTGCTTTTCAGGAAAAATTCCAAGATAAAGGAAACACCAGACCAGATTTTTGAAATTATTTCTTTTAAAAATATTTATTACAGTAAAAATTTACATTAAATATAACTTTTGCAACAATATGTAAATGAACACTGCAATGTCTACCAGTTTAAAACATGAAAATTGCACACTGTATGCATTGGCACCAATGTATGTTTTGAATATTTTTGATGTAATGATATTTGTATTATAATTTTGCTATTATCTTATTTAATATGTCTCTCTATACAAATTGTATTTTAATATACAAAAATCAAATTATAAAATATTAAATTATTACGAAAATTGAACTATAAAAACAATTTTTATAGTTCTCAATAGATTTTACGAAAAAAAAAAGCTTATAAGGGTTTAAAAAAAACTTTAAAAAAATAACTATTAGCCTTTTTTTATATGAGGTTTATATATACATAGAATTTTTAATACTAAATACAATATAAAATTTATGATGAACATAGCAATAGATATGGAATATAAGTAACTTAATTATGTCCAGTGAATAACTTACCACAGGGAAACAGGCAACGAAAAGAAACTTTCATCCAATGTGACATGATCTACCCATCTATATGATTTTATCTCCATTCATCGATAAATTCTACAATTAGAAAACTATGTGAAAGCATTTAATGAATACATTTAATTTTATTTTGTACTTTTCAAGTTTATATTAAAATAATAAATAAGTCTTCCCCAAATAAAATATTTACTACATATGGAAACTGTATTTATTTGGCACAATTTTCTATTTATTGCGGTTTTAGGATTTACACTTTTTATTGCAGAGATTGTTAGTCATTTTGTTGGTAAATATCTTATTTCTCTCATTTTATGTTTATCAAAAATTATTCCTTTTGGAATAAAGCGTTAGGTAACTGAATTTATTTGAAAACGTTTACCTATCAGAGCAAAGCTTCATGTATAACGGTAGTAACAAAAAAGAAATCTAATAAAAAAATATATAACACACACATTAAAAATATACAAAATATATTATCAACATAGAATTTTAGGGTGGCTACTGGTTTTAATTATCATAATAGATAAAATCCAAGGACAGCCCACACTCTTGGCGACAAACTGAAAAAAAAGCCATCGTACTAATCGTAGATTATTAACATTATGGATTCAACATCAAGAACAATGAACTAACCAGGGCGGAATTTCAAATTAAAATTAATTCATGTTATTTGAAATAGATTATTTGCAATATTTACTTTCACTTAATTTTATAAATACAAAATAAAAATTAACTTGACAACAAACAATGTAATAGAATTAGATAAATGAACATCATAATGATATGTACCTTTTATATATTTAAAAGAATTCATAGTACTTACCTAAATATTCTGTTAAAAAAAAGATATAAATCATTGCATGTAACATTAAATAAACATACAAAAAAAGTAAATAACATGATGATTTTAATATGGCCGCCACACATGCGTACATCTATTAATAAGTCTGCGTATGATTTTACTTTCCTTCATCTCAATGGTAAAAGCTACAGCCACCGTCCAGCGACCACTCTACCAGCCACTGACGACGGTGTTGTGCAGAATATGCGGTAAAAAAGCCAATGACCGTTTCATGTATAAGTTCTTGGGCACGGACCGCTGAAAAAATTCGGTGTAAAGTGAGTTACCAATGAAACCAATGAATGGCCACTGCAATACCAGTGAGCCTCTGCTACTAGGGGTCTGTCCACAAGACATCCATTGCTTCGTCTGCCCTTGACGAAGAACTATTTACTTCTCAGCCGCCAATAGCGCTCGGAAAGAAGGATGTAGACCAGTGCTTCTCAAACTTATTTCTTCTACCGCCTCCTTTGAAAATCAATTATTTTTCATCACCCCCGCTTTTTATACATTCCTAAAACTTAAAAACCACAATTTCATTACTTTAGTTAATTTAATTATAGTATGCTATATTAGTCGGATCTGATGTTTAAACTTACATTCTAAACTAGAAATTTTTACCAGTGAGAGCAATTAAAACGCAACTTTATAATATTTATAATATATTTTAATCAAATTAAAAGAAACAATAAAGGTAATTAATTTTAGTTTTAAAAATTAATCTATTGGGATGGATGAATTTGATATTTTTCAACAAGTTTGTTGATATGAGGTTCGATTTTACTCATAAACAGTCGTAAGTCGCCGCGTTTGGTAACTTGCAAATGATTTCTTTTTTAGTAACAACATTTAGTATCAACGTACAGCAATCACATCAGGAATTTTGTTTTTTAAGTACGACATGAAGTCTGTTTGACACCCTGTCATATCTGGAGCACCATCTGTAGCAGCTGATATAATACTCTATTCTTCAATGGAATTCTTTTTTCATCCCAAAACTTTTCCAGTGTTTTAAATATGGTTTCTACTTTCGTGTCTGTCTCTAAATTTCTAGTAAATAAAAGCTCTTGACATATTTTTTCATCTTTAATGAACCTCACGTAAGACATCAACAATGCTTCATTAGTTGGTAAAGTGGACTCATCCAACTGAATTGAAAATTGACTAGTCTTCAGATGATTGAACAATGACTCATCAATGATTTCAGCCACTTCATCAATTCATCTTTGCACAGAATTATTTCTCTTACATCAAAATTTTTCGAATTACATTTGCCGCCGGTTTATGGAGCATAGTAGTTAAAATTTCTTCTATCTCTGGCAAAATTGACGTTTCTCCGATAGTGTATGGTTTACCTGTTTCAACAATTAAAAGAGAGATATTGTCTGAAGCTCGAGGCCCGTCGTCGTTTTGCTTAGCAGCCATCGAAAAAATTTTGATACACTTGGCTGAACGCTTGTGTTCCAGATCTTGAAAATAGGCCACATTTTTGTCCTTCTTATGTGGATGCATTTTATTTAAGTGACCTTGAAGTCTTGAAGGCTTCATCGCTTCAATTAAAAATGCTTTTGAACAAAGAAGGCACAAAGGCAAAGTTGTCGAATTTTCTATGAATCCAAATTTAGTATATTCTGCACTGTATTGCCCTTTCTTCCTTTTTGCTTGCGACATGGCTTTCTTTTAAAAATTATGTAAATAAAGTGTTGAACTTAAATACTCCTTTAAAGATACTCTTTTAAAAGAAACATCTAATGAAAATGTAAGAAAAATTACTAGCTTCTATATAGGATTTAAATACATCAATCACCGACAGGAATTAGACAAACACGCACAAACTCATTTAACTCTTCCGACGCTCAATCGTATTGAGCAAGTTAGGACAAGTATCATTGAACCAGCTGATTGCTACCACGTACAGTCCGTTTTCGTTTTGCAAAACCGTCACTTGTCGACGATTCTATTCTGAAAAAGGGCAACACGCTAATATGGACAGACCGGTTTTTCAGAAGCACGGAAACACGTATGTTAAGTAAACATTTCTCTTTTGTCTCAATCCTATTTTGATGAACTCGAAACAGACCTGACGCATGCGTAAAAGCACTGAAGATTTCTCCAAGCGAAAACAGACAGTACATCTACGGAGCACAACATCATAAGATGACCGGCTCCAGCAGTTAGTCTTTTCCTCCGGAATGTTTGCCACATTTACACAGCTGTATGCTTTTCCTTATTTTACAACGTACGCGCATATGGCGTGCGGACTATCCTACGAAATCTATGTTAAGTATTATAAGTTTTTATTACCATCATACAGGATAGAAATATATACTTAGTATTCGTTATTGTGTTGTAAGTAGGTTTTAATTCTAGTGAAATTTAAAATATAAAGTAAATCACATTACAAATCTACCATAATCCCATTAATCCACGTCAATGACCCCATTTTTTCTGAGCCCCTTAATGCCCCCTCTAGGTTTGAAACGCCCACATGGGGGCGTTATCGCCTACTTTGGGAAAGACTGATGTAGACGGTTGAATGGAATGAAATTGTCTTTACTGACGAGTCACGCTTCTGTCCTCAGATTGAGGGTGGTGGGATTCGATTCTAGAGACACCAAGGAGAGAAGATGCTGAACAGCTGCGTGATGCACAGCCACACTGATCCTGCGCCGAGTATTATGGTACGGAGTGGTATTGGATATCACTCTCGTACTCTTCTAGTACGCATTGCCGGTACTTTAAACAGCCAGAGCTACATCTCCAAGGTGTGTGAGTCAGTTGTCCTTCCTTATTTTCAGGGCTTTCCCACAGCCATTTTTAGTGGATAATATGAGACAACATGTGGTATGCTTTGTCCAAGGGTTCTTCGTCAATCGGCAGATTGAATTATTTCTTTAACTGGCTCTCTCTTTGCATTTTTCGCCGATAGAAAACATGTTGTCCATGGCTGGTCAATGATTGACCCAGATTACATCCCTTGCTACCTCACCAGATGAACTTTGGCAACGTATGTAAGCTGATTGGTCTTTTGTGCCCCAAGAACACTTCCAAAGTCTGTTTGAACCAATGCTGAGGCATGTGGCAGAAGTGATCTCTAGCAATGCTGGCTATTCTGGCTACTGATTTTGGCAGGAACTACACATCACAAAAGTCTATAAATTTAATTATTCGACACTTGGTCAACATGCTAACTATAAAATAAGATTTGTTGTGATATTTTTTTTCTTGGTGTTGTAATTAGGGTGGCCATATATATATATATATATATATATATATATATATATATATATATATATATATATATATATATATATATATATATATATATATATATATATATATATATATATATATATATATATATATATATTTCAGTACTTGAGAGCTATAAAGGTCACTTTAAAAATTGTTTTCTTTTGAAATGGCTCTTCAAATGATTATACATGCATTTTTAATTATATTCAATTTCAATATTTATTCGAAAGAAGGAGAAAAAGTCAAACATCATTTAATAATCATATAAAAGTTTTCAGATTAATTAAGATGAATTAATTCTGATCAAATTAAACATTTACATATTAATTTAACACTAATTTAAAATGAATAAAATTAAAACATTATATTATATTATTGCTGATCGTTATATTATTGTTCAAATAAACAAGTTCGGATTAAAAAGAAAAAAAAAAGGTACTAATAAAGCTCTCTCAAATTGTAATCAATTTCAAACAAAATAATTTTTCCACTTTTCGTTTTTTTGAGAGATATTACTTCAACTTTAAGTCAGTGACATCATTGTTAGATTCCCCGTCTTTGCTTGTTTGTTTTGTTGTTTCTCTACCGTGAGGTTTAAGGAGTAATCCTGTTGATGAGGTGAGTTATAGAAATACAGAATTAAATGTAATTTGATTATAATTGTTTTTGTTATTTTTAAGAAAGTTAAAATCTGCTTGGAAATAATAATTATATTTAGAATAATTTATGTTTTCCGGCAAAAATACTTTATATACTTTTATATTAAAATTTTTCCTTATTTGTTCATGTGAAAAAACATTTTGTTACATACTTAAAACTCAAAAGATAGAATCTAGTTCTAAAAATTAAAATCAGTTCTTTAAATTCTTGAGTAAAAAAAAATGTGCCATTTCGTAGTTTCGTTTCTTCATGATCCGATTATTGTATAACTTTGGATCGATGCCGTATATAATAATGTATGTATTTAGTCACGCATGAAAGGAAATGCCATCCTTTCAAATTTTGTCTCGTTTAATTTTTTTTGTTTTTATAATTTTTTTGATACATTGGGAATGAAATTATGATATTCTTTTATGTCTGTCTTATGTGAGCTTTACGATAGTTTCGTTTTTTATTTTAAGGAGCCAACTGTGCAATTGTTATTCTCTACTTTGCCTATTTTTATAAAAAATAACCTTTGAATAATTTGTTTACAAAATCATAAATGTAAAATAATAAATTTAGTTACATTGAATTACATACTTAATGTGTTATATATGCGCCTTAGTTAATTATGTTGCAGACAACTTTCTTATAATGGTAAATTGTATTTTAGGTTAATACTTCCTGCTAATGCTCCTTCTAAGATTTAAAAATTAATCTCAATTTTAAAATGAACTTTATGAAGTTTTTATAAAATCGGTATTTTATTTGAAAATAAATTAGTCATGTACAATTCTGATAAAAATTAATTTTAAATTGATGGTATGAATAGAAGACAACATTTTGATTCCCAACTGACAGGCATCAATCTTATTACAAACAATGAATATTCCACTAGTAATTAATAGCATAGAGGAATTCTATAATCTTCTGTTTGTTTTGGATTCATTGAAAATAAATGTGTTTTTATTTTCAATATGCATTGATTTGTTTTTAGTATGCATAGTGGACAGAATAACTAATGACTAAAAATCTTCTAGATTTAATTATAGCAAATTTCTTCTTGGAATGAGCATTTTAGAAGTAATAGACTTTTTTTTATTTATGACATATAAGGCTCAGAAGTAGAAATCTAATTTTTTCTGTTCAGAAGTGGTTAGGGATGAACTAGTTTTTTCCTATCCAAAAACAGTCCTTTCATTGAACCAAAATTAGTCTTTTAATATGTGTTTTTTCATTAAGTGTGTAGTTTAATAGCTTATAAGGATTTTTAATGACATCTGCTATATTACCTATCATTTAGTTTCTTTGAGAGGACATCAAAGGTAATATTCTTTACTCATTCGTCATTAGTCAAAAATGTGAAAAACTCCTAAACAAACACCAGACATATGTACATGCAAAAAAAAAAAAATTCTACAATGGCTATGGCTAAACCAATCACTCCCTGCTCTGAAGAACACTGTTACCTATTAAGCAATTATGTTCAAACATTTTCATACAGTTTATTTAGTGGGTAGCAAAAGGTTAATTAATAATTTGACTTGAAAAACTTTTTTCACATATTGTTGACCTTGTGTATATTGTAAGGATAGAAACCTGGAAAACTTCTAAGCATTGTAGAAAATTTTGAGTCAGCACATTACATAGTTTCTTGTAAGGATAAAAAATGGAATTCTTTTTATGGAGTATACCAAATATTATATGTATAGAAAAGTCTTGTATATGAAATGTAAAAGAATTGTTACTGTTTTTGTAAATTCATTATAAAATGTGTAAAAAATGTGTTTCATTGTTAGAGTATTCTATAAAAGTATCTCAGAGTTGAATAAATTGTTTGACTAAAAATTATTGTATAAAATAAGTATTTAAGTATATGTGTAATGTATTTGTGTAACCATGCATAGCTAAGGTTTTGGGACTATTCTGAAATTTAATCAACATATTTATCATTTTATAAATTCTAAAAAATGAATGTCAAATTTATATTCCAAGACTAAATTTTCTTTTTTATTACAATATAAATTCTGTACTCTATCTTCTGATTAGACACCAAGCTGGCAGCCAAAGGTAGAACTGTTGAATCAGAGGCAAGAGTGCCTCCGATTCAACAGTTCATGGTTTCGAGTCCTTATTTGGACTTCTATGCTTATATTGGTTCAGAATTTATTCTAAGTGTTTCTTTAATTAGACATCACGTGCAAAAAAAAAAAAAAAAAAAATCATTGAGCAACAAACACCAAATTTGTATTACATAGTACGATGCCCATAACTACATTAAAATGTTTTGTGGCACTTTAGTAATGAAGAAAACTGATTCTTATTAAAGATGTGTTTTAAATGTGCTTACTTTAAATTAAAGAAAGCAATATAGTTCAAAATTGATGATTGATTTATTTTCTAATTTTCATACAAGTTAAGATTTCTATATTTAAATTCAAAATTTAAATTTAAATAGATGCAAAGATCCATGTTTATATAAATCTAAACATGGATCTAAACATGGAAAAATTGGAAATCTAAAAATAAAGCTTTTGATAGAAGTGTTGTGCTGTTTACAGAAAAATTGGAAATTGAAAAATATTTTATGGTGATTGGAGTTGTTTTTGCACTAGACAATTTAGATTGAATATATTTAAATTCATGTGAAGCTAAAATAACTTTGTTTAGTAGATTGCTATAATTGTATTTTTATTAATAAATAAAAATTTGTATTAAAAGTCCTATTCTCAATAAAATATATTAATATGTATTATACATATTTATACATTTTTCTTGTATAATATTTTGTTATTTGAAAAATATAATCAGTTGTTTAATTATGATCAAAAATGGTGTAAATGCATTTCTGTTGACATCCTTTTTCATCTTAATATGCAACAATTAAGAGCGAATAAAGTTAGAAACTCGTTCATGATGTGTTATGTAAAAGTTCTTGTTCAGAATTTAAATTATAAGAAAAATGTCTTTTTTCTTAAGCAATTTTATTTAATTAAAATAGATACCAAAAATTTACTTACTGTTAAATATATTTTAATCAAATAAAAAGAATTTGGGTAGATTGTATTTTTTCAACTATACATAGTTTTTACTCAAATTATAAATTGAAAAAATATCAAGGAAAAGGATATTTTATTTAGCCAGGATAGATAACAATTTATGTAAACTTTTCAATGTTTATAAATGAGACATGAATTTAAATAATATCTATACTTTTTATTTTTGTATTACTAAATTGATTACAACATTATGAGGGATTGTATCATTTCTACTGTATACTATTTTGATTATCACATCCTCTCAATTTTGACTGTTAATTTATAATTAAGAGAATAGAATAACTATTATCCTGATATTGTTTCATTAACCTTATAATAATGCGTGAAAACTTCATTTAAGCCTTAATTTCAATTAATTAAAAGTTTGGTATGGTTTTATCAAATAAAGGTACTACTTGACTTTTATAACCCTTGTTGTAAAGCTTCAAATTGTGTAAAAATGCAGTTATTAAACATACTTAAACTGCGTGGAGGTGAAAATTTGAAAACAAAAGTGTATTCAAGATAGAGCTTGTCGTCATATAGAGTCACATCTATGTATGTGTATATATGTATTGTGCTGTAAATGCAAGTCATTGTTTACTAAAACATCTCAGTCAGGGTAAGCTGTTTCACTGCTTTCATCCATTTTTGTGTGAGCTGCCAAGTCACACATCTACTTTACTGTAAGAACTGACATATGAGCATGCTCAGCCTGATGTTCCATCTACTTCAAAGCAGTTTCAAAGCCAACAAATACTTCACTAGTTGAGGTCTGTCCTGTATCTGCTTCGACTTGAACATTAAACTCATCTCCTTAATCAGTTTTTTAAATAAGCAATCTTTTGTCTGATTCATAACCTATTCCGCTTTATCTTCAGTCCTAACTTGTGAACATCCAGGAATTTTCAAAATAATGTTTTTAAATTCCTCAGGAGATTTCTCATTTTCTCCCTTCTTTTACTATACCTTTTTTTGATATTTTTCCTTTTTCTCATTCTTCTGTTCTTCAGTCTTATTTGTTTTTCCGAAAATGATTCACAAAATCAGTGATTCAGATTAATGGAGTTTGGAAAATTGGTGTTCTATTATAATTCTAATTTGTTAATAATCTCCAAGCCATTTTGATTGTGATATACTGTCTTTTGATATGTAAAATAAATATTTATTTTACTTGTCCATTAATATTTATATTCTAAATATTAATTTTTAATGTTTCTCTTATGTACCATTTTTACTTTAATTGCATTCAATATGTATTCTTTAAAATGGTTAATGTTAATAAAGTAAATATAAGAAAAAATTTTTATGTTTTAATACCATTCTCTTATTATACTTTGAATGCAGTAGCTATTCATTATTTGAGTTTATTTAAATTATATTAAAATTTTACACACACACAACAATAAAGCAAAATTTTAATTTGAATAAAATAGTTTGGTGGGTGTAATATTTTCTTTCATCAAACAAATTATGTCAATTTATAAATCTATCATTTACAATATTTATTAAATTTCCTGCCAAGAATATTTTTTAAAATATTTTTGTTAAATCTTTTTATGATGAAGTAGCCTTTTTTGTAAACTTTAATAATTTGGATACATTATATCTTTTGTTGTGAGAAATATAAATGATGTGAATAAATAATGCCAAAAGACAATATCAAATACAACTTGAGTTTTTCATTAACTGCAATTTAAAAATTTGCTTATTGCTTCTTTATTGATTATGCAAAATGTAAAATTCTTAATCTCTACCATTAAAAATTTTTACTCAAAATGTATTGAAGTTCTTATCAATATAAAATTATAATCTACAATTACAAAATGTTGATGATTTTCTTGCTTTGATGTGCTAGATGAAGTTGTGTTGGTAGCTCAGCCTAGCTTACATTTTATAAAGATATTTTTTAATAAAATATCAAAAAACCTAATAAAATATAATAATGATTCAACCTTTCATCCTTTCATTGGATTTATAAAACTGAGTAACAAGAAGCATGCTTGGGAACTAAACACTGTGGGTTTTGCATTAATCTTACCACCTAACTGGGACATAGTCTTTGCATCCTAGGGCTCTTGGTCATGAAAACATCTATGGGCACTGTAGGTCTTGGTCCCCGTATGGGCTGTTGTGCCAATGAGTTTAATTAATAATTATGAGAAATTTTCCATAGTGTCATTTAATTTCAAATGAAGCAACTGAAAAATTTGATTGTCATAAAGAACATATTAAAGGAAATGCATCTTTAAATCTAATATATGATAACTTTAAAAATATGAAGTAGATAGTGTTTTACCTTACAGCAACAACTCCTTTTACTTTCAAGATACAATAGTATGAAGATATAATAACATTTATATGACAAGATACAATAACATTTAAATATTTCAAATGGAAATAATAAGACTTAGAAGTAGTATTTATCATTTATGAATACCATTTTAAGCTTTATTATTTTCATTCTTGAGATTATCAAATTCCTATTTTGAGGGGTGAAGGAAATGAATGAAATCATTTATAGAAGTTTTGTATCCCAAGTTCACAATTGTGAAAAGTTGTATGGGAAATTCAGTTGCGGACTATAAAATTAATTGGCTTATTGATATTTACAAAATCATCTGTGTTACTATGTATCTGGTAAATTGTAAGCTTTGAATTAATACCAATATTTTATTTAGAAGAATAATTCGGAAATTTTTTTAGCCAGTTGACTAATTACAATATGAAATTACTTTAGAACAGTAACTGAAATTTATTTGTGGATGTTTTTTGAGGTATTAAAACAAAGAAAATTCTTAAAATGAGATGGAAGTGAAATATTGCATAAATAAATTTATTTGGTTTCAACACTATTGAAAAAATTATTGCTGACACAGTTTCCTAAAAAGAATTATCTTTACAGAATTAAATGAAAACAGTTAAAGCACCAAAACCTTAAATATTATACAAGTAGATAAATTTAATTTATAAACTTCTTTTTTCCATTGGTATTGTAAGAAAAGAGTCGTATATTTACGATCTGGGATTTGATAAGATTTGAGTTATTATAGTATATATATATGTATGTATATATATATGTATATATATATATGTATATATATATATGTATATATATATGTATATATATATATGTATATATATGTATATATATATATATGTATATATATATATATATATATGTATATATATATGTATATATTTATATATATATATGTATATATATATATATATATATATGTATATGTATATATATATGTATATATATATGTATATATATATATATGTATATGTATATGTATATATGTATCTATATATATATGTATATATATGTATATATATGTATATATATATTTATATATATATGTATATATATATATGTATATATATATATATATATATATATATATATATATATATGTATATATATATGTATATATATATGTATAAAAAAATATCAGAGAAATTACTTACATACAACAAAAGAAAGTTCTGGATGTTTTCTAGAGTAACTAAAGAATGGATTGTAAAATGATACCATTAATTTTTGGAAATATTTAAAAATATATAATGAATTTAAAGAAATTATATTTCCTTGACAAGGATAGAATTTGGGACTCGTTAATCTGTAGGACAGTATTTTACCTCTAAACTAAGGAGACTATGAATTAGCCTTACATTAATACTAAAAAGGATTACTCTATTATCAATAGGTTTTTGCAAAGTTGATATTGTGAATGATGCATGTATTTGTTAAGGAAATGATCCCAATTCGTTTTCCCTTGATCTGATATTGCGAAGAATTTTTTTCAAATATACTGATTCATTCAAATATAGCATTGGATATTAACAGAGTTTTAGATTTTTATACTTGAGATCAAATATCCAGTGGGTTGAAAATAGGTAAATATGATTTCCACTTTCAAAAAGGATGAGAATTATTGTTATAAATTTTAAAAAGTGTTTTAATTACAGGCTTATGTATTTTACTGGTATTTATAAAATTTTTAGGATTATTTCAAATAAGATTGCCTTGCTTAAATTTTAAGGATTTATTATTAATCTCTGAAAGGTTTGAAATTTTTCTTTTATACTTCATTATTAAATTAAAAAAGTAGACAAGCAAAATATTGGTGTAATTTATGTTTATGAATCTTCACAATATTCTATGTTTAGACATAATTTATAAACAATACTTTTTGAGAATTCATTGCAATAAACTTAGATACAAAATTGACTTAGTATTAAAAAAATAGATTGTAAATACAGATATTAATTAATTAAATAAGTTTCCAGTGACAGAAATTTTTAATTTTTTTTCTATAGAAAATTTTTTTAAATAATATGGAAAATGATTTACTTTTTTAATGCAAATATTTTTTATTGATTTAATTGTGATGAACTGAGTATTATTAATTTTATTACTCAAGTTTGTTGGCAAGCATATCTGTAGAAAATTGATGCTTTGGGTTTATTTTGAATGGCATATCATTCAGAATAGATAAGTGACAGCCACTGTAAGATAATAAAAACAACTGCTACTATCTAGAAAATTACTAGATTTTTGATCCACCTTAAGACTTGATGAATTTAAAATGGATACTCTTATTTTTAAAGGGCCGAGCTGGCACCGAATGATTAGCCTTCAGTTCAACAGTTTGTGGGCTCGAATCTCACCTTGGGCATGAATGTTTGTAGTGGTTCGGAATCGACTTTAAACTGTAGGTCTTGGTCTAATTAGCCCTTGTTTGCAAAAAATGACCATTGCAGGACAAATAAACAAACTTATTTTTAAAGGATGTAATTAATAGATAAAAATAAAAGTACTATTGAGATAAATACATATAATGATTCCCATGTCATATTCTCACTAGATTACATTTAAAATGCTTAGTTTTGGTCTTATTATTCAGAAAAAATATTTTGTAATTCAATATAATTTTGAGTGTAATTAGATTGTTTATTACCATTAATGATATTGATTACTGGGGTTGGTTGAATTGTATTCATTGTTGAATTATATTCCTTGAAGTGTAGACCTGCCAAATTGATTATTTATCCAAATCTCATATGTTTTATATAAAAAGTAGAAGTATTAATTGGGCATATAGTTATGAGAAATCAAATATTACTTTTATACATCACTGGGTCAATTCAGATTAGACTTAATAAAAAATTTCTTTTGTTGATGTATAGACATTGGCTACAATTTGTCTTATTTAGTATTGTGTATAGAGTTAGCTGGATGAGTAATTTGGAGTAGATGTGTTTTATTTATTTGTATTTTCCTGTATATACATACATTATGGGGACTTAAAAGTAATCAAATTTTTTTGTTGGGGAAAAATATCTATTAAAATACTGGTCAACAAAATAACTTCTATCGTTTTCTGACATGTTTTGCAGTTGTTTGATTCCCTTTTTAAAAAAGTCCTATTTATTAATTGAAAAACTTTTTCAGATGCATTTTGAATTCTCTAACATTAAATTTTTTACCTCTTAATGTATGCTCTGGTGATCTGAAAAAGTGATAATCTGCTAGCACAAGATCTGGTGAATAGGGTGAGTGATGAAAAAGTTCCAATCATAGCTCCTTTATATTATCCTTTGTTATTTTTTCAGTGTGAGACTTCACATTATTGTGTTAAAGATCTTATTTTTGTAATTGACCAAAATTGACTTTTTTTTATGATCTTTTGCTTCATTCACTCAAATTGTTCAATATACGTTTTCGCCATAAGTCTGACCAAGTTCAAGAAATTTATTGTTCACAAGAAAGCCATTGTTGTTTTTATACAGGATTATTGTATAACATCTTCTTGTTGCCAGTACAATTTGTCTAAAAAATATCAGCTTCATACAAAGATACAAGATACAATTATTGATCAGTGCTGTCTCTGTCAATTCATGGGAAATACAAATTCCTTACTTGTACAATTTTCCAATGAAATTATCATCTTGACCTGTAGACCATGAATGGCCAATCTTTAATGATAATTATTTAACTGTAACGAGGATCTGAATGCACCATTGCCTTCGGAATATCATATTTTTAGGGTTGTTTTTTTTGCATTGCATCTTTTAGATTACCATTTCTGTTTTTATTTTTTTTTTAAAAATCTTCTATAGTACTTTTTAGTTTCAGTACTTCTCTGTAAGTAATCAACCTGTATCAGTAATTTTAACTTCTTTTCACTGATAACTTGCATCATTCGTTCATTGACCAAAAATAGCATAGAAGGACATAAATGTGCTTCTATTGTTGGCCTTGACATCTTTCTTCCTTGTAGAATCAAGACTTCTTAACTGAAAAATAAAATTTACAACCAACTTTAACTATAATAAATATTCTGTGTTTGCTGGTCTATGTCTTGAAACTGGTTGAATAAGCTCATTGAAGAAAAACTGATTACTTTTTGGTCCCTCTAATATATTTATATGCCTTCAAACATCGTCTGTTGATCTTGTTGAAATCTTTTATAATAAAAATTTGATTAGGCTTAATTTTTTCACTTAAACATTTTATTTCTTGTGGACATTTATTTTCCTTTCATTATCTAAAATATTGTAAATTATTTTATCAAAAATTCAAGCTCAGGATTGTTTTCCATGTTAAAAAAAAACTTAAGCATTGAATTATTTTATATTAGTAGTAAATGCTCTTAAAATTCAGAAGCTAATAAAATTTAAAAAAAAATTTAAGTCAATATAACATTGAAATTAGAAATGTTATTTACTAAACATTTTGTTTAACAAAGTGATAAAATTTTTAAATATGAGTAAGAAAAATGTATGAAAGTTGATACATGATATTAAAATGTTCTTTCAATCAAGATTATGTGTATATTTGTTTTCAATTGATGTTTTATTGTGAGTTGAACTAGCTGACTACGGATACTTAGCTGCTCTTTTCCATAGTTTCATATGAAGTAACTGATGGCAGAGAAGTGAGTTGTTGGAGACTTCATTAGCTGTAGAATCATCAGTCAAAGAAGAGCTGTAATATGCTAGCCATGCTACGACTAAGAAAGAGGTATTTGATTTTGCTTCTCTGTGTTGCAATCTTTACTATCAGCTTCGTTGTGTTTCTACCGCCACCAAAGCCAGCTAACAAAGCACTTCGATTAAAAATCACCCATGAAGATAAAAGCTTAACTCTCAAAGTTAAGAGTAATAATCCTTCCCAAATTGAGTGGCAATATTTTGATGAAAAGAAATATATCAGTAAAAACTTTCTTTCTCCTGGAGAAAATTACTATGCTCGTAATAGATTTAATCAAGCTGCAAGTGACAAATTGCCTAGTAACCGAGATATACCTGATACAAGACATGACAAATGTACAACAAAAAATTGGCGAAAAGATCTCCCTACTACTAGTGTCATTATTACTTTCCATAATGAAGCTCGTTCCACATTATTGCGTACAGTTGTAAGTGTTTTAAATCGAAGTCCAGAACATTTAATAAAAGAGATCATTCTTGTAGATGATTATAGTGATGATCCTAGTGATGGACAGTTACTAGCCAATATTCAAAAAGTTATACTTCTTCGCAATACTAAACGAGAAGGATTAATTCGCTCAAGAGTCAGAGGTGCAGAAGCTGCTAATGGAGAAATATTAACATTTTTAGATAGCCATTGCGAATGTAATGTTCATTGGTTGGAACCTTTACTTGAAAGAATTTCTGAGGATCATACTAGAGTTGTGTGTCCTGTAATTGATGTAATTAACATGGATGATTTTAAATATTATGCTGCATCTTCAGATTTAAGAGGTGGATTTGAGTGGAATTTAGTATTCAAATGGGAATTTCTCTCTGTCAAAGAAAGAGTGCAACGTTCATCTGATCCTACTGCTGCAATTAAAACTCCTATGATTGCTGGTGGACTTTTCTCCATAAACAGAGATTACTTTCATTCAATGGGAAAATATGATGAAATGATGGATATTTGGGGTGGTGAGAATCTTGAACTTTCCTTTCGAATATGGCAGTGTGGAGGGAGCCTAGAAATAATACCTTGCAGTAGAGTTGGCCATGTTTTTCGTAAACAGCACCCATATTCTTTTCCTGGTGGCAGTGGTAACGTTTTCGCTCGTAACACTAAGAGAGCTGCAGAAGTATGGATGGATGATTACAAAAACTATTATTATGCTGCTGTACCTGTAGCAAAAAATGTACCTGTTGGTAATATTGATGATCGTATTCAACTTAGGCAACAGCTTAATTGTAAGCCATTCAGTTGGTTTTTAGAAAATGTGTATCCTGAACTCAAAGTACCTAGTAAAATTAATTCCCATCGAGGTACTATAAGACAAGGTCTTTTGTGTGTTGATACTCTTGGTCATGTTCATGGTGAAAACGTTGGCCTTTATGCTTGTCATGGTGTTGGAGGTAACCAAGAATGGACTTTCACTGACAACTATCAAATTCAGCATGATAATTTATGTATAACTCTTTCTAAACCCAGGTTGGGTATGCCAGTAACTTTAAAAACATGTTCTAGTGGAAATACCCATCAAAAATGGCTGATGTTAAGTAACAATCAGTCTATCAAACATATGAAATATAATTTATGTTTAGATAGCAGGAACCATAATACTCATGGACTTGTTGCTTTTACATGTGATAAGTACCCGAGTCAGCGTTGGATTTTTCCTGATCAAAATCTGCCATCAGTGACTTTAGAGTGACTGATTTTATAAAGTGTTAATTGTGTTAAATGATTGGACTGACCAAGAATTCTTTTGTGATACGTTATATTTATGCCACATTTGAAATAATGTTCTTTATTTTTCCTATGCTTTCTGACATTTGGGCTACATTTGTTTTCTGATAATCACCAAAAATTTGACTGTTTATTTGATCATAATTTTTAAGATGTATACTTCATCAAGTTTTGTATATGGTCAGGGTTTACGTTTTGTTCATAAAGGTTCTAATGATGACTTGCATTTGAAATTCAAAATATAATTAAACTTTTAATATTTGATCGGTAAATTTATCAAGTCATTTTAGCCATCATCAGTCGGGTTTCAAAGCATCAATACATTTCAGTTGCTCATTAATTTAATAATTTTTTTTATTTTATTTTTCAAACCATTTTATTTTCTTAATGGGAAATTTAGTAATTAAAGTGCTGTAGAAATGTCAATTGAAAATTCTTATTTATTGTATGGTTTCAACCTATTTATGGTAGTAGTTTAGTTCATCTGAGATGTAAAAGTTATGAGAGCAATTTTCTATAATTGATTTAAATTAAAATGCTATTAAACGTGAACCCTGACAACTCATGTATGATTTTATAACTATGTCAAGTTGTTTAAGCCTGAAAGGTTTTTGCAGATTTGATTTAAATTATTTTTAATAGCTTACATTTTTTTCTCAAATTGTAGGATAGTAGAACATTTAGTCAATATAACTTTCTTTTATAATATTTTTATAAACTAGTCAGTTACTGAATTGTCAAGGCAGCTATCCGATTCCAGTGTTTATTTAAAAGAAAGCTTACAGTGATGAAATTGTGATAAATCTTTGGCTTATTAAGGTATTTCATATGAAATTTATCACCATCTTTTCTTTAGAATTCTGTTATTATTTTACCACAATTAAGCAATTAAGATGTATTTAGGAAAGCTGAGTTAAAAGAATTAGGAATTGTTTTTATTAAAATTTTTTTTTTGTATTCTGAGAAAGTAATTACATATCTGAATTATTTAAGATACTATTAAGAAAAAACATTAAAAAAAGAAGTTAAAATAATGCAGTTATTTTAACTTTATTGAAATATGTTACCATGAGTACTTGATTTTTGAAATTTCTGTTCCTTCTACAATACTTACATTCATTTAAGTGTTAAGAGTTCCGAGTTTTGATTTGCTTAATTTATTTGTGTTTTATATCTGCAATTTATGAATAGGGTTTTTATTTTTGAATATTTTAATTTTACTTACTAAAGTTTATATTCCAAAAGTTTCTATTGTAATAGTTATTTTTAAATGTAAAACATGAGCATTATATAGTAGTGGAATATGTTTAACCTTGAAGAATTTACATGGTTCGAATATCCATCATTTCTCAAAACTTATTTCTTTAAAAGTGAAGAGACAAATGTAAAAGCTTTAAACTTACATCTTTCAGAATATTGTTTTTATGTTTTTAATTTATTTATTCAAAAATAAATTACAAGTCAGTGGTTAGGGTTATTTACTAAATTGAAAGAAAACTCTGATATTAGGTATATTGCGATGAAAATGAATTTTTGCTTAAATTTTAGAAGATGTAAAGAAAACGTCTAAGTTTTCCTTGACTTTAGAAGTACATTTAGTAGCTTTATACAATTTTATAAAATTTCAATTTTTATCTACTTGAAAATGTCTTATCTTAAGGAAATTAAAATATAATTACAAATCACACACAACTTTATTGTTGGAAATCTCCTTAAGGTAAGGCTTACTTTAAAAGCAATAGGTTTCTTAATAAAAGTAAAAAAATTACAAATACCCAGTTTATTATTTTTAAATTTAAAAATTCATGTGATTAAAAAAAATTTTTTTTAAATAGATCAAGGCAATACACATTTTCTGATTTCATAACTACTATCTCACAGGGTAATGTTAGTTTATATAAACATGAGTCATATAGTATTTTCTTCCTAAATTTGAGTTGTATTTGCAGGATAATATTGATGATGTGAGATATTTATGCTTTTAGTTACTTTGTGTGAAGTTATGTATTGCCATTAATGATTAGGTGTTGGAATTGAGTAATTATAGCTTGTCTGAGATATACCCTCTATTCTTAAAAACCTCTACATATGTATATCTATATATGCATGTATTTCTAATGTATATCTGAAAGCATTTCTTTCCTTTTGTCTTATAAGTATGCAATGTTTTTCTGGCATTTTTCTCTTTGCCTAACTCTAAATTTAATGATCTAGCTTGCCTAAGATGTACTCTGTTAAGACTATGGTTTTAGATTAATCAATTAAATACATTTACTCTTGAAAATTTAAAGTTTTGTTACTACATGAGTAATTTAAGATTTTCTTTTGTTGTATGCCTCATAGACATAGAGCATTTATAATTCCAAACTTTAAAACCAGTTAGATTGAAAGCAACATTTTGTTAATGGGACCATGTCATGATATTTTCACTGCCGAATTTTGCTGAGGAAAATGGATTTACAAGTATTATTTATATGTCATCAAACTTGCTCAAATTTATGGAGTGTGATTCAATAATATACTCTTTCATTATTCTTAATACATCAGGTGATATCAGTTAACAAATGATAAAACTTTGTTTTGTCTTTCACATATAGCAATTCATCCCACTTGATAATAATCTTCATTATAACATAGAGAGTGCTTAATGGAATGATGAATTTTATTTTTATTTATTTTCATATTGCAGTCATCAATAAAATGATAATTCCTTGTAGTTATTAATTGTAAGGCATCATACTTAGATGTCAATTTTCATCTTTCATTTTCATCATGGTTTTTTGGTGAATATTTCTTATTTGAATCTATTGCATCTCAGAAGCTGTGTTGAAAATTATTTACTAGTATTCTATTATTTATTCCTATGATTAGGTATGAAATTTGTTAATATCTCATTTTCATGCAACTATTACATCTATATCTTGTAAAAATGATTAGAAATGAAATGAATAAACTTCTCTTAATATAATCATAGTACTCTTTTCAATTTCATTTATTCTAGTCTTACTTTCATTTCTATTATAAGTATAAATCTACTGGAATGCCAATTTTCTCATTGATTCACAACTTCCATTAATGTCATCTTTGGCAATTCTAGATTCCTTTAGTTTGGGTCCTGTCATTAATGGCAATAGTTTGGGCATGAGTTATTTATACAAAATTTTAATTACATATTTTAAAATTTTCATTTTTTACACTAAATTGTTGAATTTAATGAAAAGTGAAATCACTTTTAGTTAGAGCAACTGCCTTTTTTATATGTAAATATCAAATGATTTTACTCATATTTAGTTTAAATTGACACTGTGCTATTAACTTATATTCTAGTCAGTTATTTTTTGAATTTATATCATGAAATGTGTTGACTGCAAGAAGTTAGGATACGAAAACAGATTTTTTAAAAATTATTTTGAAAACATTTTTTAATTAATAATTTATTATTTTCTTTGTCTTTTTATTAATCTTGGATTTCTGAGCTCTTAACAATTATATTTTCTCATTTTATTATGAAGTGAATTATTTGTTAAAAAAGTGTATTTTTTATTTGTAGTTAAACTATTTTATGTTCTACCAAAAAACACATTGTAAATTAAACTGCTTATTTTTATTTCTGTGTTTCATGTGTTTTAAATTTATGTTAAATTTTTAATATGGTTAACTTTGTAATGTGTAATCTACTCTTAATTTTAAATGTAGTTTCTGCAGGAGATAGAATGCCGAGCTGGCAGCCAAATGGTTAGCGCTATTGCTTTCGGTTCAACAGTTCGTGGGTTTGAATCCCACCTTGGGCATGGACGTTTGTAGTGGTTCGGTATCCATTTTAAACCGTAGGTCCCGGTCTAATTAGTCCTCGTGTGCAAAAAATGACCGTTGAGCGACAAACAAACCAAACCAAACCAAGCAGGAGATAGAATATATTTAATATTTTTAATGTAAATTTATATATTTGCAGTTACAAATTATCTTTTTTAAAATTTAAAATGAAGAATATGATATGTTTTAAAATTTTTATTCTGAAAGTCTTGTTTTATTTTAAAATACTCTTTTCCACTCTAAATATTGTGCTCTTTCTAAACTTCTCAAATTTGATCTAGCCTATTAAAAAAAAGCAGTTTTTCAAATTACATTTTTATTGAAAACTGATTTTAACCATTCAAAGAGTTAATCTGCAGATTTTAAAGTAGTTCCAACATCATTGTCAAGAAAAAGATATTATTTATTGCTTATTAATTTGTTTGAGACCTTCTCAATTTTTAATATTTTAAATCACATTGTTTAATATGATGAATATTTATGAAGTATTTTTAAAATTCCTTTTTTCATATTTTTGTTTGATTAAGATTAAATTAAAGTCATTTTTAATGTTATGTGAAAAACTTACTCTTAATATCAATGAAATATAAATTATCTTTTAATAATTAGAAGAATAAAGTTAATGAAGAAGACAGCATAAAAATTAAGAACCATTGGCTTAAATTGTGGGAAAATCCAAGTTTTCTATATGCAAAATCTGAGAAAAACCAAACAATTTTAGAATATATATATATAATATCATATCTACTTATCAATACTTAAAGTAATTTTTTTTATAAGAGTAACTTCCTCATTCAAAGATTTAATTATGTAGTAATAGAGGAATGAATTTGTTGTCTTTATTTGTATACGAGTAAAATTTGAAAATGAAATTTTATTTAAATTATCTTAAGTATATATTTTAAAGATTTATTGGTACAAGTAAAATTTAAATTAAAGATTAAATTTTAGATTAAGATATGAAATACTATTCAAGATCTAAAATTTAAATTAAATGTTAAATTTTTCTTGTACCAATTAATCTTAATAATAAAATTGATGATAAAAGTACAAAATTCTGTATTTTTATTTAAAAGTTCACTTACATATTTATCTATTGAGCAAAATTTTGGACAAATCATTTGTGCAAAAAAAGTAATAGCTTAAGAAAATAACTTATTAGTAGATTATGAAGAAAAATATTTGTATAGCAAGATTTGTGTCAAAAAATATTTTCATATTGTTCTACTTTCAAGATGTATAGATTATTTCATAAATTTAAAACTTATGGGAAATATTGCCTATTAATTTTGTTTAAGAAATTATTATTTATTTTTATTCTACAACTGCTTTTAAAATTTAAATGTTTATAAATCATGGAGATTTTTATATAAGCTCGGCAGTTTGTATGGGAGTAATATTCTACTGCAGGTTTCATTCACATGAGTCATGTTGTTTTTAATTGAAAAATAAATGTGCCAAATTACACATTGTAAATGCTTGCAAGTTTTCCTAGTGTTTATTACTTCTGTTCAATTTTTTTTATGAAAACTTTACAACTTATACAAAAAAACTTAGTGAAATGTAAAAATCTTTATTGAAATGAGTTTGACATTATAATCGTCAATTTCTGTTAAATATGTGTATAAAAATGTTATTATAAATCAATCCAAATTTGTTGATTTTATAAAGGTAGTAAAATAAAGTGTTAAAAATATTTATTTTCTTTGTTTTGTGTAATTTTACATAGATGCCAATGGTAATTCCTTCCTAAGATTTTATTAGTGTTTGGTACATCATCTGGTATTTTTATTGGTGTTATTTATCTGATATTCAAAACGTTTATTACAATTATGTATCATTCAGTATGCGAAATTGTAAGCAGATTTTTTGTATTAACCTTCTATAAATTATAGTCCAAATATTATGGAATTCAATGTTACTATAATAGGTAATGGTACACATCATAAAAGATATTGTATCAGGCACACAGTTAATTTTATATGAATTATAAGTTTCACATGTTTAAAAGATGGCATATGTAAATGTTAGATCTCAATATTTTGGCTTTATAATGTGAAATGTAGTTATTAAATTGCTTTAGTTTCTACAACCATCCATACAAGTAAGTATATGCACATTACTTAAAGACTTATAATTTATTGACTTTTTATAATTTCCTAAAATCAATTAAGGAAAGTAGGCTTGTTTTTAATTATTCATCAAATGAATCAGATGGGGTTTATAATTAATTATACTTGTAATTTGAATGAGTTACTTCTTTGTTCAGTTAATTGGAGAGTAAACACCTTGAAGCTGAATAATTTTAGTATGATAGTTTATCTCTTTTGATGACCGTGATAGTAGTTGAATTGATTGAGAAGTAGCCTTCAGTTCAATATTTCAGGAGTTTACCTTCCACATCGAGTGCATTTGTAGTTCATAATCTACTTCGAACCGCTGATTTCGATCAAGTCAGCAATCGAGTATAGAACGACAAACCAAGTGACCCATCCATGTATAATAATTTTTTTTTCCTTGGGATAATTTCATGGAACGTAAGGTCATTTTTTTCATCCTTTGTATGTACTCATTGTTAAATAGAAACGTATTATTTTTATTTTTCAAGACTTTAATGCTGGTTCAATTTAACGATACATTTACAAACATCTTTAGTTTAAGGATATAAAATATTGTATCTCAGTTTCAAAGTGAGTGGAAAATTTAAATATTATTGGACATACATGAATATTTTTGATCAAATACAGATATTTTTTTGGAAAAATTTCTTTAATAGATGAAAGCTTCGAAAGATCCGATATTTTCCGAAATTAAGTGAAGTTAAATATTTTCAATGTGCAAAAAATCACTTGAACTAGTTAATTAATGTATACTAAGTGTCTACTTTAAGTTGAAAGCGATGATTGAAAATATACGTTATGATTGATTGTATTATATTTGCTCTTTCTCATTTGTAATACTGTGGGAATTTCCTTTTTTTTCTGTAAAACATTTTCAACTGAAATCGGCATGATTAAAATAATATATTCGTGTAACAGTTAATCTTGCAATTATTATATATTGTTGTCACTATTTATTCATGATTATTTTGTGATTATCTGTATATCTGTGCAAAGAGGGAATTTTATTTTTATCCCTAGTCAGATCGTGGATGACCAACAGGAATTATTGTGTATCTGGAATAAGAGTGCGTTCTGATTTGTCTTGGGGTTTTGATAAAAGGAACTATGTGGATAAATGCAACTCATACATTTAAGTTTATACATGATACCTTTTTTTTTTTTAATATACACATTTTTTTTATTAGAATGGTTACTTGATTGTTCTATGTGAAGTTTAACAATAATAATCATCAGTGAAATTACAAGGTAAATAAGGTTCATTCTGTTTTCGCGTTGCTATCGAATGAAGTTAGAATAAGTATGCAAATGTGTGATGAGACAGTGGTCAAGCGAGATTTGGAATATTAGTCGTTATAAAAGCAGATCCACCGTGTACACTGAACCGCTCAAGTAAAAAGAACAAGCTGATCATGTGGGTTCCTCACTCACTGTTGGAAGTCCATAAGCAACCGCGAAAAGTGGGTCTTGTACGACTCTCTCAATTGTTCCAAACATTGGTTGCCACCCCAGGATATTGTCCCGCAAATCGCAAGACCACCTACGCATCCACGCAAGATTGTGCTTTGTGTCTGGTAGACTTCTTGTCAAGTGCTACAGTCCCGTACAGTAAATTTCTTAGAAGATTTTTATGCCATCTTTCTTACTTTCCTGACACCAGATAATTACCTCTTCCATTCCCTGGATAATTATTTTCGTGGAAAATCTATCAATGAAGCAGACCTGCGCCAAACACTCACGATTTTCTTTGCGCCCAAAACCTTCCGAGATTCATCGCAAGGGGATTACATAACTGGAGAAACGTTGGCAAAAGTGCTAGATGTCGATGATGCTTACTTCGAGAACTTACAGTAAGCTCTTTCTCTATTTCCTGTTCCTTTCGGTCATTAAAAACGGCAGATCTTTCTTATTTACCTTGTTTAATAGCGTGAAGGCTGTAATAATTGAGCGAAAATTTATGTGTGTTGGTATCATTCATAAAAGTTTATCAAAATTTCAGATAAAAAAATCCTTAATTGATGAAAATTTTCATTGATTCTTTTAACTTTTTTCAATTGCATGACACAGTATATGCAATAGTTGCATTAGTTCTATTGACATTTTGAGGTATTTCTGATCATAAAACGGACTACTGTACTTTTAAGGTAAACCAAACAAGTATGGTATGCAATGGTAATTTGTTTCTAAGTGTATGATTAAGGCAAAATCTGGGAACTATATTGGCATGGAATTCAATTTCGTTGCAAACATTATCGTAATTCCTAAATGCTGTCTCCTATTGCTTTGTTGTAAAACTGTTCGGCAGGGAATTCTATTGCTTTCTTGTCTCCTATTGCTTTGTTGTAAAACTGTAAATACTAATCGGCAGGGAATTCTCATTAGAAAAACAAATACTGCAACATAATATATTCGTCGTGTTATTGTTTATATTTTTTCTCTAATATTGTGATGCGAGGGAAAACACAGCTCAATAACACGACGTTGGCTTTTTGTAGAACGTTTGAAAATAGTAACATACGAGTTTTCCTACCATTCCTATATCAAGGGAAAAACTATAATTGTAGTTTTGTTTTTGCTTAAAATCTTGATCATCTCTTCAGTTTTGCCTTTTTAATGTAGTATTTCATTGTCCCATTTTATAAGAGTATGATTGTCTGCGCTGTTAGTTTAAGTTTTAATTATAGTGATTCAAAAGGAATTAAATCAACGCAATACGACCAGAACACCTTGTAGCCACTAGTGCTGACTGATGTGTTATAAGTACTCTTTAACTATTTTTCAACTTGAATATTTGTTCAGGTGACTTTAGAATAGTAATGTGTGTGTGCCCTAAACGAATTGAATTCCTTCTATTGTTAGTGCTTCCTAAATTTTGCCTTAAACAACTAGGGTACTAATTAGGACAATATATATATATATATATATATATATATATATATATATATATATATATTACATTCTTGTTCATTCGGACCCTCATAGGGGTATGTAGACAATCACAGATATGCTGTGGTGAAGGTCGGAAAGACGGGAGTCGAAGTTAACAAATGCCTCTCAAATATTTATTAAATTTTCAATTATTATTTAATAAACCCAAAAAAATTATTATTAATATTGAAATTAATTTAAAATTGTATAACCAATATAAAAATATATTTACCTATTAGCTTCAGTCTATTTTGATTTTTTGACTATTGGACCCATTTCTTGTTTTTTTTGTTGAGCTTTATTATGAGATACTATCGCTGCATTTCTATTTAAATACCTAATTCGTATAAATGTTCTCAAGCGACAAAAAAGCTTAAATGCCTTTCGATTTACAGTAGGAAAAGAAGACTGTGTTTCATTTATTAATGTTGCTATAACATTTTTCCCTTTAAAAAATGTGTTGCCATGAAATTTGAGAAACACTATGTCCATTTGTTTTATAGTTTCTATTCATGCTTTTGTTGGAACAGTAAGTCAACCAGCAGAAATTAAATTAATCCACTCGGAATGATTGGGCATATCGACTGAATTTCTTGATATAGTTCCAAGTGAATTATCTTGAATTTTATAAGCAATATAACCTGCCACACAAGCCATAGCTTCTTTTTTAAATGGAGATATATCACAATTTGGATTGGAAGAGGCAAGTTCATTTTCCCAAGATAACGGTAAGGGATTAATTAAGAATTCACGATTTAATTCATCATCTTGAGAATCAAAAGAGATGATAATTTCTTGACGTTCTTTTACATTAAATGCAGAGTAACATTTCACTTGTTAAATAAACGTCTGATCGATTTTCTAAAACGTTTACTTTCGGTGACAAATTAAGTAATTTATTTGCGAGCAATAATTTTTTAAGCGAATAATTACTTTAGAAAGAGAAGGATGGTCATTGAATCTTCCGAGACCTCTAATTTGGCTGAAGAGGCTTTCTAACGTTTCTTTTTGGGTATCAAATTATTTTTGCACTCCAAAAGCAGCTTTTAAAAGCTTGTTACTGGGAGGAATTGGTACGGAGCTGTGCATAATATCAAATAAATTATCGATTAATGAAAAAAATGTAGCCGCTTTAGTATTTCCAGTGAAATGTATGATAGCTTTAGCAGTAGTTTCGGAAAATAAAGTCTTTGCTGGTGTAATCTTTTGTCTTTCATTTCCTTTAACAGTTAGAAATTGGGGCTTCAGTTTATGGCAAATTTTTATTTCCCCGACATCTTTATTCAATATCTCATATAATATTCTAAAATTTATTATTGTACCGTCACGCAAAACTAAACCACTATCTAAAAAATGGTTTCTCAATAACTTGATATACTGAGACATATCAGCGAAAACCCACATCTTCCTTGCATCTTTTGAAGGATGAAGAAAACACGATTTGTCAATAGTTATTTCGACTTCTTTCCATAAGGTATGACACCCGCCTAGATCCGAAATTATTACTCGAACTTGAACACCAGTGAATTCAACTTCTTCTATTACAGTAAATAAAAAGTTTTTTATTCATTTTACAGTCGAAATAAAAAAATATTAGCTGTTTCCACGGGAAAATTAATCCGCTCAATAAAATAACTTGAGCTTCACAAAATGGACGTAATATTTCATCCAATGAAGAGTCATAACACTTTCGAATCTATGTGCATTTTGTCAAAGCTCAAAGAACATATCTTTTCCATATCGCTCAAAATTTCGCAATTTTTTTCATCAATAACATTACATTTAAGAATTAAAGGCATGCAACTAAACTTTAAACACCATCTTCTCAAAGTACTTGCATTTGGCATATTTAATCCCATTTTATTTCGCCAAAAATAGTAAGATTTTGGAGATAATGACCGATTTAAAATAAATTTTGAAATAGTGTCAGATGACCATTTAGTTCTTAATTTATTTTCTTCCTCTTCAGGCATATAAGGGAATAAATTATTTATCCCAATCTTCCTAAGTTTAACGTTCTCCTTTTAAAGTAATTTTATTTTAATTTTTAATTTTTGTATTTCATTTAAAAGCAATTTTTTATTTGATTTCAATCGTTTAATTATTCTTGTTGTTGAAGTTCATTTCTTTTTTGATCATTTTTAAGGAATTTCACTTTATCTTCTGCACATGATGTTCTTTTTTCAATTCTTTTATATTTTTTAAATATTCATTGTGCATTTAAGACATTTAATGTCACCATCACATTGATTTTCTGTATCACATAATTTATGTGGACTCAGACACTCAATTCTTTCAAGAGCTTCTACTAATCTTCTTTTCGTTTGTCTCTGTTCTCTTGGAGTATTTCGAATTATGTTTAAAGCCGGTAATTTAAGATTAGGCAGAGCCATCAGTTTTAATACTTTTCTCTCTGGCAAATTAAGTAGTCGATTTCGCATGTCGTCCATTTTCTCATTCAAATCAAAATGCTCACTGCACACTCTAGCATTCTTGATGTTGATTTTGTCACTTCTTCGACATCTTTGCACCCATTCCTTCGAAAGCATTTGATTTTCTTTTGGAAATCGATGAAATATGTGTTTTCCTTTTGTATTTTGATACGTATTTGAACACGTGGCAACAGCACACAATGTCATGTTTTCCTCTTTAAAAATACTCCCGCTTAAAATGAAAACATTAACATAAAACAAGCCAAAATGAATGAGAAAGCTGCGATCAGACACAAGCTAGCATAGAAAATGCCAGCCAGTCGATGCCCACGCTCTTCCCCTCTCCAGTGACGAGGCGGCATGCGACACCTCAAAGCAATGAGCCATGCCTTATGTTTCCCTAGCCCTAGAAGCGACTACTGGCTGCCTCTCGTCAAATGTTTTATTCTGGGATTCAGTCAGATTTGTCAGTCTTTTGCAAGGTTTGATAGTGCGATGAACTTTTTCTTAATTTTTTCTCCTTACCCTAATTTATACTGAATGGATAGTGCAGTGAATTGTGATGTTTTTCTTGCAAATTAAATCCATTAATTGTGGGTAAACGAGAAGACGTGTTTTTAGAATTTTCTCAAGAAAAATACTCTAAAATACTTTCTGAAGTGTTTTCTACAGCACGCCGCAGGATTACAGACGATTAAAATGTTTTGACGTTTTAAAAATTAATGATGAAGAGAAGTTAATTGTGTCAGGAGAACGAATATACAGTATTATGTTACCTATGAGAGTTGAAACTCACAGTAGAATAGGCTGCGGAGGAAGAACACACGATTAAAGCATTACGACATTAAATATTGCATATGAAGTTGTAATGTTGTACTTAAATTTATGCAAATAGTGTCAAGTTGATATAATGCCGAAAAAATGTAATTTCTGTGGGATTTTTTTTAAAATGTAAACAGAGTGAAAAAGAAGAAAGATACGTATTGTTGTGAAACCAATCGTTAGTTCTGAGTTAAACTCTAGATGTCAAGTTGATCTGATATATCCAGATCTGCAGTCAAACAGAGATGGTGAATATAAGTTCATAATAGTGTATCAAGATCATTTAACCAGCTGTTTTTTCCTCCAGCTACGACCTTTGAAAACTAAGAAAGCTGAAGAAGGAGCGTATCACGTTCTTTCAATATTTTTGACATTTGGCGCTCCAGATATATTGCAATCGGATAATGTGTGGTAGAGAATTCAGTAATCAAGTCTTATACGATGTATGCGTTATGTAAAAAGATGTTAACGGTAAATCATGTAAAGCCTCGTCACAATCAAAAACAAAGCTCAGGGGTCTATCACGATATACAGAATATGCTAACAGCACATGTGAACAATAGCGATGCAAATAAATGGTTAGATTATTTATCTTTTGTTCAATTTGCCAAAAACACTGCGTACCATGAAGGAATACTCTTTATGAAACCATGTTTGACGTTGAAGCAAAAAGAGGCATAGCATCGTCTTTTTCCTTGTGGATTAATCACCAATATTGAAACCGAAGAACAGTTTGTTAATACTTCTGAAAAAAATTTGAGCTTTGGTCATACCGAAAACTATATTCTAAAGAAAAATATTGAAGTTGACCTGCAATTTACCACATCTTCACACCAAGTTCTGATGGAGAAACACGAGTTAATTTCTATAAAAAAAGAGCGTCCACAAAAGAGTCTTTTACTTCAAGAAACAAAAATGACATGAACTTCTCAATTCCTCCTGTTCATATCAGTAATACTGTAAGAATACAAATCCTTGATTTCGTCCGTAGTCGTACAGATAATTAAAATGTGTTAGCGGTTATTGCTGAAGTAGGAGGGCAGAAACCTCACGTAGAGTTATAGGGAAAAAACTTGCTTGATCTTGAATTTTCAGTATGAATAGGGACTGCGATCCTTTTGAGTTTACGAGTTTTATGCAAAAGGTGCCACAGAAGACTGACTTCTATAAGCTGGCTAATATAAATGGTACCCTCCAGCTGCTTTGCACACGTAATCTGTTAGTAATTCGTAAAGAAAAGTTACTTTCCATGGATGAGATTTCTTCTCAAAAATGTCGCTGAGAGAAGCATCTGCAGGTAATTCAAGAGCGGGAGGCAAGACTAAACTCACCATCATTGCAAAATGAAGTCCACAAATAAATACAATTGTAAGAACACGGGGCACTTGTGCAATTTAAAGTGTCATAATAGTTTAAGTTTTTGCAATAAATACGATGTGACTCACATAATTAAGTTTTTTATTCCTATTTTCTTTTTTCATTGAGAATGCATTGTTTGTTTTAAATTCTTGGTTACTCCTTTCAGAAAGAGAGGCAAAAAAGTTATGTCACACTTGTGACGTTTTATCGCGATTGAAATACGGAGATGAAAATGTCTTTGACATGTTCACCATTAGTACATGATGTAAGTCGGAAATAAGGGTATTTAACAATTCTTTCGGACATACGCTAAGCAATAAGGTGAATGCTGATATTGACTTGTGGAAGGTTTCGATCTTTCATTGTAACATATACTACACATTTGTTTTATTTTCATAAAAATTGAGCTTATAATGTATTATGAATCATTTTTGCTGCGTTGCAGATGTGACAGCGAAATTTTTAGTCTTCAATTCTACAAATCATGGAATTGATTGTCAACTTTGGTATTTGTATCGATTCAGCATCCTCTTGTCAGCATCACGTGGAAAAACCCTGTGTGCAAATTTAAGCAGTAGATTGTGCAAAAAGTGAGCGTAGAGCGAAAAATCTACAATATTAGTCAATTAAAGGTATTTTTATTTGAATTATTTGGCTCCTTTTTCAGATTTTATTGACCGGTCAGTTTTTAATTGAGATATTGTAAAACAAACCATAAATTCGAAATTCGAGCTATTTCATGATTAAAAAAGCAATGTATCAAGAAAAATGCATTATAATCAATATATGATAATCTTGAAAAATGAATTATAATTTTTACATTTTCTTTTCTCAGAGAGGGAACTTATGTTTAATGTAAGAATAATTACAAGAAATAAATTTTTAAATAAAGAAATGACATTCATTTTTCTTGTTTTTGTTAAAGATTTGTTTAAACAACAGCCCATTGATGTGCCTAATACCGCCAATGAAAAATGAGTAATTAGATAAGGAAAATAATAATAATTTGTTGTCTAATGTGCTATGTAGAATTTGATTTAAGTTTGGAACTGATGGAATAAGTTAGGAATTCTTAGCTGGTTTTTAGTTCAATTTATTCTTAGCTGGTTTTTTGGTTTTTAGTTCAACAGTTCGTGGATTCGGTGCTCAAGTCAGGCATTGTCTAGTGTTTTAGGTATCCACTTCTAACAGTATTTTCTGATCGAAATTGGCTCGCGTGAGTAAAAATTAAACTTGGAGAAATGAACCCAACAAGTTGAGAACTGACATATTTTCTTAGAATTTGTGGAGAGTTTATTATTAATTTATAAAAAGAGAAATCTCTCTCTCTCTCTCTCTCTCTCTGTGTGTGAATTTCATAAATATGCTTTTTGGATTGATAATTTTAAACTATTTCTTTAAATAATTTATATAAAGAGAATTTCCATTTATACATCGTATGCAATTTAGAAGTTCTTAATTTTAATAATCTACTTAAAAAACCTCATGGGTCTTTTTTGATTGATTTATTGATCACGTTTTTCTTTTTTCTCCATTACTTCCATACATATTTCAGAATCAAAGTGGACTCCTGATTAGTCTTGTAGAAGGTCTCTGATCCGATCCTAGCCACTGTTGAGTAATCTAATATTCATTTCCTTTTTTTTTTTTTTTTGCATGCACATCTGTCAGGATATGTATTTTAAAGCTTTCCTGGTGCCCTCTTTTGCAATTTGGGAATGCTTTACACTCAATAAATCGTCCTAATTTAAGGATTTTCACTAACAGCTGTCAGTTGTAACAATAATCAACTGATACTTTTTATTCATTCAACATAATTTGTAAAAATAGATGACAAATAAATTTTCTTCCAAGTATTTATAAATGAATTAAATAAAAACACATTTTGCGTTTGTGCTTTTTCTAGTCATGATGTAAAACCTACAAATTTGTAAAATGAAAAATACAATATCTAGAAGTTTTTATACTCTGTATAAAACACAGAATTTTTACGAAATCGGTAAAAAAAATAATCCTTAAGTTCGATTGGAGAGTTGAAATCAGTACATAAGAATTTATTGTGAATTGTTTATTGTTATAATTAAAAGTATAAATTTTGAAATATGCACTGCAAAGGTGAAAACTGTTTCAAAATGATCCTATTATAAGCTTTTTTTAATATTAAACCTATTGCAGTAGCTGATGTGGTAATAAATATTACTTTAAAAAATGTTCTCATCACAATGCCAATTAATCGTCACTATTCAAACTGAAATATTGTCCATGGATCACCAAGTTTTGTTATTACCAGATGTGGTTTTACTTAACTACCAAGTTTTCTTCTTACAGTCAACTGTTACTTATGAAGATTATAAATTTCATACATAACTAATTTCTCATGAATCTTTAGATTGAGCTTATATAGTGGAGTGTTCAGCACTATAATTTTTAGCTTAGTAGTTCTTAGGTTCGACCCCACATCTGGTATGGGTATTTGCAGTAGATAACAGTAGCTTCTGGTCGAATCAGTCCATGCATATAAAAGTAACCATTCACAGCAATAAATTAATCAAACATTTCTTCAATCTGGAACCATTTAAAATTTCTGATGGAATTTGTTTCATTTGTGTGGTTTGTATGCCCTAAAATAGTTTGCTGTTAATAATAGAATATATATATATAATATTATTAACGGAATAAAAACGATAAAGCAGTATTACTATAATTTATTATTGTTTCAATTCAGAGCATGGATCATTTCAAAATGATAGGGAAATGTTTACATTCTTCAGTGCCTGTTCGAGATTTCGTTAAAAACAGTCTTGAAACGCTTAGAATTGTGATTTTTCATGTTTTAAAATGGGAAAAGCATTCTATAAAAGTACTCTTTTCTTTCTAAACTTCATTTACTTAAACATAATAAAAATACTTATTTTATATTTATTTAAAAAAAAATTTTTTTTCTAGATATTTTCTCTAGGAATAACGTTGAAATAGTTTTCATAAATTATTTGTTTCTAATTTGAGTTGTCTTTGGAGAATATCAATTTTTCAACTTTAATTATTGGGTTGCGTAAATTCATTAGGATACTAACTAGGTGTCCAAGGGCTGTAAGAGATGAAAAGCTTTTTCTGGTAACCTGTAGATAGAGATACTAACATAATCCACTTTAAAGCAATGCTTCCAGAGATATTTTTTCTAGCGGTGCAGATGTTTTTCCATCAGGCAAATGGTCGATTTTATGTGATGTTAAATAAGTATTTATACTGCTTATAAATATCTATGGCCATGAGTACTCCTTATGATTGTATCATTAGATAGTTATAGAAAATTGTCTTTATGCCGTTAGGACATGTAATGATCCAGATGATTAAATTGTAAGATTTCATAAAAGTATTCATAGCTAAATATCTGCTCCAAAACCATTATAAAAATAATGAAAGTGTGCTAAAAATTATGGAAAACTGAATCGTTTTCAGAATTGATAATTAATAATTACTCCTTGTTCATTGTGACAAATGATAGTAGCTTTGACTTTCACGAGATTTTTTACATCTGTTTCTCTGTATTATAATCGCCAAATGCTCCGATTTTCCCATGTAGGCCTTGTTTTTTTCTTTTTTTTTCACATTTTGGAAGTTGGATTTTGTAAAAGTATCGACTTTTAACACTTTATCATTTATTAATACTTTTTGATACGACAGTATGAAAAAATAGATATGCAGTTTCACCATCCTCATTTGAATTTATATGATTTCATTATCCGCTGGCAAATATTTTGGTTACATTATTTATATATTGTTAGTTAATTTTATATTAATTTAAGCAAAAGTAAAGGCAATTGATTCCTTTTAAACTTAATATAATCGTGTTAAAAATTAGGCAGTAGTGCAAAACTAGAAACACATTTTTAAGTTTTTCAAATATATACCTATATTATTAATGTTATTATAATTTATCTGATTAAAATATTATTATAAAAATATTGTATGTATAATCATATTTTCTCATAGGTGAATTGGCATAATTAATAATGCCAATGATTAATTTTAGAGAGCAAAAAATAACTATTCTCTGTTATCAGATTTTAAGTATATTTAGAAGAAAATACAGAAAATTAAATATATATATATATATATATATACATATATATATATATATAAAATATTAAAGAGAAAAACTAATATTAATTATTTTTTCCTTTTAAAAAAAAAAAAAAAAAAAAAAAAAGCTGGTGGCTAAAAGATGTTATAAAATTTTTTTATTCCACTCTGCCCATATTCTTGCTTTAATTCGCTTTTTTGTTTCTTCTTCTTATTATTTTTTTTTTGAAAAGTTCCATTATGTCAGATTTTATGTCAGACATTTAACTATATTTATTTTCATAATAATATTTTTTATTTAATAGAATTATGTTTATATTTAAAATCATATAATATTGATTGTATTTGATACCTTGTAATGGATTGCTGTTACAATGTATTTGAACATCCGTGTCTTGCGGGAGGACTTTTCATAGGAGCTGACTGAGAGTAAAAAGAAGCGCAACATCCATCTACTTTTGCTGGACAGTAGATCGAATCTGGGACCCCCCAAAAGCGTGGTCTTACCGTTTGGCCATGGTGAGCATTTATTTTTCTGTTTACTATGCATATAAATATAGCCAAGCTGGTAGCCGAATGGTTAGCGCTCTTGCCTTTGGTTCAACAGCTCGTGGGTTCGAAATCCCACCTTAGGCATGGATCTTTGTAGTGGTTCGGAATCCACTTTAAACCGTAGGTCTCGGTCTAATTAGCCCTCGTGTGCAAAAAAAATGACCATTGAGCGACAAACAAAACCAAAACAAACCAGCACATAAATATATATAGCAACAATTTGAGTTTTAAAACACTGCATCAAGAATTTAGAAATTAGCATAAATATACTATAAGTTTTATAATAATATTTTAAGTAAAGTCATGAATGCTGTATCTTTTTGCTAAAGTTTTGTAAGTACTTTGATTATATATATTTTACACGATATATATAGCATTTAATAAGAAGCAAATTGTGCTCGTATATTGAAATTTTTCTGATAACAGAAAAGCTGTATTGATGAGGGAATGCTGGAATATTCTTTAACATTTGAATGATCATCAAGGTATGCAGTGTTGGTTATTAAAATGCTACACCAAAAAGACAGCACGCTACATGCATGGAATTTACACGGCAGGAAGAAGATACTGGGATGTCTCAAATGATTAACTTTTAAAGCATTTACATAAAATAGGTGGTTTAGCAACTCCTATAGCATGTTTTAATGAAAAAAAAATGTACGACATGCTTCTCTTACTTAAATTGCATCGGCGTTGCATAGTGAAAAGTTGTCATGCTTCTAAGGAGAAATATCTTAAGTTCGTGTTCTGACGTTCACAGAGAAGGAAATGTTGCCTACCCTGAGATTTCGGTTTTGAGTGTCTACAGGATATGGAATCGATGCATTCAGGAAAATCTTGGAACGCCGTGTTGAATTTCGGTGGTCTTGGCCTGATTGGGCGTCATTCTCACTATCGGAAGATAGTGAGTTCGAATCCTCGTTGACTGAAGATCCGTCGTGTTCGCCAAAGGCGACTGAAGAAGGTTAAAACTGGGCTTGTGGTCGCAATATCCACTAAGTGAAATAATACCTTTGGAGGTGGTAGGTGAATTATTGGGGGTCTTCTGCTTCGTCCCTGCTTCAAAATCACTAAGACTCTACCCAACTGCGTCTATCTAAGTGGTAGAGCCAAACTCACGACTTGGTACAGGGAAACATGCTGGTGTAAGAACAACAGTTGAGAAAATCAACATGTGATCCGCATAGTCTTGATGCATCGTACTGCCACTTCAGGAGCAATGTCTAGAAATGAGGTCGTGTGCAAGACAATAAGAGCAATATTTGCTGCAACATAAACTGTCAACTAGAGCGAGCATGGCTTCGGCTACCCCTGGCTATAGTGCTTTTAATGGTATGATCATCGATGGACCAGGACAGAAGTAATGCAAAGTCTTATTTTCAGATGATTTCCGTTTTGTTTACACCATTATGGTAATCATCCATGTGTGGCGGCATCGTAGAGAAAGCATATTTCTTGAGTGATTTCAACATCGTGTCATATGGCTCATTACCCGGAGGGACTGTGAATGGCGACATCAGACAAGCTTCTTGGTCAACTCTGCAAGTATTGATGGCACTTTGAACATTGGTCATTACATTTCTGTTAAGTCTCGTGTCATCTGTCTTTATTCAAGCCTTATAATTCGCTACATTTCACTAGGATAATGCACTGCTGCATGTTGCAAGTATTGTTCGGTCTTTCCTTGATATAGAAAATGTTTGACTGCTACTCTCACTAGTATGTTCTCCAGAACCGAATTAATATTTTCATCTCAACAATGAAAAACTTTTGTTCATGGTTGCCGAGTGATTGACTCATACGTACTATACTCTCAATTTATACTATACTCCCAATTTGATTGAATATTCAGACTTGTAAGTGCTATTGTTGGAGCCAGAGTTCTGTGCGTGGATATTGATTTCTCAGGATCTATGTTTTAAAATTTTAATTACTTTATTTTTAGTGTAAAATATTTATTCAATTAATATTTTTATTTGCATTTCTTTCTGGCATGAAAGTTTTAATGACCAGTGGAGTAATACAATATTTAATTTTAAAAGTTTAAAAGCAATATTAAATTAAAAAAGTTTAAATACAATTTTAAATTAAAAAGATATAAATGCACTCAATAAATAAAAAAAGTTTATGTTCAATTATATTTCGTTGGTTAAGTTTAAATATAATATTTTTATAGATAATAAACTCTTTTGTGTGAATGTTGTTGTAGAAAAACGTTTATTTTTGAAAGAAATAGTAAACTTAGCCCCTACTAATATTGCATTATATTTATTTCTGCAGATCGAAGCCCATAAACATATAGGGGTTTGGGTTTTGTAATTTAGAATCCCAATCAAATGATAAAGTCACCTGAGTTTGCTCTTTCGTATCCACAGAAAGGAATTCGACTACAAAGTTTTAGTGTGTATTATATTACTTAGTATGTGATGGTCTTTATACTAAGTAATATAATACTAAATAATAAAATGTAATCAATTTGTATTTGCTCTTTTTCTAAATTATGTATCTCTCCAGTTTGTGTGTCAACCTATTACATTATTTTATATACTTCAAATAAAACAAACGTACAGGTAAATAAACTAATATCGACACTTTGTGATTGGACAAAAATTTATAATTGTTTAAAAAATAATATTGTCCATGAACACTTTTAAATATTTATTTTCTCAATTTTTTTTATAAAATCATATTTAAATAATATTGAATGTTCAGTAACAATTTAATGTCAAATTAAATTGCAATTTAATTTCTTGTATATTACTTAGTGTTTTATAGAAAACTTGAATTCGCTAATGTTAGTTTTAATGATACATCCTTAATAGTAAAAACGTAACCAACGTATTTTACTATTACATGGCGATAGGTGAACTTGAAAAGTCGAAGGTAAAATTGACTAATTCTTTAGAAAGTCATTACATTATGGAAAACTGCCATCGTTTTCTACTGACAGAGTTCACAGTCCTTTGCCAACTTACGTCACGCAAAATGGCTGCAACTGAAAATTTAAACACAGATTGAAATATATTTTATAAATCTAAGTGATCCAGTTTGTTGGGGCTGGGGGGTAAAATATTTTTTATCAGTCTACAAAGTAATACTGAATTTGGCCCTCAATGAGATTTCTTACAAATCGAATACAATTCGCGAAATATGTTAGTCATCCTTTCTAGATAGTGAATGAAGAAGCATTTTATTAAGTAGAACCAAAATTAGTTGTCTTGTTTCTACGATCATTTTTTGTCACATTCGGATTTATATATTTGGGGTTTACTTTATTGGAAGGGAATTTCAAATTACTACGTACATCAATATTTAATGTAGGTAACCTATGAACTGAAGAATTAATTTCCGACTATTTATCATCTGCTTGTTCAATAAGCTAAACCAAGGTTGGGATTAAAAACTGTATTAAAATATAAATTTCTTAATTGTTTTCTCGAATGTTAAATTATTGAAATCACAGCTTTTTAGACATTATGCTATCTCTTTCATCACATAGTGATAAATAAATGTATTTAAGGATTGTGAAATTGTTTTGAAAGAATAGCTGTTCCCACAGTTTTTAACTGAGATTGTTGCTGAATCGCCAGTATTCTGACTTTTAGTTTTCTTTTCGTTGGTTCAACTTCTACTTTAGACATAAATAAACGTACCTAACATTCGTCACAAGTAAGTTAATCTATTCTCAGTAATTTAACTGTAACTGATGTACTATAAATGAAATGAAAATATTTTCGTGTTTCCAAAATATTTTCTTTTCCTACCATCCAATATTCAGGAAAAAATTTTTAAATACTGTAAAACATTTATTTTCCTCATTTGCATTATAGTGTAATATATTTTAAACAGAAAAGACACTACCAGATTAGGGTGAAAAACTTTCAATGAGATAGAATACAAGCTTAATATTCAACGACAGGCAATTGTTGTACATTTATTTTAATATAATGTTTGTGCTGTATATTTTTATATATATATGTGTGTGTGTGTGTGTGTGCGGCCAAGGTGTACTTTAATTAATTAACAATTCTTATATAGAGCCTAATATTTAATTAACTTATTTTTGCAAATACAAATATATACAATTTTGGAATATTTATAATTAATCGTCTTAATGTGATACTAACATGAAAGGACTTTAAAGTTTTTTTTTTTTTTGGGGGGGGGGGGAATTAGCAGTCGTCTTGCTGCTTATCAAGCCAACGTCTTTTTTGTGTTTGCGTCTTTCGGTTTTCTCCCGCTCTCTCTGAGGAAGTTGTTGCGCTTCTCGAGCCCTTTCTGAAGTGGGCACTTGAAATAGTGACGTCGGCTATTAAGTGGTTCATCCACCACAGTTTGGTCCTCCAGACGACACTGCAAATATATAAAAAAGAAAAACAAAACAGGGAAGGAAAATAAGCAAAACAGAATAATTCTCTGAAAAGAAACAAATTTTATTTTCAGCTTCTTATTGCTTTTGATCTGAAATAAAGAAATAAGTCAGTTTATCTTTTAGCTGCATTTTAGTTATTTTGACTTCATCAATGTCCTTCATCAATTTGATTTTAATTTAACTCTACCTTGCATAACGTCCTCTTCTTTTAGCATACAATACCAGGGTTTTAGGAATTCAGCACAAGTCGTGGTTCAGTTAGATTCTTCATAACTTCTCTTTCTTTGATTACATCATAGGTGTTGTCTCCTTCAACTTTAGTAACTATGTACGGTCCTAAATATTTTGGTTTTAATTTTAAGTGGGTTCTCTAAACTGAGTACTTTTAATAGCGACCAAATCGTTAACTCCATAAGATTGTGGTTCTTTTCATCTCAAATTTTACGTTTTCATGTTTTCTTATTGGATCTTGAAAAATTGTTGTTTAGCATGCTTTCGAAGTTCATCTCTTTGAGCTTCAAAATTGGCTTGAAATTTCATTTCAGTGATTTCTTGGAGCTTACCCAGACCTCCAACGTTCATCTGCGTACCAAAAACAACTCAAAGGGCGAGGTATCTATACTTCGTTGATATGTTGAATTAATCGTCTGCTGTAGTTCGTTCATATATTCATACTACTGAGCTGGATTTTCTAAAGATAGCTTTGAAAGAACTGATATGATATTTGGTTGAACCTTTCACCCTTCTCCGTCAACTCTTGGCAGACCAGTGGTTATTAAATGATGTTTAATATTCTCTTTAGAGTAATAAACTTCAAATTCACTTGAGTTAAAAGCTATACCTCTATCAGAAATAATTTGGTAGAGATTTCCAAAAACTTATTTTAGAGTTTCTAATTTCGAAATGTCTTCAGCAGATGTTGTAGTCTTCGTAGGGAAAATTGACACAAACTTAGTAAAAGCGTCAATAATTGTTAAGACATACTTATAATTTTTATGTGTGCTTTCTAAAGGTCCTAAATGATCAATATGATATGTGTATAGTGGTAAGTCATTTTTATGCAATGGATGAAATAAGCCTTCTTTCTTTCCTCTTTTGTGAGTTGCAAGAATACAGTGAAGGCAGTTATATATGACATTTTCTACTTTCTGTTTAAGTTTGGGAATGAAATAATGGTCCTCAGTTCTTTTCTTTGTATATTTGATTCCAGTATTCCTTTTTCATGCGCACTTATAATAATTTTCGTCTGCATACTTGGCACAACAACTAATTTTTTACCATCAACAAATTTATAAAGAACTCCGTTTCTTTCAAAATTTTCTTCATAACGAGAGATTTTTAATAATTCTTTCATCGTTTTTATTTCATCATCATTATCTTGGGCCGATTTTTATTTCGGTATGATATTGTCGCTTGAGATGCAAAATACGTTTACAGGGAATCTGCTTAGTGCTTCCACATGAATTATTCTTGTACCGGAACGATGCTCAATACTATAATTAAATTCTTGGAGCAATAAAGCCCAACAAGCAACAGGAGTTGACAAATCTCTTTTTTGCATAGTCTTTTCGAATGCGGAACAGTCAGTGACAATTTTAAATGGAATTCCTAATAATAAACACGGAATCTTTTTAACACTTCAATAATTGCAATAGTTTCAAGTTCGTATCTGGAATACTTCTTTTTGGCATCTGTTGTCTTTTTACCCACGAAATAGGTAGGATGGAAATTTTTATCATTTGGGGATTTCTGTAATAAAATAGCTCCATATCCTTCTATGCTGGCGTCACAATGCAGTTTAGTTTCGTAATTTGAATTGTTTTACTTAGCACAAGCTTTTGAGCTAAAATTAACTTTAATTGATTAAAAGAGTTTCTTTCCTCTTCACCAAATTAAAACTTCCAGTCTTTCTTCAAAAGATCACTCAACGGTCTAGCATTTTTTGGGATAAATTTCCTGAAATATCCAGTCAATCCTAAAAATCTATGGACCTGTTTCAAATTAAGTGGCTCAGGGAAATGAAACGTATCTTTAGTTTAAAAGTAGATGGAAAAGTTTTCTCCTCTTCGAAGACATAGCATAAAAATTCAATGCGCTTTTTCAAATTTGGGATTTTCTAAAATTTATTTCTAGTCCATATTCGCTCGCAAGATTTAAGACTTTTTCAAGCCGTTCGACTCCTTCGTCAGTTGAGGAAGACAAAATAATTATATCGTCTATGTAAGGTAAGACAACAGCATCATTAATCAATGGTCGGAAAATAGTATTAATAAATCTTTGAAACACGGCTGTAGATTTACACAGTCCAAAAGGAACCTTAAGAATTTGGTACTGGCCTTCACGAGTTACAAATGAAGTGTATTTTCTACTATCCTTCTTTACATCTACATGGAAAAATTCGTTCTTGAGATCAATTGTACTAAACACACATGACTCCTGCAATCTTTCTAATATATCTTCAATCAATGGGAGGGGAAATCTATCTTTTACAATTGCTTTATTTAATCTCCGATAATCTATGCACAAACGAGGTGTTCCGTCTTTTTACTTTACGATTACTACTGGGCTACAGTATTCTGAAGAACTGGGTTCTATTATACCTTGTTCTAACCATTCGGATTGACCATCGGGATTGATGAGATATAGGCTCATTATTTTTTAATAAAATATCTAATTGAACATTAGTTGATTTTGTTTTATGTGGTACATAACTCGAAACTAATTGTTGCAACTTATATTAAAATTTTTTTGGAATATTAGGTTCAATGTTCAGTTTAACTTCATTAAAAGTTAAATCAAAAGGTAGAATTGATAAAGTATTAATTTCTTTTACACATTGATATTTATTTTTAATCGTAATTCCGTTTTCATTAATTAAGGTTTCACCTTGCATTAGTATATTCATTCCTATGATGGCATCATAAGACATAACATCATTTTTAACTACATACCTTCTTCACACTTAAAATCATCTTTTTTAATATCTCTCTTAAAATAGCCGAACGGCTTTACAACACATTTACCAAAACCACTTACAGAAGAATTTAACGGAAATAACTCTAGAACATTTAATTTATCAAAAACAGATTTACGAACCAAAGTTACGTGAATTCCAGTATCTATTAGTGCATTAACATTCAAATTATTAATAACTACATCATTTAGTATAGGTTTTACATTAACATTAATTGTGGCTACTTCAGGTTTAGAATCAATTTCTGGGCACAATGAAGCCTTGTGTCCAAAATTATTACATCGAAAACATATAACACCCTTCTCTTTATGTTCACAAAATTTAGAAATATAATTTTTTTCACCACAATTAAAACAAATTTTATTTTTACGATCATCAAAATCACTGTATTTCATCTTTCCAAAACCATTATTGTGCATTATTTTATTTATACTTTTGCTTAGAATTTACTCTGTTGCTGTATTCATATTTTGATTTCGTTTAATCAGAATTATTATATTTATCTTAAGAATTGTATTTTATTTTCGTTTTATCGAAAACATTTTTACTTTTAACAGAATCACTTTTTATTACTTCATAAACTTTGAGCTTTTCTTTAAATTCTTTTACATCTATACAAAACAATTTTGTTTTCTTGTCTGGCATTTATTCCATTAATAACATAATGCATTAAAGCAGATTCTTCAATTTTACCGCAATTACACAACTCCTTCATTTTTAAAAATACTGTTGAACAGATTTAGAATAAAGTATTTTTCTTTTACGCAAAAGATTGTGTAACTTTGCTGAATTTATTTCAAACGAAAATTCATCGATCTGGGCTCGTCTCAATTTTTGCCAAGAATTCATTTGTGGTTCTGTTCGAACGAATAATAGAGTATTTCCTCCCACCGATCTTTTAGCCATAAAATTTTTGTAAGTCTGATAAAATAAATAATTTTGACATATCCTCAAAATGATCAATCCAGTAAATTATATTTTCATTTGATTCTGCATTAAACTTTGTAATAGTGCTTTCGATATCTTCATAATATTAACACTTGGAATAACATAATGTGCATAAAAGTCATTTTCACAAACATTATCACTTTCTTTGTAATAGTCAGTTGCACTTTTCTTTTTACTTATATTGCATTGCATTGAAAAATCATTTCTCTTATTTGTTCTTCCATTTCATTTTCTGAGTCAGTAGTTTCCGAATTCTCTTCAGTGTTGTGAGCTAAGAGTTCAAGGTCACATAATAGGGACAAAATTCTTTCTGCGAGCTCTGCTTAAGATCATTGAAAAGAAACACTTAGAATATTCAATGTGGTAATACGCTCGCCAAGCGAAAACGCTTTATTTATATTTTTTAATTTCTTTCGATACTCATTACTTTCAATATCAAAATCAAAACCATCAAAATTTTTAATTTTTTTATGATTTAATCTATCTTCATCATGATCAAAAATCAATCTATGCAAAATTTTATTTTATCTGCTTTGAAATTTTTCAAAGCAACGCTAATTTCTTTTATATCGATAATATCATCTTGTACTATGAAAAATGTTAACGTATCTCTTAAAGATGTTGGATGAGGATTCACACACGTCTTTCTCTGTTTCCAAACCAATCCTTCACCGTCTTTCCCTAATCAAAATCCTTCCAACTATCAGATGCTGTAATCATTTCAATCCCACTTCCGAGTTTTGTGGGACGAGGAGGGGCCAAGGCTTAATTAAATCAAATAACAATTCTTATTCCCACCGCCCTGTCTAGTGGTCAGAATGCCTGACTGCGGATAGGGAGGACCTAGGTTCGAATCCGGGTTCGAGCATGGATGTACTTTTACTCTCTATCTATCCTGTCTTTGACCTCTCTGTGTATAAATGCGGTGTGAATGGTTGCCTACCGTATAAGCGGGTCCCTATGGCATGTGTGTACTCTAGCAGTCGGACTCCACACCAAATATGGTTCAGTATGAAAAAGTGGAGCAGCACACCCCATATTGTCAGCCTAGCTGGCACAAGAGAAAGGAAAAAAAAAAAACCTTATATAGAGCCTAATATTTAGTTAACATATATTTACAAATACAAATATATACAATTTTTTGGAATATTTACAATTAATCGTCTTAATGTGATACTAACATGAAAGGATTTTAAAGGTTTTTTTTTGGGGGGGGGGGAATTAGCAGTCATCTTGCTTATCAAGCCAACGTCTTTTTTGTGTTCGCGTCTTTCGGTTTTCTCCCGCTCTCTCTGGGGAAGTTGTTGCGCTTCTCGAGCCCCTTCTCATTTGGATACTTGAAATATTGACGTCGGCTATTAAGTGGTTCATCCACCACATATATGTAATATATATGTACAGATTAAATTTGACGGAATCAGCTGAATGGAAAAAAAAGATTGAACAGCCATAAAAGACACAAAATACCATGTCGTTCCTGTTCTGTTTGGAAGCATTCGAATTAAGTTGAAGAAAAGGCTCTAATTATGAAAAAAACAACTTTTCAAATTAAACCTCGGTATATTTGCTTTTGTTGTTAATCCTAGATGGACCAATTTCAATACTGAACCAACTCCGCAAGTCCATAAACATCCAGGAAATTCAAAAACATAAAGGGTTTTGAAAAAGCCTCTTCCTAGCCAAAATTCAAGCAGGCCAAGATATGCTCAGGCAATGTCTGTTCAGCTTTACATTTTGTGTACAAACTAAAAATCTTTTGACCTTGCACATTTTCGAGACACTACTTAGACGCCAGCTGGGCGTTCTATGGTACCAATTATAAGCAGGTGGAACCCTCCAGACATCTATAAGCGTTTTTTTACTCTCAGTAAAAACCTCATTACAAGTGGATGGCGAAGCAGGTTGTGAAGGTTCCAAGGAGGCAACCGTAGCCAGCGAATCAGCAAACTTGTTTCTCTTAATGCCAACGTGTGACGGGATCCACTGCAAATGAAAATTAATCCAAAAATTCTTTGAGAAGCTATAAATCATATTCAGTAGTGAACTTCCATCTCTGTCACCAACCTTCATCCAATTGCTTAGGTGCACAAACTTGTTTAGGCCTCTGCGGACTACAGAAGTTGTAACTATATCCTTTTATCATGAGTCTAGATGATATGGATTAAATATATATTTGGATGAGAAAAGCAAAACCAACCTTTTATGATGGCAACAGTTTCATTATAATTTTTTGAATAATACAGCTCCGCAAACACTGATGAAATGCAAAATTAAATTGTTATCAAATTCTAAATCTGAGAATTTCAAAAATACCCTCTTATTTAGAAACAGTCAAATCAACAAAAAATATATCCGTAATGATAAATAATTTCATATTCCCAATTTTTTTCAGGTGTAAAAATGTAAAGTTAAATTATTTGCCTGTTTATGGATACATGAATTCAAATGTATGTATGTCTGAAGTTTATTGCATTTGCCAAAATGAGCCTACTGTGTACTAGATACATTCTCTTGCCCGTTTATGAAATAACCGTTGTAATACAGAAATCTCATTGAGTTTGTTTTTTTAAGTCTTGCAGATTTTCAACTTAGGATAAAGCTCTTGTTTCAGGAGGAATTAGTCCTTTGAGACCGATCTACCACAACTACTTTTTAGTTGGGAATTCCCAAGGTTCATTTGAAGAATATTAAGATACATTATCATATTGTATAATGATATTTTTTATTTTGTCGCACAGATTACATTAAGCTATCCTGCAAGAAATGTTCAAAAAACTGTTATTTCACTTGTCAAGGGACTTTTTATATAAGCCATCACCAAATACTCTAAGACAAAAATTGAAAGGAGTTTGGAACGATGAATCAGGCGTAACGAAATGATTTTGTTGAGTATAATGATGCCAATTCTGCAAATTCAGAATCCCATATCATGTAAAATGCTCATTATCTTTCTTAAGAAATTATACACAATATCCTCTTCTAACATGCAATAGCAAAGTACAACTCTTTTTTTCAATATTTTTGTGGAGCATTCTTATACTTGTGTAAAATGGAATGGATGATACTACTTTGGGCAAAATATTCTGTCTGCTTAAAGAAATTCCTTTATTCGGTTTACATAGACTGTTATTTGAAGCATTCTTCATTTGGTAGAATATGTTTTTGACTGTGGAGTAGCAATCTTGTTCCCTTTCATACATTCTACTAAAGAGTCAGTCTCTAAGTCTGTAGAATTTTTGCACAAACACTGTAGTTGGATTCATGACTGCTTGGATAACATCGAGAGTTTTTTCATCACAAAAGTTATACACAAATTATTGTTCTGTTGTACTATCTGTATATATAAAACGAAACATTACTGTTTTGAAGTTAAACAGAAGGGGCTTACTGTAGCCTAATGGTAAAATAGCGCTTTTACAAGTTAACGGCTTGCGTTCTATTCCCGTTAATGTTGAAACAAGAAATGGATGTTGCATACCTGTTTTTTCTTTCATGCATCTCTGGATAAAAATTTAAAACTAAATAGGTTCCGGCAAAGACACTGCGTAACTACTCTAAATAAATACGCAATTGAAAATGTAACAAATATTTAATAAAACAAAAATGTAAATACTTCTGGTCTATTAAATCGACTTAAGCTGAGAAACATAGTTCTCCTTCAATAGCGAGCAAGAACAAAAAGGAGACTACAAACCATATGAGAAATATAAGCTGCAAAAAGAACGCGCCTTCTTGCATTCAGGCAGCACCAAATGGATTGATGCGGATTGATATTTTCCACTATCTCTAGTGCTTGGGAGTTTTCTGAGTTTCATCCCTTCCAACACGAGAACACAGTCCACCTTGAATTTATGCAATGGATATTAAAATGGCTAAGAACAGTCTTAACCCGTTAGATTGACTATTATGTGGTTTCAAAGTTAATCAGAAAGTATATACATATGTACATATATATATGTATATATATATATCTATATGTATATATATATATATGTATATATATATGTATATCTATATACATATATGTATATATATATGTATATATATATATATATATATATGTATGTATATGTATATATATATGTATGTATATATATGTATATATATATGTATGTATATATGTGTATATATATATATATATATATATATATGTATAGGATGTATGTTTATCTATGTTTTAGGAATATATAATTAAATGAACACATACTGTAAAATATGATGTTGTTATGATTAAATTGTCAATTGTTGTGGTTTGGGTAACCGCGTTTATTCAGTGGAATCGGAAGGCCGGAAAGAGCTAATTATATAACTACTAACACGGCCAACTTTCGATTTCTATGATATTAGTCAATGATACCATAAAAATGTATCCAAAATAATTTGTTCTGTGTGAGCAAATTTTTTTCAATTTTATATAGCATTGTATTCTTTTAAGTTTAAAATTAAAATAAATACCATAAGGATGTTATCATCCTACAAGTTAGCTGATGCAGAAAACCTGAAATCAACTTTGAAGTTGGCCGCTCTTCATTTTGAAACATTTCCAAAATGCGAATCTGCTCTTCTAAGAGAAAATGAGAAGGCTTGAAAAAAATCTTGATTACTATACGAAAATGCGATAAAGGCCTTCACGTTATGTGTATTTTGTAGTAAAACATTGTACTACATCTGCAGATAATAATTTTTTTATGTTAAGGGTTTCAATCGTGGTTGACTATTTGCATAGTTATGTATTAGTTCTTAAAGATTTCATAAAATTTTCAAGCATCTGTGAAACCTCTGAATGAAAAATTAGCGAATGAAAAATTTAATCATTAGCCCTTCCAAAGAAGCTATTGAATCTCAACCTGCAGGTTGACAAGCCTTTTAATTTGAAGTATTTTTTTTTTAAATCTCAGATATAATATTTGATTAATGAAATGTTCATTATATAGTTTCAAACTTTTTAATTCATTATTTGTGGACATTTTTTTTGTTTGTTTCTGTATTGTGATGTGAAAGCTTAAAGTCAAATTTGCGTTTAATTGTTCACATCCTCATGTGGTCGCTGTTTAAAAAAGACTAGGCACTGCTCTAATGCATCTGAAATTGAAATTTAGACGGTGTCGCTTATTGTACATTGTGTGGGTCTAGTGCAGAATTTTCAACTTGTTCAGGAATTATTCTTAGAGTATAATTGACTTAATGTTATTTCACGTAACTAGTTTTGGGAAAAATTTAACTACGTAGGAAAAACAAAAGTTATTGAGTATTTATTTGCATACGATAAAGTGCATTATGTTTTAAAAATTAACTATGTTTGCTAAGCAAAATATTTGAAATAAAAGTACACTGAAAGCTATAAATAACGTAAAATAAGTATCGTATGCAAGTTGCACTTAAAAATGAAGATTAATATTAACATTTATTACATTTTTGATACCGATTTTCATATTTGCATTCGTAAATGACCACTTTTAGGGATTTGTTGTTGCCTGTTCCATTTTTGTCAAGAGATTTGTTGTACTGGAACAGCCTTCTCTAAATATAGAACAAAATCTATAAAAGATTTTCCTGCGTAATTCCCCCTTTTTATTTCATGGCTTACTGTAAGAGAATTTATTTTAATGTTTAAAGCCTCATAAGTTGGTCTTATACTTGGCAGTTTATTCTGTGGATGAAAATCTGACTTTCTTTGTCAAAGGAAATGATACGTCCGTCATTTTCTATTATAGAAGAAAATATGACGGGAAAAAAATTTGATTTTCTGTAGCAGGAGATGCATCAAAACAAGATATTAAATGTCCTCAAATGTTCCAATCAGATCATGATCCATTTAATTTAAATTACAGCCGAAGTTTCTTATCCGTATCAAGTTATTGCTGGCCTTTAAATTTTCGACAATTTCTAAAATTATTTTCGTTTATAAAATAATTATCAAATATTTTCTTATGAAGACATTCGTATGTATTTTTTTCTCATAGTTAGATAATTATTATGATTTTCCCATGACAAACAAAAATATTTTAATTTTTCAACTATTTTAGATAATTTGGTTTAAAATTGTAAGTTTTATTTTTGTTAAATGAGTCATTTAACAAAAATAAAACTAGTATTATACCACTAACATAACGTTATAGCATTCATATTCCTTGGCAAGAGTTTATTAAAGGCTGTTTTATGTATATTAATTCTTGTTTCAACATGAACTATAATTTTGAATTATTAAGAAAATAAGCCTCAAATTTTAATAGTAACATTTCATTGTAAATTGTAAAATTATTTAAATTTATTAAGGATTTTCTTTGACATTTTCTTTTAGTGCAAGCAGTTTTGTCTTAATCAATTACTGATATGCATATTAGATATTTTTAAATTGTTTCATTATTTCAATAAATGATAAATAATTTCTACAATTTATGATTATCTATAAAACTAATCTTAATTAATATGGCTATCAACTTTTAATTAGTCTAATGTTACTTTGGTTCTAAATGTTTTTCAGTTATTTTTTTATGAAATGCATCTGATGCAACTAACTAAAAAGTTATATTCCCTCTCTATATTTAATCAAAATTAACGCTATTACATCTAAAGCTAATTTTTCTCAACTTCTCGAAAACGAAATTGGCAACATTTTTTCTATAAGTTGAATAAAAATATAATTACGATTTAACGATTCAATTGATTATCGATTGATAAGAAGCAAGTGAATTTTGAAATAGATGATAGACTTGTAATGCTGTAATCAAGAAAGTGTCCGTTTCATTAAAATGACTTTTTTCCTTCTTATTTATTTCCACAACTTTTAATGACTGTTATGACAAAAGATATTTCTAGAAAAAAATTTGTTTTACTTCAGGTGGCTAAATTTTTCACCTCGTTCTAGCTTTGAAGTAAAGCCACTGACGCCTTGCTGTAATTTCCACCATTCGCTATATTTTTGCAAACTACTGACGACAATTGTAGAGCTTGTATCTTATTCTGCACAAGATGAGCCTTCACTTCTATAGAGAAAAACTGTTTTACTTGCTTAAAGATTTCTCGGTTTCCCTTCTAATATAAGTAAAAGCAGCTTCTTCTGAAATGTAATAAAATATGAAAATGTGCTTTCAATCCAAAAAATCATTTAAGAATTATTCTTATATTTCTTAAGATCGCTTCTTCAGGTTGTGTAAATTTTGATGTTTTTTAAGCATATTTTTGATGTTTTTTCTTATGTTGTATATGCTACGATACCGTATAAATAACAAACATAAATTTTTTTTAAATGCCTTTTTATTACATATATATATATATGTATATACATATGTGTATATATATATATATGTGTATATATATGTGTGTATACATATATGTGTATACATATATGTGTATATACATATATGTGTGTGCATATGTATATGTATATATATGTGTATATATAAGGGGTATATATATGCGTATATATATGTATGTATATATGCGTATTTATATATGTATGTATATATGCGTATATATATGTATGTACATATGCCTATATATATGTATGTATATATACGCATATATAAATGTGTATGTGTA